>JAEIGD010000109.1:0-216612 GCA_018903425.1 Zaprionus nigranus
ACAGAGCCTGCATTCTGCATCAGAGGACAGACGCATTTTCGTGAGGTGATAATTTGTTCTTCGTTTAACCGAGGGATTTGTAAGCTCTCTAGCCTGTCTCATCCCTGGTTGGAAGAACCAATAGCGTTCGGTCAACCTATCTGCCCAGGTTTTCACAAGGAATGAGATGGTTGACCACCCCACGCCGCAGAAGGGTTCGGGGCCATGCAGAGGAGCTGATGACCCCGCCCTCACTAGTTCATCCGCCTAGCTCGTTGCCCTCGAAACCAGAGAGTCCAGGTACCCAAAGGAGGGTAACTTTGTTTCTATTGGACAGCCTCTGGATGCAGTGCCAGTTGAGAAACAGTTGGGCCCAGATGAACCATGGCAACCGAGGTTTTGGAGGTGGTTGGCACAATGGTATCCCGGCTCCAACCCCCTGATCGGTCTTTTGACCCGTCGGTATACCTGTGATGCCGTGAGGGTGACTGATGGGGTTGCCAGCATCCCAGTCCTTCCGGTCTGGGATGAGGGTTCTAATTTGGCCTTGGTCATAGAATGTGATCTAGTGCAGATCTCTCGACCAGGAATATCTTTGATTAGTCTAGCATGCCCTGATCAGTCTAGAAAATGCCCTGATCGAAAGTACCAGAAATCCGTCAGGGTCACCCGCCGCGTAGCCGTGCTTCCCACGCCCTGTTCTGCAATGAATACTTAGTAGTTCATCAACTACTTAAGACCAGAGTAAGGGGGATAAGACCCTCCCTGGGGACATCCTTCAACCGCACTGATAAAAGCAGTCGTGGTGTTCAATGTAGAGGAAATAGTCCGGTGTTTGAACACAGCATCAATCCCATCGGATTAGGGACGGGCAATATTTCTGCGCTCCAGCGCAGCGAAATAGAAGAAGGCTGGTATTATCAAAAGCACCATCTATATCAAGAAAGAGAAGACAGAGCAATGTTCTTGGATACGAGGGCTCCTTCGAATTTACCGACTAGCTTGTGGAGGGCGACTTGGCATTTTCCGGCTATATACGCAAACTGCGTGGGATGCAGGGTGGGATGCAAGTTTTCGGTGATGGCACCGTGATGTGCGGTCCCTGTCGGCCGCGTCTTAAGCAGAAAGGAGGAGAGACTGATCGGCCGATATGATTTAGGCTGGTCAGGGGGACGCTTCCCCTGTTTGGGAATGAATACCACATTGACTCTCCTCCAAGAGATGGGTATGTATCCCCAAGTAAGACTAGCTCAAAAAAAGGCGGACATGGCATAAATTGCCTTTGATAGGATGTTCTTTAGATGGGAGTTCCAGTTCAGTCTTTTATCAAGAGTTACCCCTAGATATTTAACTTCGTTGGAGAGTCCCACGGGAGAGCCGCCAATATGCAATTGACCTATGTTAACGGAATAGCGCTAAGTGAAGGGAACGATAATCGCCTTTTGTGGATTGATGCTAAGACCTACATCTTCGCACTATCTACTAACAGTATTCAGGGCAGATTGCATCAGCTCTGTCACAGTGTTGGCAAAGTTCCCGATCACTACGAGAGCTAGGTCGTCAGCGTAGCCGATTGCTTGCACGCCCTGTTCAGCGAGAATACCTCAGTAGTTCATCAACTACTAATGACCAGAGTAAAGGGGGATAGGACCCCTCCCTGGGGACACCCTTTAACCGCACTAATGAAAGCGTGGAGTCCAAGGTAGAGGAGATAGTCCGATGATTGAGCATAGCATCAATCCATCGGATTAGGGGACGGGCGATATTTCTGCGCTCCAGCGCAGCAGAAATAGACCCATAGCCGGTATTGTCGAAAGCACCCTCTATATCAAGAAACGAGCACAGAGCAATATTCTTGGCTACAAAGGCTCCCTCGATTTTACCAACTAGCTTGTGCAGAGCGACCTCAGTCGATCTTCCAGCTATATATGCAAACTGCGTGGGATGCAGGGAATAACTTTTCTGTAGAGAGCACCGTATGTGCAGGTCTACGAGCCTTTCCGCTGTTTTTAAGCAGAAAGGAGGTGAGACTAATCGGCCGATACGATTTAGGCTGGTCGGGGGTTCCCCTGTTTGGGAATGAATACCACATTGACTCTCCTCCAAGAGATGGGTATGTATCCCCAAGTAAGACTAGCTCTAAGAAGGCCGACCAGCGGATCGAGAATGTGATCCAGGCTGTTTTGTAGAAGGGCTGGAAAGATTAGATCGCCCCCCTGGGGCTTTGAAGGGAGCGAAGGAATCTACTGCCCATTTGACCTTTTCAGGGTCGAAGATGGTTCCTGATAAACTGGATCCACGTGAGTCCGGTGACATGGTGACGTCATCATGACTTGATAGATCTGGGTTCGCCACCGAACCTGGGAAGTGGACTTGGAGTAATAGGTCAAGTGCTTCCCTGCGATCTTGGGTGAAAGAGCCATCTGCTCTTTTTAAGAAGCCCTATACCATTAGATGGCCCTTTGGCTAATACTTTGTGCAGTCTCGCTGCCTCTGGCAGCGATTCAATGCTACCACAGTAGCTGCGCCACTTATCGCGTTTAGCACGTCTTATGTTTTTGTTATAGTTGGTTAGAGCGTTCCTATAAACGTCCCAACTGACGCGGTTAGATCTGGCCCTATTGAATAGGCTTCTAACCTTCCTTATTTGTACAGACAGTTCCTCGTTCCACTATGGAACTTTTCGGTTGGCCTTTAACGTCTTCCGAACATAGCTGTCCTCGAAGAATGTGATTAGCACATCTTGAAGCAGGTTGGCAGCAAGTTGTATCTAACTGAGAATTTGGGTTGCTGATCAACAAGTCTGCTTTGAAAGCAACAGAGGCTTTGAAAAGTTCCCATTGCCCTTTTTATACCCTTCGACCATTGAAAATGGTCAAAAAGGGTATACTAACTTTGTGCAAAATGCAAATGTATGTAACAGGCAGAAGGAGGCGTGGCAGACCCCACAAAGTATATATATTCTTGCTCAGGGTCACTAGCCGAGTCAATTGAGCTATGTCTGTCTGTCTGTCCGGATTTCCGGATGTCCGGATGTCCGTCTGACCAGATGAACACACAGATCTCAGCTATTATAAACGCTAGAGATACCAAATTTGGAATGAAGGTTCCTATGTACTCGGCGCAGATCAAGTTTATTACAAATGTTAGGTGCCACGCCCACCGCCCCCACAAATCAATAAATAAATTTTTGAACTCAATTTGTAAGCGCTGTATAAAAGATACAGCTTTCTGACTTTAACATGTACTAAGCTGAATAAAATATCTACGTAGTCTCCAAATTACAATCCGATCGGACAATAATCACAAAAGTTATTTAAGAAAGTATGAGCATAAAAACCAAGTGCTTCTGTCAGCGCAAGGGGAGCGGGCAGGGCGAAGCGCGAGCGCCATCTGTCGAGATTAATTTCAAAGCATGTGCATATGTACATATATGAGTACATACATAGGAACATACATACATAGGTCGAAGGGTATCCCACTGTCGCGTTTTTGCGCGACTGTTGCTTTTCTTACTGGTTGGGATAGAAGGAGTTCTGACGGATCTCGACTTGGCCAGGTAGGTCGAACCTGATGTGCTGATGGTCCGACAAGGTGGAACCTCAGTGGGGGACGTCATTCACTTCGCCCGGGAAGTAGGCAGAGGCGATCACTACCTCCCGGACACCTTCAGCCGTGGCTACCTCAATAGCCGTGAAAGTGTCTCACATTGTTATTTACAACAATAGCAGTGCAAGGGGCACCACCCATGCGGTCATATATTAACTTACATGATCCGCCCTGCGGGTGCGGCGCTGGTAGACGCCACCGGGGGCAGCAGTGACTGCCGTCACGCTGGTAGAGGCCACCGTTGCCGCTGCTGGATGAGCGCTGATAGGCGGGGGGTTGGAGATGGAGAAGGGGACAGGGCAGGAGTGGGGGAGGCCCTGATGGCGGAATTCTTAAGGATAAGTTTAATCCTTCCAAAGCGGTATTTAATATTACCCTTAAGCTCCCGTCAGAGCCTTATACGCCTTCTCGTCGACCTTCATCGCAAAGTGCGTTGTCTTGCCGTTAAGTCTGTGTTGTACCAACTGCCACAGCTCCGTTGAGAAGCGTTCAACATTCTAGAGACCCAAGTACTCCAGAATAGTGGCGGGTGGGAGTTCAGCACTATTGGGGAAGTAGCCTCGAATGAGGTGAGGTCTCGGGAACTCAGTTTCCTCCATTAGCTTTATATCAAGGCCGCTGATGGACTTCATATGTCCAACAGCTCCCTGACCCAGTGCTGCTGTCCTCGCACACAAGGAGCCGCCATTCTTTTCGGGGGTATACAGGCCTCGAAACCTGGACCGACTCCCGATGCGGAGGGCAGCCGCTTCGCCTTATGGATGCTGTCTTGCACCGTAGCCATCTGCTCCGGTGTGAATGGTTTGGTACGGTCAGCCAAAGTGAAGCCCAATTTCATTCTGCTTGCCACTTGGCTGAAGAGTGGCTTTGTGGACTTCACATGAGTCTCTTTGGGCTTCTTTGATGACCCTTGAGGTTCGGGGAGAGTATCGTCAACGCGCGTCCGCTTGGCCTTGGTTTCCACGGGGGCGCAAGAGCTTCTTCTCGCGGGGAGCTTCTTCTCGCGGGTCTCCATTTTGACGGAGGCGTTCCCCCGAGTCCAGTCGCAGAGTCTGGATTTGGGGAACCTGCTTCCGTGAGCCCTGACCTCTGAGAGGCCACAGAAGCGTTGTCAGCAAAGCTGATCAAAATCACCTTCAGCTTCAGCGTCGGAGGACATCACCTCCACGGTCTGCTGCATGTCTGAGCAGTTGTTGGACGAGAAGGCAGCACTAGCGAACTCAATGTCCAAGGGAGTCCGTGGCCTGTCCGAGTCCCCCGGAGTACTAGGGTCGAGACCCATAGTATTGGGAGTGGAAGCCACAAAGATGTGGTAGCTAATATCTCCAACGACCACCTAATGAATGCAGATTTCCTCGAACTAGAGGAAGCGAGCCTAGCAAAGAGTCTAGGTATACACTGGCAAGCGAATACGGACATTACGGAGTTTCTCTTTGCCCCCTCCCAAATTATATATATATAATTACACGTTCACGGTTTATGGTTTTTAAAAAAATATATTTTTATTGGAACCAAGAACTTAAGTGGTACGCGGAGACACTTTGTGTCTTACAGTTGAAGGCGGAATTAAATCTGAATCTAAGCTACAAACTGAACGCTTAGCAAACCCTTGGCTGAGACTTATTTACTTCTATGTTGGGCGTACATAAGGGTCTCTTTTATGTATATGCGCTCTCTTGAGTGGAGTGCGCATGAAAACGGATCAGCCGAGAATTTGAGCTGCGTTAGCAGTTCCCTTCTCGTGGGAATGTTTACAATTGATCAGAGTAGGCTGATCTGTTATTGTCGCCGAATTTGGGACTGCGGATGTTTGTCTAAGTAGGCTGAAGTGGTTCTGATGCAATACATAAATATTTGACATAAAATGCTAAGTACAAGTGGCAAGTTGATGTATGTAAGTGGTTTTTGTTGTGAGTATGTATGTGTGGTCAAGTGGTACTATGGTAGATATGTTACTTCCCCCATCCTTAAAAACCAGTAAGAAAAGCAACAGTCGCGCAGCACGCGACAGTGGGATACCCTTCGACCTATGTAGGTATGATCCTATGTATGTACACATATACATATGAACATGCTTTGAAATTAATCTCGACAGATGGCGCTCGCGCTTTGCGCTCGCCCGCCTCCCTTGTTAGCTGACAGAAGCACTTGGTTTTATGCTGATACTTTCTTAAATAACTTCTATGTTTATTGTCCTATCGGATTGTAATTGGGAGACTACGTAGATATTTCATTCAGCTTAGTATACGTTAAAGTCAGAAAGTTGTATCTTTTATACAGCGCTTACAAATTGAGTTCAAAAATTAATTTATTGATTTGGGGGGCGGTGGGCGTGGCACTTAACATTTGAAATAAACTTGATCTGCGCCGAGTACATAGAAACCTTCATTCCAAATTTGGTGTCTCTAGCATTTATAATAGCTGAGATCTGTGTGTTCATCTGGTCAGACGGACATCAGGACATCCCGGACAGACAGACAGACATGGCTCAATCGACTCGGCTAGTGATCCTGAGCAAGAATATATATACTTTGTGGGGTCTGCCACGCCTCCTTCTGTCTGTTACATACATTTGCATTTTGCACAAAGTTAGTATACCCTTTTTGACCATTTTCAATGGTCGAAGGGTATAATTAGCCTGCCCTCATGAGGATAAACTAGGATACAATATAGGGTTTATATTACTATCATTTGGTATTACGTCATTGTTCACAATATTTGGGGGTTCTGTAGGAGTGGGAACTTGTTTTTGAATTTGATTATTGTATTCTTAGGTATACTCTTATATTTATAGATAAAATATAATATTATTATTATAATTAATACAATTATTGACGTTATTATTATTGTTAGGAATGTATTTTTTGTATTTGTTTCAAAAATTTCTTTTGCTTGAATGTATGCTAATGTATCTAGTTTGGTTACGTTATTGTTTACATAAACTGTTTGTGTGTAATCAAGTATTGTATTTGATATTAAAATATCATCGATTTGAATTGAACAGTTAGAAGAAGCTTTAATTAAATTATCTCCATGATAAAACAATGTTAGGTTCGACATAAGTGATTTCTGTATTTTTTGTGCGTTTTTTATATATCTACATTCTGTATTTGCTTGATTGAGAATAACTGTTATACATTTGTTAAGTACTACTTTTTTAGAAGATGCTAAGAAACTTTTTATTGTTCTGAACAAATTATTTGTCGTTAGCATAATTTTGTTGCTATCAGGATACGGTATTATTGTGAAAATTGGTGTTTTTATAATATCTTTTGGGATATGGGAAATTAAAAAGAATTTCGTTTGTGTCAGTTTTTAACCAAGTTAAAGTTTTAATATTTAGAACTTTTTCTAAGTTTATATTTGTTAAACATGATAAAAAATAGTAAGTAACCATCAGAAATATGTGATTATGTCGGACTACTTTGGTCGTTTGGAGTTGCGCTGGAATTATCATACTTAGTTTCATTAATTTTCTTTTTCTTTCTATATTTTGATTTATAATGAGTTATTTTTCTACCTCTATTCTTCTCTTCAAAAATGTTTCTCATCTAGTTGTGTTATTTCTCCTGTTTATACCCTTCGACAATTGAAAATGGTCAAAAAGGGTATACTAACTTTGTGCAAATGTATGTGGCGTGGAGACCCCATAAAGTATATATATTCTTGCTCAGGATCACAAGCCGAGTCGATTGAGCCATGTCTGTCTGTCTGTCTGTCTGTCTGTCTGTGTGAACGCACAGATCTCAGCTATTATAAAAGCTAGACTTACCAAATTTGATAGGAAGACTCCTATGTACCATAAGCTGATCAAGTTTATTTCAAATGTAATGTGTCACGCCCACCGCCCCCGTAAATCAAAAATTTAATTTTTGAATTCAATTTGTAAGTGCTGTATTAAAGCTGCAACTTTCTGACTTTAACATATACTAAGCTGAATGAATTATCTACGTATTCTCCAAATTGCAATATGACTGGACAATAATTACAGAAGTTATTTAAGAAAGTAGTAGCATAAAACCGAATGCTTCTGTCAGCTAACAAGAGAGGGCTAATTGAATTTAAACAAATTAAACTACACGGGAACATAGGTCGAAGGGTATCCCACTGTCGCGTGCTGCGCGACTGTTGCTTTTCTTACTGGTTTTTACTCATTTTCATAATCACCGTATGCCACTGTCAAAATTTCAAGTTTTTTTTTTTTTTTTAAATTCTTTCCATATTTTTCGATAGCAAAAAATCGGCGAGCACGCATAACACTTGTAACCTTCACGCCTCTCACAACCAAACAAGGAATGCAATACACTTGGAACTTGATACAGATTCTCGAGAAAAGTGTACCAACATAACAAAACAAAAAAATCTAAATTCGAATATACACACATAACCCGCGAAAATTTAAAATTCGTGATACTTTTTGAACACACCTCATATATATAATTTATATAAATATATAATTTGGAAGACGGCAAAGAGAAACTCGTCCGAAACTCGAGGAGTCCACGTCTTAAAGAAGTTCCAACGATTCCTGCGTCTGGCTGCGGAGAAGTTGATCAACAAATACTGCCCGGAACTGCCTTGCCCATGATCATTCTAATGGTTCATGTCGTAGTGGTGGCACCTGTCGCTCATGCGGCGAAGGCCACCATACGCTTCAGCCGAGACGCTGAATGCTGTCCTATCCACGCTGCCCCTTCACCTCCAGAGTCCCTGGGACAATCCCCTCGGTAGCAATCAGCATGTGAACCTGTACGTGGCCGGCAAAATTTTTGAGGTGCTTGTGCTGTTGGACGCTTGCAGTCCACACAGCCACATGTCCTCCTCATTGGCAAAAGCCTGTGGCCTTTCCACAGAAGATAGATTTTGCCAAGCCTTGTTCAGGTCAAAGGTGTCGCTAGCATTCTCCATCACAGTGACTCTGAAGATGGAGGAAGTTCAAATCAGGACTCCGGCTCAGAATGTTGGAAAGGAACTCCAGAATAGATACCCGGGCATTACGCTGGCGGATCATCGGTACCATATGCCAAGCAGAGTCTCCATTGTTATGGGAACCGACATATATGGAGACGTACTCTTCCCAGGGCTTGTTCCATCCCACGGTGGACTGCCGTTTGCCCAGAACACTCTGTTTGGCTGGGTACTATCGGGTGTCTTCATGACATAGTTCGCTAGTGCCTCTAAAGCCCCTCCAGCGGTATTCAAAAGATCCCGTCTCCACCCTCATATTTGGCAATAGTATTGCAAGGGGGGTGGGATGTTTACGTCGAAACTCGCCGCCGAAAAGTAGGCAGTATTTCGGCGTAAACCGTGCAAGCAGTCATCAAGGGCTTTCGCATTCTTTTATCCGGATATATGTAAAGCTAGGCTTAAGCTATATTTTATTTACACAGTGAATTGAACGCAACGCGTCTCCCATTGTTTCCTTTATTTCGAGTTGTTTTCGCATTGGTTTTCAGTCCTACAGCAGCATTTTCACCCCCACCTACAATCCGCCCAGAAGGAAGTAAGATCTCACCGTCACTATAAACAGCGAGTAGAAGACTTTATTGTCGCTCCCACTCCGCCCTTAACATTATTATAAAACTTAAACTATGTAATAAAACTATTGTTCTGATTGTTGCTGATCATCGACTCCAGTACATTAAATTTATTTAGGATTTCTCTGAAACTACTCGAATCGACCTATACTCCAAAGGTATACCAAAACCAGATCAAAAGTACAAAAAGGAAGGCTTTTACAAATAGACATCTGGTATAGAGCGGCATCTAAGGCGATGTTCGACGCTCGCAGTCTGTACCCTACACAATCATGATACTCAGCGTGAAGCAGTAAAGGAGTATCGCAAAACAGAGTTGTTTATCTTTTCACTATACCATATCTTTAGGAATTATTAAGGCATTCAAAAATTCATAATATATCTTAAAATTTTTTCTTAAGTCATAACACATTTCTTCGGTATTGTAGAAATTATATTGTTAATTGTATGCCTCAAGTACATGAACCAGTGGCAAATGTTCGCCGCAATAAGTACATCAACAAATTGGGCTTTGGAGAGTGAATACGGCAGAGAATTCTTTCGTACTGATTTGATTCGTTCTTAGCAAGGTCTAAATATAATGATATGAGTACAATAAACATTTATTACTTAGTTAGGGAAATGTCCTAAAACTACATAAGTTGATAACATCTATTTATGGCATGCAGATGGTGCGAAAACATGTGTCTGCATGCATGTGAATAAGGGTCTTTATTTATTTAGGTACGCATGCAGCTCTTTCTTTATCTTGTCTTGATGATAGCAGCGCATCTGCCATATCTGCTGCAGCGTACAATTTTCTATTAAAATCCTCCCGGTTTTTGAACGTCTGTTCAAAATTCGTTGATGTTGATTCTAAATTGATGTGGAGTTTCTCCAGGTGGTGAGGTTGGGCTCGATCGCTTGGTTGAGTGGTGTAGTCAGATGTCATCGCTTGGGTCTTGCTTCTTCTTTAGGTTGTTCATCATCCTCCAGTGGATGTTTGTGATCCGGGTCTTCTGGGATAGTGGAGCAATGTGTTGAATATCCCTTTTGAAGATGCCACGTGCAGTCTTGAGTTCTACTACTCTCACGTAGCCGCCTTTTCCAAGAATCGCTTTGATTATTCGTCCCATTGGCCATTGTAGAACTGGAGTATTGTCCCCTCTTATTAATACTAGCATTCCTTCTTTTACGTTGGCGTATGACCTTTTCCATTTTTGTCTTTGCTGGAGTTCCTGGACCATTGTGCCCAAAACATATGTTTAAGTTTGGATACTAATTTCCATCTCTGTCTTAATGATGTAGTTTGCTGAGTTGGCTCATGATCTACTTGTACAGTCAATGGTTCTCCGATTATAAAATGGCCTGGTGTAATTGCGCTTATATCGTTTGGATCATTTGACATCGGCACAAGTGGTCGAGAGTTCAATATTGCCTCGATCTCGATTACTTCTGTCTCCAATTCTTCGTATGTGAGATCAGCTGTAGAAACATTTTTAAATAGCAGATGTTTTGCAGATTTTACTACTGCTTCCCATAATCCGCCGAAACTTAGGTGCTCTGGAAGGGATAAATTTGAAATTCACTCCCTTTGCAGCTTTTTAATTATGGCTGTTCTTTGAGCACAACAGCATAACTATATAAATATAAATGCTAGACAGAAGCTGAGCCAACTTGTTTTGTTGAGCTTATTAATCGTCACTCCAACTTTCCAAAATTGATTCGCATAATGGCTTATGTGCTTCGATTCTGTTACAAAGGGCTCAAATCAGACTCTCTCATGGTGTCGGCATCAGAAAGAAATATTTCATTTCTAAAACTGATCGCCGTAGTACAAAGCACATCGTTCAAACGCGAATTGAAATTATTGAGACAATCAGTAGTTCTAGCACCAATGTTGCAATCGCTGAATCCATTTATTGATGTATTTGACAAAAATGGAATACAATTTGAACTCATTCGAGTAGGAGGACGTTTGCTACACGGGCCTCCTCTCTTATGACGCTAAATTTCCGCTTTTAATGACAAAGAAGTCAGGATTTATTCAACTATTTGTCAGTTATTTACATCGTAAGCACTACCATGCTGGCCCAAAAGTTGTAGTTGGACTTTTGAGGCAGCAAATTTGGGTAGTAAATGCTCGAAGTTTGTGCACTGCAGTTGTTCGGAATTGCATACACTGTTTCCGATATAAACCAAAATTGTTGGGGCAACTAATGGGAAATTTGCCTGCTGATCGTCTTCGAGAAGGTCGGCCGTTTCGAGTATGTGGAGTAGACTTCTGTGGGCCGTTCTATGTTAGCTGTAGAATCAGGGGTAGACCACCTGTAAAAATGTATGTTGCCGTTTTTGTTTGTTTTGCCTCAAAGGCGGTGCATTTAGATCTGGTAACCGACTTATCAACTGATGTTTGAACGTTTTTAAAAGGTTTATCGGGAGACGCGGATTACCGGAGATGATATTCAGCGACAACGCCACGAATTTCGTTGGAGCGAGCAACGTGCTGAGGGAGCTGCAGACGGCGTTCCACAACCACTAGGCTAGGCTGGTGAACTTCGCAGCGGAGACAGGAGTACAGTGGAGTTTCATTCCCCCGCGCCCCGCACTTCGGAGGACTGTGGGAAGCCGCAGTGAAGTCTGCCAAGCACAGGCTTCTGCGAGGAGCGAGTAACGCCAACCTGACGCAGGACGAGTTGAGCACACATCTGGTGGACGTCGAGGCGCTGCTCAACTCCAGGCCGTTGCTCGTCGACAGCAGCGACCCCAGCGATGGAGAGGTGCTGACGCCAGGTCACCTACTCATCGGTCAGCCTTTCTTGGCGCTGCCGTTCGAATCCGATCCAGACGAGAGCAGCAAGAAACCAGGACGAGGATATTTGAGGCTGTGGCAGCAGTTGTCGGCGCTCAAACTGCACTTTTGGCGCAAGTGGTCCAAGGACTACCTGCTCAGCCTCCAGCAGCGAACTCAATGGGCCAAAGGCGAGGACAATCTCCAGGAAGGGGCGGTCGTGCTAGTTCACGACGACAACACACCCCCTCAACAGTGGATAACCGGGCGCGTAACGCGCAAAATTCGAGGGGAGCACGGCAAGGTTCGGGTAGCCGAAATAAAAACACCAGCAGGCGCAATTAAGCGACCAATCCATAAGCTGGCCCGACTCCCGATGTGTTAAAGATCGAAGCTCTTCAACAGGGCCGGATTGTTTGAGCACAACAGCATAACTATATAAATATAAATGCTAGTAGTTAAGAAAACTGTAGTATGCGCACATGTTGTATATATATATTATACAAAGAATGCTATCAATCTGATATCAGCACAAATTACATTGTTGCAGTGTTTATGCAAACCGCGACGTTCAAGTGGAAGTGTAACATGATCACCCACTTATGAACCACACTGCCCAAAATGCATGGTCAGCGTTCTCACGCTAGCCATGTACATACTGCGCGCACACAACATACTCTCTCAATGTATGTATCATATACTATACATTGTATTAGAATACATAAGGGCCTTGGCTGCTATGTCGCAGCGCTTGGCACCCGTTAATGTTAAGCTCAACATATCCCGCTAACTCTAACTCAGAAGTGTTTTATTTGGAGTTTAATACAAAACTCTTCATGGCGACCGTGAGGCAGGAGCCTCAAGCAAAATAGTGCAAAATAGTGATGTGCAAGTTTTCTTAAAACAGACAAATGTTGTACAAATGTTAAATGTTGATGACGTCGCCGTCGCTGCCGCTGCAGCTCATATAAAAACAACAAAACAAACAACAAAACAAAAGCAAAACAAACAACAAACAAAACGAAAGCAAAAGAACTATACAAAACAAAACAACAACAAAACAAACAACAAAACTCTTCACAAAACGCACAAAACAAACATGTTTAAAGACCTGTGCGAAGACCAGCACCGGCCCCGCCTGAGCCAATAGGCCCCGGACATCAGCAGCAACAGGAATCAAAACATCGGCTTTTGAGAAAAATTCTGAGTGAGTAGAGTGTGAGTGTGATGGGCAAACGAAGGGGCGGAGTACAAAATAAAGCTAAACCAGTAAGAAAAGCAACAGTCGCGCAGCACGCGACAGTGGGATACCCTTCGACCTATGTATGTATGTTCCTATGTATGTACCCACATGCTTTGAAATTAATCCCGACAGATGGCGCTCGCGCTTTGCGCTCGCCCGCCTCCCTTGTTAGCTGACAGAAGCACTTGGTTTTATGCTCATACTTTCTTAAATAACTTCTGTGTTTATTGTCCGATCGGATTGTAATTTGGAGACTACGTAGATATTTCATTCAGCTTAGTATATGTTAAAGTCAGAAAGTTGTATCTTTTATACAGCGCTTACAAATTGAGTTCAAAAATTAATTTATTGATTTGCGGGGGCGGTGGGCGTGGCACTTAACATTTGAAATAAACTTGATCTGCGCCGAGTACATAGGAACCTTCATTCCAAATTTGGTGTCTCTAGCATTTATAATAGCTGAGATCTGTGTGTTCATCTGGTCAGACGGACATCCGGACATCCGGACATCCGGACATCCGGACAGACAGACAGACATGGCTCAATCGACTCGGCTAGTGATCCTGAGCAAGAATATATATACTTTGTGGGGTCTGCCACGCCTCCTTCTGCCTGTTACATACATTTGCATTTTGCACAAAGTTAGTATACCCTTTTTGACCATTTTCAATGGTCGAAGGGTATAAAAAACATCAAACAAATATTTTGGCTGGGTACTATCGGGTGTCTTCATGACATAGTTCGCTAGTGCCTCTAAAGCCCCTCCAGCGGCTTCCAAAAGATCCCCGTCTCCATCCTCATATTTTGCAATAGTATTGTAAGGGGGGCGGGATGTTTACGTCGAAACTCGCCGCCGAAAAGTAGGCAGTATTTCGGCGTAAACCGTGCAAGCAGTCATCAAGGGCTTTCGCATTCTTTTATCCGGATATATGTAAAGCTAGGCTTAAGCTATATTTTATTTACACAGTGAATTGAACGCAACGCGTCTCCCATTGTTTCCTTTATTTCGAGTTGTTTTCGCATTGGTTTTCAGTCCTACAGCAGCATTTTCACCCCCACCTACAATCCGCCCAGAAGGAAGTAAGATCTCACCGTCACTATAAACAGCGAGTAGAAGACTTTTATTGTCGCTCCCACTCCGCCCTTAACATTATTATAAAACTTAAACTATGTAATAAAACTATTGTTCTGATTGTTGCTGATCATCGACTCCAGTACATTAAATTTATTTAGGATTTCTCTGAAACTACTCGAATCGACCTATACTCCAAAGGTATACCAAAACCAGATCAAAAGTACAAAAAAGGAAGGCTTTTACAAATAGACATCTGGTATAGAGCGGCATCTAAGGCGATGTTCGACGCTCGCAGTCTGTCCCCTACACAATCATGATACTCAGCGTGAAGCAGTAAAGGAGTATCGCAAAACAGAGTTGTTTATCTTTTCACTATACCATATCTTTAGGAATTATTAAGGCATTCAAAAATTCATAATATATCTTAAAATTTTTTCTTAAGTCATAACACATTTCTTCGGTATTGTAGAAATTATATTGTTAATTGTATGCCTCAAGTACATGAACCAGTGGCAAATGTTCGCCGCAATAAGTACATCAACAAATTGGGCTTTGGAGAGTGAATACGGCAGAGAATTCTTTCGTACTGATTTGATTCGTTCTTAGCAAGGTCTAAATATAATGATATGAGTACAATAAACATTTATTACTTAGTTAGGGAAATGTCCTAAAACTACATAAGTTGATAACATCTATTTATGGCATGCAGATGGTGCGAAAACATGTGTCTGCATGCATGTGAATAAGGGTCTTTATTTATTTAGGTACGCATGCAGCTCTTTCTTTATCTTGTCTTGATGATAGCAGCGCATCTGCCATATCTGCTGCAGCGTACAATTTTCTATTAAAAATCCTCCCGGTTTTTGAACGTCTGTTCAAAATTCGTTGATGTTGATTCTAAATTGATGTGGAGTTTCTCCAGGTGGTGAGGTTGGGCTCGATCGCTTGGTTGAGTGGTGTAGTCAGATGTCATCGCTTGGGTCTTGCTTCTTCTTTAGGTTGTTCATCATCCTCCAGTGGATGTTTGTGATCCGGGTCTTCTGGGATAGTGGAGCAATGTGTTGAATATCCCTTTTGAAGATGCCACGTGCAGTCTTGAGTTCTACTACTCTCACGTAGCCGCCTTTTCCAAGAATCGCTTTGATTATTCGTCCCATTGGCCATTGTAGAACTGGAGTATTGTCCTCTCTTATTAATACTAGCATTCCTTCTTTTACGTTGGCGTATGACCTTTTCCATTTTTGTCTTTGCTGGAGTTCCTGGACCATTGTGCCCAAAACATATGTTTAAGTTTGGATACTAATTTCCATCTCTGTCTTAATGATGTAGTTTGCTGAGTTGGCTCATGATCTACTTGTACAGTCAATGGTTCTCCGATTATAAAATGGCCTGGTGTAATTGCGCTTATATCGTTTGGATCATTTGACATCGGCACAAGTGGTCGAGAGTTCAATATTGCCTCGATCTCGATTACTTCTGTCTCCAATTCTTCGTATGTGAGATCAGCTGTAGAAACATTTTTAAATAGCAGATGTTTTGCAGATTTTACTACTGCTTCCCATAATCCGCCGAAACTTAGGTGCTCTGGAAGGGATAAATTTGAAATTCACTCCCTTTGCAGCTTTTAATTATGGCTGTTCTTTGAGCACAACAGCATAACTATATATATATAAATGCTAGACAGAAGCTGAGCCAACTTGTTTTGTTGAGCTTATTAATCGTCACTCCAACTTTCCAAAATTGATTCGCATAATGGCTTATGTGCTTCGATTCTGTTACAAAGGGCTCAAATCAGACTCTCTCATGGTGTCGGCATCAGAAAGAAATATTTCATTTCTAAAACTGATCGCCGTAGTACAAAAGCACATCGTTCAAACGCGAATTGAAATTATTGAGACAATCAGTAGTTCTAGCACCAATGTTGCAATCGCTGAATCCATTTATTGATGTATTTGACAAAAATGGAATACAATTTGAACTCATTCGAGTAGGAGGACGTTTGCTACACGGGCCTCTCTCTTATGACGCTAAATTTCCGCTTTTAATGACAAAGAAGTCAGGATTTATTCAACTATTTGTCAGTTATTTACATCGTAAGCACTACCATGCTGGCCCAAAAGTTGTAGTTGGACTTTTGAGGCAGCAAATTTGGGTAGTAAATGCTCGAAGTTTGTGCACTGCAGTTGTTCGGAATTGCATACACTGTTTCCGATATAAACCAAAATTGTTGGGGCAACTAATGGGAAATTTGCCTGCTGATCGTCTTCGAGAAGGTCGGCCGTTTCGAGTATGTGGAGTAGACTTCTGTGGGCCGTTCTATGTTAGCTGTAGAATCAGGGGTAGACCACCTGTAAAAATGTATGTTGCCGTTTTTGTTTGTTTTGCCTCAAAGGCGGTGCATTTAGATCTGGTAACCGACTTATCAACTGATGTTTGAACGTTTTTAAAAGGTTTATCGGGAGACGCGGATTACCGGAGATGATATTCAGCGACAACGCCACGAATTTCGTTGGAGCGAGCAACGTGCTGAGGGAGCTGCAGACGGCGTTCCACAACCACTAGGCTAGGCTGGTGAACTTCGCAGCGGAGACAGGAGTACAGTGGAGTTTCATTCCCCGCGCCCGCACTTCGGAGGACTGTGGGAAGCCGCAGTGAAGTCTGCCAAGCACAGGCTTCTGCGAGGAGCGAGTAACGCCAACCTGACGCAGGACGAGTTGAGCACATCTGGTGGACGTCGAGGCGCTGCTCAACTCCAGGCCGTTGCTCGTCGACAGCAGCGACCCCAGCGATGGAGAGGTGCTGACGCCAGGTCACCTACTCATCGGTCAGCCTTTCTTGGCGCTGCCGTTCGAATCCGATCCAGACGAGAGCAGCAAGAAACCAGGACGAGGATATTTGAGGCTGTGGCAGCAGTTGTCGGCGCTCAAACTGCACTTTTGGCGCAAGTGGTCCAAGGACTACCTGCTCAGCCTCCAGCAGCGAACTCAATGGGCCAAAGGCGAGGACAATCTCCAGGAAGGGGCGGTCGTGCTAGTTCACGACGACAACACACCCCCTCAACAGTGGATAACCGGGCGCGTAACGCGCAAAAATTCGAGGGGAGCACGGCAAGGTTCGGGTAGCCGAAATAAAAAACACCAGCAGGCGCAATTAAGCGACCAATCCATAAGCTGGCCCGACTCCCGATGTGTTAAAGATCGAAGCTCTTCAACAGGGCCGGATTGTTTGAGCACAACAGCATAACTATATAAATATAAATGCTAGTAGTTAAGAAAACTGTAGTATGCGCACATGTTATATATATATATTATACAAAGAATGCTATCAATCTGATATCAGCACAAATTACATTGTTGCAGTGTTTATGCAAACCGCGACGTTCAAGTGGAAGTGTAACATGATCACCCACTTATGAACCACACTGCCCAAAATGCATGGTCAGCGTTCTCACGCTAGCCATGTACATACTGCGCGCACACAACATACTCTCTCAATGTATGTATCATATACTATACATTGTATTAGAATACATAAGGGCCTTGGCTGCTATGTCGCAGCGCTTGGCACCCGTTAATGTTAAGCTCAACATATCCCGCTAACTCTAACTCAGAAGTGTTTTATTTGGAGTTTAATACAAAACTCTTCATGGCGACCGTGAGGCAGGAGCCTCAAGCAAAATAGTGCAAAATAGTGATGTGCAAGTTTTCTTAAAACAGACAAATGTTGTACAAATGTTAAATGTTGATGACGTCGCCGTCGCTGCCGCTGCAGCTCATATAAAAACAACAAAACAAACAACAAAACAAAAGCAAAACAAACAACAAACAAAACGAAAGCAAAAAGAACTATACAAAACAAAACAACAACAAAACAAACAACAAAACTCTTCACAAAACGCACAAAACAAACATGTTTAAAGACCTGTGCGAAGACCAGCACCGGCCCCGCCTGAGCCAATAGGCCCCGGACATCAGCAGCAACAGGAATCAAAACATCGGCTTTTGAGGAAAAATTCTGAGTGAGTAGAGTGTGAGTGTGATGGGCAAACGAAGGGGCGGAGTACAAAATAAAGCTAAACCAGTAAGAAAAGCAACAGTCGCGCAGCACGCGACAGTGGGATACCCTTCGACCTATGTATGTATGTTCCTATGTATGTACCCACATGCTTTGAAATTAATCCCGACAGATGGCGCTCGCGCTTTGCGCTCGCCCGCCTCCCTTGTTAGCTGACAGAAGCACTTGGTTTTATGCTCATACTTTCTTAAATAACTTCTGTGTTTATTGTCCGATCGGATTGTAATTTGGAGACTACGTAGATATTTCATTCAGCTTAGTATATGTTAAAGTCAGAAAGTTGTATCTTTTATACAGCGCTTACAAATTGAGTTCAAAAATTAATTTATTGATTTGCGGGGGCGGTGGGCGTGGCACTTAACATTTGAAATAAACTTGATCTGCGCCGAGTACATAGGAACCTTCATTCCAAATTTGGTGTCTCTAGCATTTATAATAGCTGAGATCTGTGTGTTCATCTGGTCAGACGGACATCCGGACATCCGGACATCCGGACATCCGGACAGACAGACAGACATGGCTCAATCGACTCGGCTAGTGATCCTGAGCAAGAATATATATACTTTGTGGGGTCTGCCACGCCTCCTTCTGCCTGTTACATACATTTGCATTTTGCACAAAGTTAGTATACTTTTTTGACCATTTTCAATGGTCGAAGGGTATAAAAAGAATTAGCACGCCTAAGGTGGCTATTATATGCTAAAACTCCAGCACCCGAATGGTCGGAAGCTTAAAAGCTACAAGCTGAGCTAGACCACTACATAAGATTCCTAAGTGATAGGAAAAATAAAAGCCCCACCACACCCGCTCGCTCAGACAACCCAATAAAATCAATTTCAAATGTTAATATAACTCAACCTCCTCAGCCCAAAAGCCTGCCGGAGCTGAAACTTCAATGCCCCAACGACTGCGAGGGACCACTCTACAGCCCATCTTGCGAGTACACGTGCGGGAATCGCACAGTTAGTACCAGCGGCCCACGGAAGAACTAAGAAGACAGCATCGAGGGAGTGTCAGCGTGCCATACCGGCGACGACCAGTTGACACAGGCCGACAACATCAAGCAAAAACTGTGGTGCGCTATTCGCACTGCAGCATCGAGGAGTGTCAGCGTGCCAAGACCGGCGACGCCCAGCTGACACCAGTTAACCAGCAGCATCAACAACTACCGACACCGGCAAAGAGCCCAATTTTTTTACTTTTGCACTGCGTTGCATAATTTTTTTAATTGCACGCACTGTAAATTCATTAATTTTAAATTTCTCACCGCCGCAAGGCGTTTTATCAATTCTCAAACTTCTCACCGCCGCAAGGCGTATTATCAATTTTCCAAGGCAACATAGCCGACGCATTAGCGTCAATTCAAATAAAAAAAAAAAAAATGAAATAGAAGATAAATTAGATATGTGTATAAGCAAATCATAACAAATAAGTAAATGTCATTTGACAATTCAATAAGTAAATTAGATCTAGACCCAATATATTCAGAAACAACTGTATTAAGAGAAAATTTCTTTTTAAACATGGGTCTAGTAGATACTAAGTCGGTAGATTCTACCGCTAATGTAATAAATAAAGTAGAAGTAAGTACAAACAATTTAGATTGGATCTCTTGGATCCTAGGCATAATAGCCATCATAATGATCGTAAATGCGCTCACTAAATTGTACAAGCTCCATAATAAATGTTAAAAAAGAAATATGGGGAGCAGAGCCAACGATCTAGATAAAATCTAAAGAAAAATAATATGGTTATATCAAAATAAATGTGTTTGGAATACAAATAATAAAGAAAAAAAAACATCAAACAAATATATTATTAAATGATTTAACAAATATCTCAGGAATAGGGCAAGGGACAATTGAGTCTCTAGGTACTATAGATTTGGAAATGAGTATTGCAAATGCAGCAATACCATATAAATTCCATATCGTACCTGACAATTTTCCTATACCAGGGGATATACCATCCCCTGGAAGGAAAGGTTTGGATTTCATTAAAAATACAATTGTATTTTAGAATTCCACGACCAAGAAGATTGGTTCACTTTAAGGCCCGATAATTTCAGGAATATAAACATTCCTATAATACATTCACTTGATAACGAAATAGTTTTGCCAGCTAGATCAGAGGTAATTCGAAAGATTCATCTCACGTCTACTGACACCAATGTTCTTATCCCCAACCAGGAATTGCAACCTGGCATAATAGTAGCAAGTGCACTAGTAAACACTCAGAACGTGTTGATTCGCATTATAAATACAACAGAAAAAGACGCTATTGTAAACAGCGCACATATAAAAAGCGAATCATTAGACGATTATGATGTTTACAATGCAAATACAGAAGATAGTGCACAAAGAACTTCAGAAGTATTAAAACTTCTAAGATTTCCATCGTTATTTAAAAACGATTTAACAAAATTATGCACAGAATATAGCGATATTTTTGGTCTCGAAACAGAAACCGTATCAGCTAATAACTTTTATAGACAAAAATTGAGATTGAACGATAAAACACCAGTATATATTAAGAATTATAGAATGCCAGAAAGTCAAAAGCCAGAAATTCAAAGGCAAGTTGACAAGCTGATAAAAAGACGGTATAGTAGAGCCGTCCATATCAGAATATAATAGCCCACTTCTCTTGGTACCCAAGAAATCACTGCCTAATTCGGCGGAAAAGAGATGGCGATTAGTAGTTGACTATCGTCAGATCAATAAGAAACTGCTAGCCGATAAATTCCCACTTCCAAGAATAGAAGATATTCTTGATTAATTAGGACGAGCAAAATATTTCTCGTGCCTAGACCTTATGTCAGGTTTTCACCAAATCGAGTTAGACGAAAGGTCACGAAATATAACATCATTCTCAACTTCAACAGGCTCATATCGCTACACGCGATTACCATTTGGGTTAAAAATAGCCCCAATTCATTTCAAAGAATGATGACACTTGCATTCACAGGCCTACAGCCTTCGCAAGCTTTTCTGTATATGGATGATTTAGTTGTAGTCGGTAAACCGATGTTTTCAAATTATGTAGACAACATAATTTAAAACTACATCCAGAAAAATGCACTTTCTTTATGAAAGAGGTTACATATTTAGGTCATAAATGTACTGATAAAGGTATATTACCAGATGACTCTAAATATGAGGTAATTAAAAACTACCCCAACCAGTAAATGCAGACGAAGCTAGACGATTCGTCGCATTTTGCAATTATTACAGAAGATTTATTAAAAAAATTTCTCTGAGAAATCACGCCACTTAACGAGGCTTTGTAAAAAGAATGTTCCATTTGAATGGACATTCGAATGCAACGAAGCATTCGAATATCTTAAAAGGAATTAATGAAACCTACACTTCATCAGTACCCAGACTTCAGCAAACAATTTGCATGAACCACAGATGCTAATTCGGGGGGGGAAATATTATATGATGCTCTTTTCCCGTAAATCGAGCAAGCTAAAAGAAATGAATAGACAGATACTGAAAGGTCGAAACGGAGAGCTAATGCAGCAAGACAGAAAAATTCCTGCGCAGGAGAAACATTGCAAGAACCAGAAAGAAATAAAGAAAAATAGAAATGCCCAATATCTATCAGGTAATCAATAACATTGATGCCAGAAATATATTGTTCTCAAAATAGACAAACATAAGTGTTTGTTAAAAAGAGGCAAAAATATTATAACACGTTTTGATATGACTAATTTTTTATTCTAATGAAAAAATCGATTTAGATCAGTTTTTTCAAAGGCTTAATGAAGAAGCAAGAATAAATAAGATCCTTCAAACGCAATTGTCACCAAGTGAACAAATCTTCGAGTTTGTCACTATTAAGAATTTCAAAGAAAAGGGCAATAAAATATTACAAAATTTAAAAATAGCGCTATTAAACAAGGTGACTAAGATAGATAAAGATGATAAGGTTCAAATAGAAGCAATACTGTCTAAATATCATGACGATCCGTCAGAAGGAGGCCACCTCAGGAATTTCTAGAACCCTGAGGAAAATAAAAACTTTTTTTAACTTTTATTATTGGCCACAAAGTATGCTGTCACTATCATATGTGATTTAACTAAGTATTTGGTTACGGTACCCATACCAAACAAAAGTGCAAAATCAGTTGCTAAGGCTATATTTGAACATTTTATTCTCAGTACGGTCCAATGAAAACAATCATTACGGACATGGGAACGGAATACAAAAATCAAATCATAGGCGATCTGTGCAAATATATGAAGATAAAAAATATTACTTCCACAGCACACCATCACCAGACTTTAGGAACAATAGAACGAAGTCACAGAACATTTAACGAGTATATTTGCTCGTACATTTCTGTTGACAAAACTGGATTGGGATGTTTGGATACAATATTTTACTTATTGTCTCAACACAACACCATCAGTAGTTTATGAATATTGTCCATATGAACTAGTATTTGGAAGATTACCAAGACAGTTCACAGATTTCAACAAAATAGACAGAATAGATCCCATTTATAACATGGATGACTATTCTAAAGAAGTAAAGATTAGATTAGAGATAGCTTATAGAAGAGCTAGGAATATGTTAGAAAAGGCAAAAGCCGATAGGCAAATTAAATATGATAGAAAGGTTAGTGACTTTGAATTAAAAATAGGAGATAAGGTATTACTTAGGAACGAGACAGGTCATAAGCTTGACAAAAATTATTTAGGACCATATTTAGTTTCAGATTTAGGAGTTAATAATAACATTACAATTGTAGGAAATAAAAATAAGAAACAGATAGTCCATAAAGATAGGTTAAAAATATTCAATTCTTAAAAATGTTCAATTCTTAATATATTTCATAGGGTTGGCCAACCACAACCATAAAATAATTAGTATATAAAAAAAAAATAAATAAATAAAAAAACATTTTTTTTTTGATTTGTATATGTATATGTATATATGTAATCAAACACATTTATTCTAATAAAAAAAAAAAAAATTTTATTAATACCAAAAATTTTTAAATTTTAAATAGTTTCTTAAATTTTCAAAAAACAAAAATCAAATATTTTTGTAAACCTATATAAAAAAAAAAAAAATAAAATAATAAAAATAATATATACATATATAAGTAATTAAAATAACTACACTAAGTTTCGTTATTTTTCAAAAGGAGGGAGACGTAGTATGCGCACATGTTGTATATATATATTATACAAAGAATGCTATCAATCTGATATCAGCACAAATTACATTGTTGCAGTGTTTATGCAAACCGCGACGTTCAAGTGGAAGTGTAACATGATCACCCACTTATGAACCACACTGCCCAAAATGCATGGTCAGCGTTCTCACGCTAGCCATGTACATACTGCGCGCACAACAACATACTCTCTCAATGTATGTATCATATACTATACATTGTATTAGAATACATAAGGGCCTTGGCTGCCACCCGTTAATGTTAAGCTCAACATATATTCAATAAAGATCACTCCTCGGGGACTGACCCGAGTTACTGACCCCGAGACTGGACCCCGTTAACTCTAACTCAGAAGTGTTTTATTTGGAGTTTAATACAAAACTCTTCAGAACACAAGAAGTGTCATTAAATGTAAATCTCTCTCTTGTTTTGAGTCGATCGGCAATTGCCGACGGAAAAATTTGAGAGTGCGTGGCCAAGTTGTGGTCACCGCTCTAATAGTATAAGGTTCGCTCTCGTGAAGGAAGCAGCAATAAGTGTGCCATCAGCAACAAAAAAATTTAAATATCAAAACCACCGCGTCTCAATTTGTTTGTTCAACTTCGACTCTCTAAAAACGCTTAGAGATTTTTCATTGGTTGGCTCTGCTTGCGCGTTCGTGTGTGGGTTAAAATTAAATTAAAAGCATTAATAACAAATTGTGCCACCTGCCAAGCCGTATTTGTTATCACCGCTGGACCTAACTGCCAAGCCGTATTTGTTGTCGCCGCTGGACCTAATGGAAAATAGTCGTCGTTCCATGTCTATTGATTCCCTAAACAGTCTCCAGGTATTAGTGTCAAAAAATTAGTTAGTTTACTGTATTGTCGCTTGTTGAACATAAAATTATAATAATAATAAAAATTAGTGAACAGCTCAATTCCTGGCACTTACTATAATAACCTTTGCATGCAAAATATATAAGCTAGTATGTATGTTAATACTTTAATGCCATATGTAGTATTATTTCGCGCCTACCTCACAAAATATCCGCCAAATATTATATAGAACAAAACAGTTCTGAGTTATATACATATTCTCTTGTTGCATTGCATACCCCGCACCCCCGCATTTTACATTGCTGCCTACAAACGTAGTTACAGCAAAAGTTTAGCCTGCTTTACTTCGGATCGCTTGGATCACTTTCGTTTGTTTGCTCACACAACGCATAGTTTGCGCGTGTGTGTGTATAAGCAACTTAGATTTACATAGTCAGCTGTTGCGAGGGTAGCTCACAAAGTTTGTGACACTTATTCCTTTTGAATTTTTTAAGTGTTTTCTTCATTCAACATGTCTGAGTCCGAAAACAAAGTGAAAAGCCACAAATCAACAAGACAAGTGCAAAATTACAAATGTGCTTGCAAAGATTTGACAAGGTTAGTGCTGATATTGCTCGTATGCAAACAGCAATTAAAACAAAGACCATTTCGTCTGATAAAACAGAGTTAGCGTGCCGATTAGAGCTTTTAGAAGGTTATATACAAAAGGCAATGGATCTACAGACTGATCTGGATAATTTAAGCCCTCTAAATGATTCTAGAGGGCCATTAGAGGACTTGTGTGTCGTCACAAGAGCCTTGTATATTAACACATCCAAGTCGACTTCAGGGCCAAGACCTGAGCATGATTGCTCCATAGTTTCGAGCCAGCGATCTCAGTTGCCGAAAATGCATTTGCCAAAATTTAGTGGCAAACATTCGAGTACAAAAATTTTATGTGCCTGTTTGAAAGTTTAGTCGATAACGAAAATTCCTTGTCAAACGTCGAAAAGTTCAATCATATAGTTTTTTGTTTGGCAGATGAAGCATTAGGGGTAGTTAAGCCGTACTAATTAACGGATTGTAACTACCTAATGTCTTATATTCTTTGATACAGTTTCACAATTGTTTGATATACCTAGCACGACAAAACCATCTGCATCGAGTTTAAGATCGATCATAGATACGGTGTCTGCTATCTATTCTTCGTTGTCGTCGTTAGGAAACGACAAAGACATTGCTAATGTAATGATAATTCACATGGTCATGGCAAAGGTAGACCATGTTACCAAATCTCGTTTTGAAGAGCAGCTTGACTATGATATGCTGCCATCTTGGAAAGATTGTACTAGACAATTGAATAAAAGATATTAGTATCTGTCAGCAGAAGAGTCAACTCGGGATAAAACAAGGTCGCGAGTTGGCGCTAAGAAGCCCCATCAGTCTAAATCGTTCTTTGCTTGTGCTGATGGAGGGCGTTCATCATCGTCTGTGTGCGTCTTTTGCAAGTCAGAAACGCACAATCTTGATACGTGTCCAATCGTTTGCTGCTATATCAGTTATGCAACGTTTTGAATTCGTCAAAACACAAAAGTTGTGCCTAAATTGTTTGATTGTGGGTCATATGGTGTCAAAATGTAAGGTATCAAAATGTCGAATTTGTTCGAAACCTCGCCATGCGTTGCTTCACAGGTATACTACTCCTGCTCAAGGTGAGGTATCCAGTCTTCAAGCGACTATGTCAGATTCGTATTCAAGGCATGTATCAAACAATGAACAAATTGTTCTCACCACAGCTGTCGTTAATGTTAAAGACAGATTTGGTCAGTTGCATCCTGCACGGCCTTACTTGATAGTGGCTCCCAAATCAATTTGATGTCTGAGAGCATGGCCCAGATGTTACGGCTCAAGCGGGAGCCAACATCTTTAGCTATCTCGATGGTTGGCGGTGCAACAATAGATAGCAAAACCCAAAAATACCCAAAAATATAAAAACTGGCAGACCCAGAATTCAATAGACCAGCTAAGGTGGACATTCTGTTGGGAGCAGAATTGTTCTACGAATTATTGTGCGTTGGGCAAATAAAATTAGATTCTGAACTTCCTATAATGCAAAAAAACGCTGCTAGGATGGATAGTAGCAGGTAAATGTACTGGACAAGTGCCTAGGCATTAGTTCAGTGGGTGTTTAATGGCCCAAACTAATTGTTCTCTCGATTCATTAGTTAACCGTTTCTGGGAATTGGATCAATCTCCATTCGAATCGAAGGCTATTCGCCAAACAGCTGAACAACAGGCTTGTGAACTGTTCTTCGATAAAACTGTAAAGCAGTTATCTTCTGGTCGTTTCCAAGTGGATCTCCCTTTCAAGACTGATCCAAAGGTTCTTGGCCTGTCCTTTCAAACTGCTGAAAGGCGTTTTTTGCAACTTGAGCGTAAAATATCAAAGGATGCAGTTCTTAAAACTATGTACCATGACTTCATGAAAGAGTATTTAGAATTGGGACACATGTCCATTTTGAAGTTAACTCCTCTAGAACAGCATTATTATATTCCTCATCAATGCGTTCTTAGGCCTGAAAGTTCCTCCACCAAGCTTCGTGTAGTTTTCGACGCTTCTAGTAAGACGTCAACAGCTGGTTCACTTAACGAAACACTGATGGTGGGGTCGACAATTCAGAGGGAGCTATATTCAATCCTGATTAATTTTCGGTTGAATAAGTATGCCGTAACTTCTGACATTTCAAAAATGTATAGGCAGATAAATGTCTCTGAAAAAGACAGAAATTTGCAACTTATTCTGTGGAGAGAAAATACTTCACAAAATATTCAGGCATACCTGAATAATTAATACAGTCACATACGGTACAGTCACGGTACAGTAATAAATACAGTCACATACGGTACAGCTCCTGCACCTTTTCTGGCGATACGCTGCTTGTTTAAGCTAGCCAACATTCACGCACAATCACATCCTATTGGATCAGATGTGATTAAGAAGTGCTTTTATGTTGATGATATGTTGGCAGAAGCAGATAGTATACAATAACTTAACACTATTTGCAACGAAGTTATAAAGATATTGGAATCAGGATGTTTTCCACTTGCCATGTGGCCAACCAACTGTAATGATCTGTCATTCAAAAAAAAAGGTAGCGAAGAAGTGACTCTCAACATTGATGACCAGAGTTCCGTAAAAACTCTTGGGATGCGTTGGGCACCTCAAGACGATATATTTAAATATCATCTCGATGTGGACAGTTTTGCTTCGGCTAAGCCAACGAAACGCAACATATTGTCTGTAGCTTATCGTTTGTTTGACCTTCTCGGTTTGCTGTGTCCAATTGTTACCAAGGCCAAAATGTTGTTGCAGGAGTTGTGGAGACTGAAGATAGACTGGGATGAAGCCATTCCAATGAGTCTCTACACAACATGGAACAAGTTTACCATGACGTTACGCGATTTACATAAACTCCGCATCCCTAGGTACGTATGTCTAAATACGTATCAAAGGGTTCAGATACATGGCTTTGCCGATGCATCCAGTCATGCATATGGTTGTTGCATATATGTTCGAACTTGCAACAACTGAGACGTTGGCATTACATTGCTTACTGCAAAGTCTAGGGTAGCTCCACTAAACGTGAAAACAATACCGCGACTAGAGCTATGTGCAGCGCTCTTACTGGCCAAGCTCTGGCACCAAATTGCGACAATTTTATCAAAATTTAATATAGAAAGCTTGAATTTCTGGTCGGATTCGCAGATTGTGCTGTATTGTTTACAACGCGATTCTGGCACATTGGGCATATTTGTGGCAAATAGAACTGCAGAAATTCAGGAGTTGACGAAAGGTATTGTGTGGCGTCACGTTCCAACAGATGCTAATCCGGAAGACCAATGGCCTCAGCTTCACCTGGTTGAAATAGCGTCGGAAATCAAATCTTCCGAAGACAAAAGCTGAGCCAAATTGTTTTGTTGAGCTAATTAATCGTCACTCCAACTTTCCAAAATTGATTCGCATAATGGCTTATGTGCTTCGATTCTGTTACAAAGGGCTCAAATCAGACACTCTCGAGGTGTCGGCATCAGAAAGAAATATTTCATTTCTAAAACTGATCGCCGTAGTACAAAGCACATCGTTCAAAAGCGAATTGAAATTATTGAGACAATCAGTAGTTCTAGCACCAATGTTACAATCGCTGAATCCATTTATTGATGTATTTGACAAAAATGGAATACAATTTGAACTCATTCGAGTAGGAGGACGTTTGCTACACGGGCCTCTCTCTTATGACGCTAAATTTCCGCTTTTAATGACAAAGAAGTCAGGATTTATTCAACTATTTGTCAGTTATTTACATCGTAGGCACTACCATGCTGGCCCAAAAGTTGTAGTTGGACTTTTGAGGCAGCAAATTTGGGTAGTAAATGCTCGAAGTTTGTGCACTGCAGTTGTTCGGAATTGCATACACTGTTTCCGATATAAACCAAAATTGTTGGGACAACTAATGGGAAATTTGCCTGCTGTACGTCTTCGAGAAGGTCGGCCGTTTCGAATATGTGGAGTAGATTTCTGTGGGCCGTTCTATGTTAACTATAGAATCAGGGGTAGACCACCTGTAAAAATGTATGTTGCCGTTTTGGTTTGTTTTGCCTCAAATGCGGTCCATTTAGATCTGGTAACCGACTTATCAACTGATGCTTTTTTGAACGTTTTTAAAAGGTTCATCGGGAGACGCGGATTACCGGAAACGATATTCAGCGACAACGCGACGAATTTCGTTGGAGCGAGCAACGTGCTGAGGGAGCTGCAGACGCTGGTGAACTTCGCAGCGGAGAGAGGAGTACAGTGGAAGTTCATTCCCCCCGCGCCCCGCACTTCGGAAGACTGTGGGAATCCGCAGTGAAGTCTGCCAAGCACAGGCTTCTGCGAGGAGCGAGCAACGCCAACCTGACGCAGGACGAGTTGAGCACACATCTGGTGGACGTCGAGGCGCTGCTCAACTCCAGGCCGTTGCTCGTCGACAGCAGCGACCCCAGCGATGGAGAGGTGCTGACGCCAGGTCACCTACTCATCGGTCAGCCTTTCTTGGCGCTGCCGTTCGAATCCGATCCAGACGAGAGCAGCAAGAAACCAGGACGAGGATATTTGAGGCTGTGGCAGCAGTTGTCGGCGCTCAAACTGCACTTTTGGCGCAAGTGATCCAAGGACTACCTGCTCAGCC
The DNA here is from genome assembly GCA_018903425.1 of Zaprionus nigranus. Taxonomy (NCBI): domain Eukaryota; kingdom Metazoa; phylum Arthropoda; class Insecta; order Diptera; family Drosophilidae; genus Zaprionus; species Zaprionus nigranus. Next base: position 29,501 of record JAEIGD010000109.1, read on the forward strand.
TCCAGCAGCGAACTCAATGGGCCAAAGGCGAGGACAATCTCCAGGAAGGGGCGGTCGTGCTAGTTCACGACGACAACACACCCCCTCAGCAGTGGATAACCGGGCGCGTAACGCGCACAATTCGAGGGAGGACGGCAAGGTTCGGGTAGTCGAAATAAAAACACCAGCAGGCGCAATTAAGCGACCAATCCATAAGCTGGCCCCCACTCCCGATGTGTTAAAGACCGGAGCTCTTCAACAGGGCCGGAATGTTTGAGCACAACAGCATAACTATATAAATATAAATACTAGTAGTTAAGAGAACACAAGAAGTATCATTAAATGTAAATCTCTCTTTTGTTTTGAGTCGATCGGCAATTGCCGACGGCAAAATTTGAGAGTGCGTGGCCAAGTTGTGGTCACCGCTCTAATAGTATAAGGTTCGCTCTCGTGAAGGAAGCAGCAATAAGTGTGCCATCAGCAACAATAAATTTTAAATATCAAAACCACCGCGTCTCAATTTGTTTGTTTAACTTCGACTCTCTAAAAACGCTTAGAGATTTTTCAGCTGTTTTAGCTTTCGCAGAATATATTGCTTCTTCCAGTTCTTGAAGCTTATTTCTGGCTCCCACGAAGTTTGTTGCATTGTCACAATGTAATGTACTCAAATTGATTCAAATAAAAGACAAAATTAAAATATAATAATTATTCAAATAATAAATCCAACACTAATAAAATTGTAATAAATCAAATAATAAAATTAATTAAGTAAATTGAACCCTCACTGCTGTAATCTCTTTATTCCTTATACTTTTGTTTGCGTCTATTGGAAACAATTTTGAATAGATAAAAATCACTCGTGTGATCAAAACTCTGTTGAACTTTGATGTTGCTGGCAAGCCCTAATTTATAATCAGCTGCTAGAATCCATCCAACATCACCTTTCAGGTCCGATCTACAACTCGAAGCGATAATATTCAAGACTGACAATTTAACCCGTTGTAGTAAGATATACAAATGTATATACCCTGTTTAATATAGAGTTTAACATAGAGTATGTAACAACATTGTATAAGCGTATATATCGTATGCAAGCATTAAGTGCAATTGTAATATGACCGCTCACTTATGTATGAGACGGTTAGCGGCGCAGCGTGAGAACTGCCGCGCAAGCACTCTATATAAAATTGCCTTATATACGCTCACACTTATATATTTAAAAACCATTATGTATTAGACTTAAGCAAAGAATATTTTCACAATAAAGAAACAGTTAGACTTGAACTGGCAAACAACGAAGTACCTAGTTGTTTATTATTACATTGTTTATTATATTGATGGTTCAAACGAGATCATCAAAAGACAGGCAGACATCTGGCCAGATGAAAACAATAAATTGCAAAATAAGAATAAAGAGCCCAATGTCTATGAAGTCATTAATAATAATGACGTAAAGAAATTTGTGAATCTAAAATTTAATATTCTCAAATGTTTATTTAAACATGGAAAACGAATTATTTCACAATTTTCAGTTAATGATTTGTATTCTAAAGGAAAGTAGAAATAGACAAAAATGACAAAATGATATGACATAAATGAAATCCTGTCAAAATACCATGATGAACCTTTACAAGGAGGCCATACAGGGATTACGCGAACCCTGCTTAAAATAAAAAGATTTTACTATTGGCCTGGAATGAGACAAGCTATAACTAAGTATGTGAAACATTGTGAGAAATGCCAACGAGCTAAAGTCACTACACATACAAAAGCACCAATGATAGTATCACAGACACCTATCACAGCTTTCGATACTGTTCTAATAGATACCATTGGACCATTACCTCGTTCGGTACTTGGCAATGAGTATGCTATCACTATAATATGTGATCTCACCAAATATCTAGTTACAATACCAGTAGCAGATAAAAGTGCAAGAACAGTAGCAAGAGCAATATTCGAATCGTTTGTATTAAAGTACGGTCCTATGAAGACGTTCATAACAGACATGGGTACTGAATACAAAAATTTACTTATTAGTGACTTGTGCAAGTATATGAAAATAAGTAATATACAATCAATAGCACATCATCATCAAACTTTGGGAACAGTGGAGAGAAGTCATCGAATATTCAATGAATATGTACGCTCATACATTTCAATTGATAAAGACGACTGGGACATATGGTTGAATTATTTCACGTATTGTTTCAACAAAGTACCCAGTTGTTTATTATTACATTGGCGACTGTTAATTATTACACCGTACCAACTGGCTCGACAAATCCTTAATCTTTGTAACGAGCATCCAAATTGGCTATATCAAATTTCAGCTTGAAGAGAGACAAATACCTTGCCATCAACAATGGGAATTTTCCGCATGCTACAAATTTAATGCATTTCATCTATTTATGACAGTGATAATGAACAGAAAATTTAAAATTATAGAAAAGTTTAGGGTTGCATTAGTGAGTCCTACCAAAGTCGGGCCCACGTTGGGCGCCAAAATAAATTATAATTGTAACGCTTGGCAATTGGTTGCCATTCCCTATAGGCTGTTGGACTTCGTGGACTTGACCGCACGTTTCAATTTCCGACTCCTGCTCGTCGGCTAAGGGGTGGTGATCCTTAAAATGGCCAAGTCCAAGGCCTACAATATAATTTAGATAATAAAACGTGCTGACGATGACGAACTAAGACGTCGGAGAGATATCTGCAACCTTTCACTTTGTATAGATAATATTGGCAAACTGGAGTATAAGGTTGGCACACAGATGTTACGTGGCCAGTTTAGGCCGCCCTGCCTTTGGTCGCCCCATTCCTGTGGGTGCATCTTGTATGGCGACCCCTTACAGAGATTCCATTAGTTCGGGTTCAATCATTATAATTAATTTATTCCATTATTAAATAATACTCCTAACATTTAAACAATTTAAGAAAAGCAACAGTCGCGCAGCACGCGACAGTGGGATACCCTTCGACCTATGTTGGTATGTTCCTATGTATGTACACATACATATATATACATATGAACATGCTTTGAAATTAATCCCGACAGATGGCGCTCGCGCTTTGCGCTCGCCGCCTCCCTTGTTAGCTGACAGAAGCACTTGGTTTATGTTCATACTTTCTTAAATAACTTCTGTGATTATTGTCCGATCGGATTGTAATTTGGAGACTACGTAGATATTTCATTCAGATTAGGGTATGTCTAAGTCAGAAAGTTGTATCTTTTATACAACGCTTACAAATTGAGTTCAAAAATTAAATTATTGATTTGCGGGGGCGGTGGGCGTGGCACTTAACATTTGAAATAAACTTGATCTGCGCCGAGTACATAGGAACCTTCATTCCAAATTTGGTGTCTCTAGCATTTATAACAGCTGAGATCTGTGTGTTCATCTGGTCAGACGGACATCCGGACATCCGGACAGACAGACAGACATGGCTCAATCGACTCGGCTAATGATCGTGAGCAAGAATATATATACTTTGTGGGGTCTGCCACGCCTCCTTCTGCCTGTTACATACATTTGCATTTTGCACAAAGTTAGTATACCCTTTTTGACCATTTTCAATGGTCGAAGGGTATAATTATAACCTGATATGACACTAAAATATTAAACGAAATTGTATAAATAAATAATTTAAAAAATAAAATCTAGCAGTGAACATAAAAAAAAATATAAATAAAATATAAAGTTTATAGGTGGCAATAAATTAAATACAATTTTTCCCAAAAAAAACTACTCGCGTCTTTGTTTATATTTGTTTTGATTTCACTCAAATTTCCTATTCGGTCTACGGGGTAAAACAGCTGAGGGTCTAAAAATGTGACATGGGCACACTTATGTGTTTCAGTCAAATTGACTGAATGGAGATAGAGAGAATTGCAATTGAGTGATTCAGTGTCGCGTAAAACTTTAAAGTGCGTGTACTGTGTTCGCAAATAGATTTTTAATTTTCTCTCGGGTGTGACAAATTAAAAAATACAAACGCTACAGTCAGGAGCTGACTGTATAAGGCCATGGATTATCATAGTATACCGTAGGCAATAGGTATAGGTATGCACTTCTAGCGCGTACCAAATTTCATTACAGTTGTTTCTTCTTGATTTTAATTTTTTTGACTGTAACTTTTCTTTTAGTTTATTAGAATAAAAAAAAATAAAAAAACAAAATAAGAAATAATTAATAAACGAAAATTCGCACCCGCCTCAACCGGGAGTTGAACGCACGCACTCTCGCGCAGCCGTCCGCCACTCTAACCACTCGGCCATTGCCTCATTTCTTCGCGCATCGGCAAAGCTGCATTGTGAACCAATTCTGTTCCCATATAATGCAAATAAAAAGTTTAATAAAATGCTGTGTGTCTGACGCTAGATTTGAACTTCGGTATGCTTGCGTAAATTAGGTCTGCTTAATTATATACATGTATGTTCAAAGTGAGTTTAATTCGTATCATATCTCACTTATTTATAGTCCGATTTTAATGAAATTTTCACATAACGCCCGTGGCAAGGTATTTGTCATGTATGATATACAACTTTGGTTGTTGAGTTAATATTGTAGGTTTTAAGTAGTTATTTCTGATTTACAGAGGCGGGAAGGGGCGTGTCCAAATTTTAAAAAACTTTGAGACACTGCAATATATATGTATGTTGTCACAAAATTTGATGACTCTAGCTCTTATAGTTTCTGAGATCCAGGTGTTCATACAGACAGACAGACAGACAGACAGACGGACAGACGGACAGACAGACATGGCTCAATCGACTCGGCTACTGATACTGATTCAGAATATATATAGTTTATGGGGTCGGAGATGCCTCCTTCTGCCTGTTACGCACATTTCCGTTCCGACAAACACAATAGACCATGAATTTTTTAAAATCCATGGCCTAAAAAGGTAAGTAATAGTTTTATTGATGGCGGAGCATAGTTTAGTTATGTGAATATATCAAAGTTCTTTTTTTTTCTGTTTTGTGATTGTGATTTGTTTACCAAAAAAATTAAATGCATATACAAACATATGTTGGCCATAAAAGTGTTTATGTGTGTTGTTTACTCACTTTATTTTTTCCACATCCCGCGACGAAAGCGCTTTCGAAGAGGTGCTAAGAAAATGAGTTATAATTTACATATGCACATACATTAACCAACCTTGCTTGAAATACCAACAAAATTTAAAACCATATGTAATTATGTATGCCTATGCGCTTGCATATACGTACATAGCTACATAAAGTTGTATGTTTTAATTCTGTCTCCTCTTTCGCTCTCTAAATTTTCTTATTTGGCTTCTGAGTGCTTTGGTTTGTAATTTTTTTTTTCTCGCGATGCAAACTTAAATCGTTGACCTATATTTCGTGCCCTAATTAAACAGCTGACAATTTGCCACAGAACAAATATAAATTTGAGGGACAATTACTAGCGAATTTTTTTTAATAAATTATTTAAACAGTGTGGCAAAATTTGTGTTGAAAAACTAAATAAGAAAAATTTTAACTAAAATATATTTTTAAAAAAAAAAAAAAAATGATTAAAAATGTTTATATGTTGTTCCGTTTGCGTATTAAATTTCGCCAAAAAAAGATGTTTCTCCCTTTTGTTCGATTTTATATTATCTGACGTGTTGGCCGCTATGATTTTGGCGGGAGTTAATGCGCAATAATTAAAATTGTACTTTGTTGGTGCTGGTAGTTTAAAATGTGCCAGTCTAGAGTTTCTCTAGCCGTCGTGATGGCTGCTGGGAGCAGGGGTGACGATGCCAAATTTGCTGCTGCAGAAATAATGCACGCAGTTGCGGCCAATAGACACCGCTCGACCAGATGCAGTATAATCGGCTGCCCTTTGTCTCCTGGCAGTCCAAGTGGCGTGACCTTTGGACTCCTGGGTCCAGTTCTGCAACCATGATTTTGTCAGAATTTTAATATATCAAATTTGTTCTTCTATTCCAGATCTTATCCGGAGGACTCACCAGCAATGGATGCAGGTAACCATGTAACCTGGTGTAATTGCGCTTATATCGTTTGGATCATTTGACATCGGCACAAGTGGTCGAGAGTTCAATCTCGTTTACTACTGTCTCAAATTCTTCGTATGTGAGATCAGCTGTAGAAACATTTTCAAATAGCAGATGTTTTGCAGATTTTACTGCTGCTTCCCATAGTCCGCCGAAATGAGGTGTTTTGGGAGGGATAAATTTGAAATTCACTCCCTTTGCATTTCAGCTTTCAATTATGACTGTTTTAGCTTTTGCAGAATATATTGCTTCTTGCAGCTCTTTAAGCTTATTTCTGGCTCCCACGAAGTTTGTTGCATTGTCACAATGTAGGGTCTGACACTTCCCCCGTCGACTAATGAATCTCCGTAAAGCAGCCAAGAATGCATCTGTTGTAAGGTCGGTGACGAGCTCCAGATGCACTGCCTGTTGTTGCAAAGCAACAAAATATAGTAATATATTCCATATGTGGTCGTTTTACTCGAATCTTATAATCAAACTTAAATGATCCACAATAATCAACTACAGCATTAAGGAATTGTCTTGCTTACGTGACTCTTAATGGTCGCAAGTCTCCCATAATCTGCTGAATCAATTTCGGTTTGGCTCTTGTGCATTTAACACATTTCTGAACAATGTTCCTGGCCATTGTTTTTCCTTTGATTGTCCAATATTTTTGAAGAGTTTCTGCTAATGGGGCTTGGGGTCCGCAGTGCATGTTATCCTTATGACTCTGTTCAAAAATCAGTCTTGTAACTGGGTCGTTGTAAGGAAGCAGCATGGGATGTTTTGCATCAAATGCAATATTAGCAGCTTCCAATCTACCTCCAACTCCTATAATATTATCTTTATCCAACAAATTGCTGTGTCTGTCCACTTCCCGATTTCTGCTGAGTTTCTTAAACTCTTTTTCGAATCCATTTTGTTGAATGTTCCGGATAACGATTTTTTGTGCCGCGTTTAATTCCTCCAATCGTAAGGTTGATTTACTAGGTTCCTGCCTCTTTTCGTGAACGCATCATATAAGCTACTTTTCTAAGTAATTTATTATATGAGTTTCCATGATCGATTGTATAGATCAGCCTTTCAGCACTTGTTGCAGTCAACATAACTTCAGGTGATATCTTTGTGATTTCAGGTCTTGATGCCGAAAAAGGTATTGGCTAAGTTGAAGGTGCTCTATGTAGAAATAATGGACCGTAGAACCATAAACTGTGATCCTTAAATTTAGATGCAGTCAATCCTCTTGAAGCATTATCTGCAGTGTTGTGAATGCTTGGAACATGCCTCCATTCTCTTCGGATAGATAACTCCTGGCTACAAATTTTTCCTTAATAGTTTTTTGGTTATTGATCCAGAATAATACTATTTCTGAATCGGCCCAATAAAATGTAGCTGTATTTTCCAAAGATAGTTGTTCCTTTTATGTTACTAGTTAACTCAGCTCCTAGTACTGCAGCCTTTAATTCCAAACGAGGTAGTGTAATAGCATTTAACGTTGCTAGTCGAGATTTAGCGCATAACAACTGAACGCTTACTCGTTTGTCTTTATACATGGATCGAATGTATACTGCTGCTGCATATGCCTTTTCAGATGCACCTACAAATGTGTGTATTTCCTTGCGGACAGGAGTTTGTTTGCTAAAGATATGTCGGTCGATTTTAATATTGATGAGAGTTTTTAAATCTCTCTCCGTATTGCTTCCACTCTCTTTGCAGGTGCTGAGGTAGTTCTTCATTATACTGAAATCCTTGTTTGGTCAATTCTTGCATGAAGATCTTTGCCTTTATCACAACCGGCGTGAATTCCGAAACCACATCTCGCCTCGTTATGATCTCTTTTGTATTAATTTAAGTTGTGCAGCATAATTTATCTAACTGTGGATTCCAAGTAATTCGCAGTGTTTTAATGCTGCACTCCTCATAGGCAGCATCTTCTAGATAGACGTTAGGCGTAATGTCATCCTTGGGCAAACCTTGTAGAAGTTGACAATCCTTTGCACACCATTTTCTCAGTTTGAATCCAGATTTAGAGAGTATTTTGTTGAGTTCACTTTTGCTTTTGGAGAGCTTCAGGAATTGTCTCTGCTCTTGTGATACAATCGTCCACGTAAAAATCTTATTTTAGAGTTTCCGCTCCTAGTGGATATTCTCGAATTGTCTTTGTTGCCAAATGTTGCAAACATTTTCTTGCCAAATATGGAGCTCTTTTAGTGCCATACCTCACTGTTTTTAGACGATAATATTTAATTTCTTCAGATGGGTCTGCTCTCCATATTATTATTTGCAGATGCTGATCCTCGGGGTTTATCCATATTTGTCGAAACTTTTTTTATATATCGGCTGTAAACACATATTTGTGTGTTCTGAACCTTAACAGGATAGCCAATAGCGTACTCTGAACTGTTGGTCCTTTGTGTAGAATATCATTTAATGATTTTCCAGAGGAGGTATTGCTGATGCGTCAAATACCACTCTTAATTTAATAGTCTGACTATCAGGTTTGAGAACACAATGATGTGGTATGGAGTAGTGCTTTTTTGGTATACACTTGACCCGAGAACTTCATATTACAAAATGAGTGTATCCTTGTTTTAGTGTTGGATCTCTTTGAAGACGTTTCTCCAGGGATTGAAATCTTTGTAGCGCTATGTTATGAGACTCCCCCAACGCTTATGCCTCTTCCACATATGGTAGTCGAACAATTAATCTGTTGTCCTTAGCCACTTGTAGATTTTGGTCGAATTGCCGTTCACATTCCTTGTCCATCGGTGAATAGCAGGGTAATTTTGTTTGAAGGTTATCCAGTTCCCAAAATTTGGCTAATTTTTCATCAACCTTCTCTTCTTCAGTGAGCGTGGCACATGTTGATGGTGATGATGATGCCTTTTTGTGAATTTTTCCCGCTATGATCCATCCAAGTTTGGTATTTTTCAGCTTGGGTAATCCTCCTTTTTAGAGACACTTGTCCTTTCTTAAGGATTTCGAAGTAGTGCTCGGCCCCTAAAAGGACATCAATCTTTCCTGGTTTTTCAAAGTATGGATCTGTGGTAACTTCTACTTTTCAGCGCAAATGTTCCTTGTTGGTTCGTCATTGACAATATTAGGCAATACCAATGCTTCCAGTCTAGAGATAAATTCTCCACAACTTGATTTTAGCATAACATTTATGCGTGCATTGTTCATTTAACACGTGATTTTGGCGATCTAACTTCTTCGTCAAAATACAAAGCAAAAGTGGGTCCCATTGGTTTGTCTCTATACCAATGTTATTGAGTGCTGATAATGTTTCCTTGATGTTATCATGCATTCTTTTAATTGAGTTGGCATCATTACTAGTCGTTGTTGGTGATCTAGTAATTTTTGAATCAACACAGTACTGAGTACTCTTTTATTATTGAAACGCTCTTCCAGCATAGTCCATGCCGTATTATTGTTGACTTCTGTTAGGGAAAGGTGGCGAATAAGTCTCTCTGAATCGTCAAAACCATGATGTTTTAAATACCACATCTTTTGAATGATGAGTATCGTTGTGGCTTCATGAATCCATTTCCTTAACATGTCATGAAATTGTTCCCATTTTAGGTAGTCTCAATCAAATTTCGGAATGAAGACCTTTGGTAGTGGAGTGTGGTTTGTGACGGTAATAAAGGCTCCATCACTTGTGATATAGTTACATAATATGCTGCTTGGTTACTGACCACAGCAATCTCGCCCTTAACTTAATTTGTAAGGTTGTCACCGAAATTTTCTGGGTCTGCAAACCTCTTCTAAATTTGCACATGGATATTTTTAATATCATTCCAATATTGGGCTATTATTGGCTTGTAACCAGCTTGAGTTTCTTTTGTCATCATGTTCATGATGTGCTCAAGACTCTTGAGCAAGGCTCGTTGCTCCCGAATCATGGGTTGAATATCTATTTCGTCTGTTGACAATATAGATTCTGTGTCGATTTCCATGATATGCATCTGCTTCTTGAATATCTCCAAATATTCAATTGCAATTTGTAGTATGCCATCGTAATACTGGTCCGTGAAGTATACGTGTTCTACAGTTGCTCCTTGAAAATTTGCTTCAATTTTCTGTTCATTTGCTTGGAACTGTTCTTTATTGTTTTCCATCGCTTCAATCCTGTCGCTAAAGTATTTGGCGTTGGTTTTCCGGTCTGCAGGTTCCTTCTTGTAATTCCTTATTATGTTCTGGATTTCCTTGCCAATGTTCTGCTGCTGAGATTGCAGATTGGCTATGCTTGAAGATGCCATTGTTGAATATTTTTTCTTTGTGTGTTTATTGAACTTTAAGAGGTAATTTTTAATGATGTGCCTGTGATGTGATGTGCTTTCAGAAAGAATCCTAGTCGGTTGACAACTTCAAAAGGAGTCCTTGTCGGGGGTCACCAAATATAAAATTTAATTATTAATTGTATGCCTCAAGTACATGAACCAGTCGCAAATGTTCGCCGCAATAAGTACATCAACAAATTGGGCTTCGGAGAGTGAATACGGCAGAGAATTCTTTCGTACTGATTTTATTCGTTCTTAGCAAGGGGTTTATATAGCTCTTGTCTTAGTAGCTAGATATTTGCTTAGGTCTAAAATATTATGATATGAGTACAATAAACAGTTTTAACTTATCTAGGGAAGTGTCCTAAAAATACAATACATAAGTTGATAACATATATTTATGGCATGCAGATGGTGCGAAAACAATTGTCTGCATGCATGTGAGTAAGGGTCATTATTTATTTAGGTATGCATGCAGCTCTTTCTTTATCTTGTCTTGTTGATAGCAGCGCATCTACCATATCTGCTGCTGCGTACGATTTTCTGTTAATATCGTACTGGTATCTTGCCTTCTTTACTATAAGCAAACAATGGTATTTTATGATCTTGGCTAATTTATTAATACGAAATTATCAACAGAAGGCTAGGCTAATTATAATTTATTTAAGTGTACTTATTTTTGTTGTCCACTGTTGTAGTCACAGAAGGCTAATAATATTAAATATTAAGTGAATATATTATCATGACTACCAGTGTACAATTACCAATTGCAGTAATGTTAAGTTACTTGGTGAGGTCTGTCTCAAAATGTTTTTAGTTAAAGTTTGAATTTGAATTTAACTGCATAAATTTAAATTCAAAGTTAAATTCACCACACCGCGATCGATATTCGGCGAATCGGTGATCAGTGTTGGGAAGTGACTCAGTGCTATATTAATGGATGGAGTCACCTATATCGATATATCCATTGCTGAAGTCACCTATCGTGCTCCACTTATCTTCACTAGTGAAAAATCAAGTACATCAGCGTGCAGACAAATTATATTGTGAAAGTGAAATTGATAAAATAAAGGAAATTAGAGTAATTAGGTTGAAATTAATTTACCTATTGCTGCGTTATTTTGTTGCATTGTGTTTTTTGAAATTGGGTGAGTAAGAGCATACCATTTCTTATTGGTAGCTCATAACCCCATTTTACTCTTGCAGCAAACCGCGTGTGACCATAGGAGCCCTAGCACTTGGCGCCGGGTAATTTTGTTTGAAGGTTATCCAGTTCCCAAAATTTGGCTAATTTTTCATCAACCTTCTCTCTTCTTCAGTGAGCGTGGCACATGTTGATGGTGATGATGATGCCTTTTTGTGAATTTTTCCCGCTATGATCCATCCAAGTTTGGTATTTTTCAGCTTGGGTAATCCTCCTTTAGAGACACTTGTCCTTTCTTAAGGATTTCGAAGTAGTGCTCGGCCCCTAAAAGGACATCAATCTTTCCTGGTTTTTCAAAGTATGGATCTGTGGTAACTTCTACTTTTCAGCGCAAATGTTCCTTGTTGGTTCGTCATTGACAATATTAGGCAATACCAATGCTTCCAGTCTAGAGATAAATTCTCCACAACTTGATTTTAGCATAACATTTATGCGTGCATTGTTCATTTAACACGTGATTTTGGCGATCTAACTTCTTCGTCAAAATACAAAGCAAAAGTGGGTCCCATTGGTTTGTCTCTATACCAATGTTATTGAGTGCTGATAATGTTTCCTTTATGTTATCATGCATTCTTTTAATTGAGTTGGCATCATTACTAGTCGTTGTTGGTGATCTAGTAATTTTTGAATCAACACAGTACTGAGTACTCTTTTATTATTGAAACGCTCTTCCAGCATAGTCCATGCCGTATTATTGTTGACTTCCGTTAGGGAAAGGTGGCGAATAAGTCTCTGCATCGCCAATAACATGATTTTTTAAATACCACATCTTTTGAATGATGGGTATCGTTGTGGCTTCATGAATCCATTTCCTGAACATGTCATGAAATTGTTGCCATTTTAGGTAGTCTCCATCAAATTTCGGAATGAAGACCTTTGGTAGTGGATGTGTGGTTTGTGACGGTAATAAAGGCTCCATCACTTGTGATATAGTTACATAATATGCTGCTTGGTTACTGACCACAGCAATCTCGCCCTTAACTTAATTTGTAAGGTTGTCACCGAAATTTTCTGGGTCTGCAAACCTCTTCTAAATTTGCACATGGATATTTTTAATATCATTCCAATATTGGGCTATTATTGGCTTGTAACCAGCTTGAGTTTCTTTTGTCATCATGTTCATGATGTGCTCAAGACTCTTGAGCAAGGCTCGTTGCTCCCGAATCATGGGTTGAATATCTATTTCGTCTGTTGACAATATAGATTCTGTGTCGATTTCCATGATATGCATCTGCTTCTTGAATATCTCCAAATATTCAATTGCAATTTGTAGTATGCCATCGTAATACTCGTCCGTGAAGTATACGTGTTCTACAGTTGCTCCTTGAAAATTTGCTTCAATTTTCTGTTCATTTGCTTGGAACTGTTCTTTATTGTTTTCCATCGCTTCAATCCTGTCGCTAAAGTATTTGGCGTTGGTTTTCCGGTCTGCAGGTTCCTTCTTGTAATTCCTTATTATGTTCTGGATTTACTTGCCAATGTTCTGCTGCTGAGATAGCAGATTGGCTATGCTTGAGGATGCCATTGTTAAATATTTTTTTCTTTGTGTGTTTATTGAACTTTAAGAGGTAATTTTTAATGATGTGCCTGTGATGTGATGTGCTTTCAGAAAGAATCCTAGTCGGTTGACAACTTCAAAAGGAGTCCTTGTCGGGGGTCACCAAATATAAAATTTAATTATTAATTGTATGCCTCAAGTACATGAACCAGTGGCAAATGTTCGCCACAATAAGTACATCAACAAATTGGGCTTCAAAGAGTGAATACGGCAGGGAATTCTTTCGTACTGATTTTATTCGTTCTTAGGAAGGGTTTATATAGCTCTTGTCTTAGTAGCTAGATATTTGCTTAGGTCTAAATATTATGATATTAGTACAATAAACAGTTTTAACTTATCTAGGGAAGTGTCCTAAAAATACAATACATAAGTTGATAACATATATTTATGGCATGCAGATGGTGCGAAAACAATTGTCTGCATGCATGTGAGTAAGGGTCATTATTTATTTAGGTATGCATGCAGCTCTTTTCTTTATCTTGTCTTGTTGATAGCAGCGCATCTACCATATCTGCTGCTGCGTACGATTTTCTGTTAATATCGTACTGGTATCTTGCCTTCTTTACTATAAGCAAACAATGGTATTTTATGATCTTGGCTAATTTATTAATACGAAATTATCAACAGAAGGCTAGGCTAATTATAATTTATTTAAGTGTACTTATTTTGTTGTCCACTGTTGTAGTCACAGAAGGCTAATAATATTAAATATTAAGTGAATATATTATCATGACTACCAGTGTACAATTACCAATTGCAGTAATGTTAAGTTACTTGGTGAGGTCTGTCTCAAAATGTTTTTAGTTAAGTTTGAATTTGAATTTAACTGCATAAATTTAAATTCAAAGTTAAATTCACCACACCGCGATCGATATTCGGCGAATCGGTGATCAGTGTTGGGAAGTGACTCAGCGATATATTAATGGATGGAGTCACCTATATCGATATATCCATTGCTGAAGTCACCTATCGTGCTCCACTTATCTTCACTAGTGAAAAATCAAGTACATCAGCGTGCAGACAAATTATATTGTGAAAGTGAAATTGATAAAATAAAGGAAATTAGAGTAATTAGGTTGAAATTAATTTACCTATTGCTGCGTTATTTTGTTGCATTGTGTTTTTGAAATTGGGTGAGTAAGAGCATACCATTTCTTATTGGTAGCTCATAACCCCATTTTACTCTTGCAGCAAACCGCGTGTGACCATAGGAGCCCTAGCACTTGCGCGCTCTTTTTTTCTCACGCGGCAAAGCGTACCTGCCCCCACTCGACCTGCCGTGCCACACATTGTTGCTGAACGCTCATTGTCGCGGTGGACACTCAGTGGTTTTTTTCGCTGTGGTTTTTTTTCGCTGTTATACCCTGTGGATCCTGTCTTTGGGTGACCAAACTGATTATTGATTTTCGTTCTTTTTCTCCCCGCTTCAGCCCTATATGAGTTCTTTTTACTGCCACTGAGATCGACAAGCAAAGGAAGAGGATTCCTCAGACGGACACTGCACTATGCCAGTCTCATCAACAACTTAACTTAAGAAAGATATACACACACACATACTCAACACACACACACATACTCAACTCATAGGTGGAAAGACTCTGATTGCCACTACTTCTAGTAATGGCGGGGTCGATTCCCTCTCGGGAAAGGCAAGCAGCTCGCAACCGCCGATCGAAGGAACAGGTATCCCCTGGACAGTCCGCGAACACCTGTTCAATGACTGACAAATGCGAGAAGGCGTCTTCAGTCTTCTGCGGGCAGACTATAAAAACCGTGTTCGCGCCCTTTAATTGATTGTAGTACTTAAACTAGATTTATTTGACATCATTAACATTAAATTCACAGAGTAGTTAACATGAATTATCGATGTATGAGAGTATGAGTATGAGTATGTAATCAACGTAACAGAAATGAATACTAGCTGTTGTAACTTAACGAAGAAGGAGATGTACAACAGATGTATGATGAAATGAAGAAATAATGGAATTAGAAAATATATGTCGAATAGAGTTAGAGGCTAGCTGACGTGCGTTCTAATTTGAGAGGAAAACGGATTAATATTAAATATAAATCATTTATACGCTGCTTTGAAACTCTGGAGCAAACATTTGGCGCCCGAGCAGGGACTTTTGGATAAAGTTCAACCCGGATTGAAGCTCATTGCTGGAGCTTACAAGCTGCACCGGCTTAACAGCAGCGTCCGCCTTGCGCAAAACTGTGGAGTTTTTGTGAGTGACGATTTAATATTTCTTGCAGGCATTTAGATTCAAATTGAAGTGTGATTAAATTGCCTTAAAACCTTACGGTATATTTAGATTGGTGTCAGGTGTGAATTAACAAGTGTAGAAAAATCAAGAACTGTTGTGCAGTACTAAGAGGTACATATATACATTCGCCTACATAAATATATACAAACATTCTCACAGCCACGGTGCTAGTGCGTTTTCGGTTTCTCTTTTTGGAAGCTGTACGTGCGTGTGTATGTATGTATGCTTATATACAGAAAGTACAACGGTAGTGCAATTAAACGGGGGCTTATTGAGAGCGGTTAGTAACACTGTGGCATTCATTTAACCTCAACAGCACCCGTTCTTTGTGCGCACTTTCTTAGTGAAAAGTAATTACAATTGAAATCGACAGGTGGATAAATAGTTTAAACGAATTGACCTTGCCGCGCAAGCAACTTAAGCTAGGCGCAATCCAATTTTTGTATTGGTGAACGATTCGTTTAAATTTGATTTACGTGCATGGTAAATTGCCCTTTTTGTAGGGATAAAGGTATTGTGTTTTTCGCTAAGTGTATTACGTCTCGCCATAAAGCAGACATGTTTAGTGCAAGAACAGGCTTAGTGAATTCATTTACGCGCAATAAAAATTTTATTTTTAAAAATTTTGCCTCAATGACAGCTGCTGAGTTGGAAGCACGTCTCAGTTTAATAGAATCAAATTACAGCCAATATTGTACGGTTCAAGCCCGAATTGAGCAAGAGAGTGAGGATACAAGTGATTATGATAGCAGGACAGAAGTTGAAGAGCTATATTGTGAAATAAAAGCCAAAATAGTAACTTGAATTGCTCATACAAGTTGATACCGAAGCGCTTCGTATTATGGTAGACACAGTCAACTCTCAGTTGGTCGCGCTTAAGTCTATTAGCAACGAACAAGAAATGCTTGATGCGATAATATTTCATTTAATTCGCAGCAAGCTTGATGACGAGACTACCAATAAGTGGGATGGTGAATGGGATTGCACTAAAATGCCTTCGTGGACAACCTTGTCCCAGTTTTTGATTCATCGTGGAATGAATTTAGCAAATCGAGAAGCGCGTCGATCAAACAACAGTAGAGCGACAGTCAATAAGAACGAGCCCAAAAAGGCCAGCTTAGGTACGACAATTGACAGCAACGTTTATAATACAAGCTTGTGTGATCACTGCCCTGAGCCGCATGGTTTGAAGGCGTGCCCAAAGTTCAAACAACTGTCAGAAATGTAGAGATTTAATGAGGTAAAGAAATTAGGACTCTGTTTTGTATGCTTTAGTAAGCGGCACTCTACAAGAGGTTGCAGCGCGCAGCATTGTAGTATTTGCAGTAAGCCAAATCACGACTTACTGCATCGAGCAAACAGAGATGTCGTATCTAACTCTCATGCAGCACAAGAATCAAGTTCTTTAGATAGCTCACTCTTAAGGGGAACTTCGACCAATTTTTTGGCAAATGCGATCGTTTTTGTAAGGCACAGCAAGGAAAATTATGATTGCTGTAAATACGTTTTGGATTCAGCTGAATTTTGTTACGTCAAGGTTGATATCTGAGTTGGGGTTTCAAATGCAAGACTCATGGATGTGTCTTAGGGGAATTGGTAATTCAACCTCGCAAATTGTAGGTGAAGTTCAAGCCACAATTAAATCTAGAGTGACGCGTTTTCTGCTACCCCAATGTTTATGTATTGCTCGAAATCACCCAATATAATCCTTCCTGCTCTGCTTTAGATGTCAACGGCCAAATTCCTCAAAGGATAACCCTTGCTGACCCAACCTTTAACTCTGCTTAAGGCATTGACATGTTGCTGGGGGTTTCTATTTTCTTTATGTTGATTGTGGCTGGTCAGATTAAGCTGGGACCAAACATGTCAATTTTGCAACGATCGTTGTTTGGCTGGATAGTCGTGGGGGAATTTACGCAAACAACAGGAGTCTCGTTGCTAGTGAACGAAGTTAAAAAAGGGCCATCGAAGCCAGATGAGTTGCATGACTTAGTGCAAAGGTTTTGGAGGTTTGATGAGTTGCCCGAGGTCGCGGATAAATTCACTAGTGAGGAACGGCAGTGCGAAACTCACTTTGCGTCAAATGTCAGGCAAATTAGTTCAGCAAAAAATACAATACTTGAATCCTTTCATATCGGAAGAGGAGGGTATACCCATAATTCGAGTAGGTGGTCGCTTAGGCAAGGCAGAGTTAGCATTTGACACCAAGCATCCAATTTTGCTACTTTCTAATCTTCCAGTGCTCAATGCGCTGGTAAAACACACACATCATTTGAAGCCGGAGTGCTAGCTCTTTGCGCTTTTTTACGGCAGAAGTATTGGATTGTCAATTGCAGGAAGCTAGCTCGCTTGATTGTGCGAGGCTGCGTTACATGTTTTCTAGCAACACAGCTAATGGGTGACCTACCTACGAGGCGTGTGAGCGGCAATAACTAACCCATTTCAACGTGCTGATCTGGACTTTGCGAGTCCTATCTGGATGCATTTCAACATGCGTGGCAAGCGGCCTGTAAAGGTTTACCTCTGCGTGTTCGTGTGCTTCCTTACAAAGGCATGCCACTTGGAAATCGTTTCTGATCTAAGTGCCAATGCCTTTATCGGTGCATTGAAACGATTTTTCGCCCGTCGAGGACTCAGCACGGATTTGTATTGTAACAACTTTGTGGGTGCCTCACGTGTGCTAAATCGAGGTCTGGAAGAGTTGGACAAATGTACAGTGGTTGACGAGTGCACCAAGCGACGAGTGCAGTTTCACTTCATCCCACCACGTTCCCCCATGTCGGAGGACTTTGGGAGAGTGCAGTAAAGGTTGCGAAGCAACTGCTTGTGAAAAGTGCGAACAGTACATCGCTAAGCTTCGATGACCTTTCGACCGCTGTAGCACAGGTAGAGGCGGTGATGAACTCGAGCCCACTCCACCCCTTGTCGTCTGACGCAATTGATTTGGAAGCGCTGACGCCTGGCCACTTCCTAGTTGGTCGCCCATTGAATGCGGTGGTGGAATCGGTTCACAGTGACTTGGTTAAACTGTCCATGATCAATCACTGGAAACGAATCCTATTGGTTCAGAGCACATTCTGGAAACGCTGGTCTTCAGAGTACCTTACTTTACTACAGGAGCAAACCCGATGGACAAAAGGCGTTAGTAACATCAAACTGAACTCGTTAGCCTTGATTGCATAGGATATCTATCCACCTGGGCAATGGTTGCTGGGACGAGTAGCCGAGTTGCATCCAGGAGCAGACGGCGTGGTGCGAGATGTAACTCTAAGGACCAAAAGCGACACACTTAAATAAAACATACACAAAATATGCCCTTTGCCTTTGGAGGAGGAATAGGTCATGTAAGGTTGGAAGGAGCTTCCAAGGCGGGGAGAATGTTCGTGCCCTTTAATTGATTGTAGTAAAGTAGATTTATTTGACATCATTAGCATTAAATTCACAGAGTAGTTAAGATGAATTATCGATGTATGAGAAATGTAATCAACGTAACAGAAATGAATACTAGCTTTTGTAACTTAACGAAGAAGGAGATGTAAAACAGATATATGATGAAATGAAGAAATAATGGAATTAGAAAATATATGTCGAATAGAGTTAGAGGCGAGCTGACGTGCGTTCTTATTTGAGAGGAAAACGGATTTCCATTTCCATTTCCATTTCGTCACCGCCACTTGGCCCTTAAATATGCCGCAAATACGAAGCAGGCATTCCTGGGCCCCGAGACCGAGGTGCGTTCACTCACCGAAATGGTAACTCTGGAAGTCGGAGAGCTGGACGCGGTCACGACGACGGAGGAGCTCCTTGAAGCGCTGATAACGCAGTTCGGCCAAATCGGTGTGTCGCCAGCCTCAATTGTTTCCATCCGGAAATCATACGGAGGAACTCAGACGGCAACAGCGAAGCTCCATGCTGATAAGGCAGAGAAACTCGCCAAGGAAGGCAAGGTCAGGGTTGGATGAGTCATCTGCCATATCCGGTGCAAAATGCAGTTCATAAGGTGCTTTAAGTGCATGGAGTTCGGTGACATCGCCAGCTTTGCTTCAAATGAGGCGAGAAGAGACACAAGGCGAAGAGCTGCACTAATAAACACAAGTGCATCCTAACCAACAGGTAAGGAGAGAAGGACACTAGTCATCCAGCCAATAGCAGCCGATGCCCATACATGGCAGCTTCGCAGGCTCGACGAAGCCAACAATGACTAGGATATACCAATTCAACCTTAACCACTGTGAAGCAGCTCATGACCTGCTAGAGCATTCGGTAATGGAGAGTATAATTGACGTTGCCATATTGAGCGAGCCGTACCGCAAAACGTCCCCCAATACGTGGGCTGGGGACCGCCGAGAAAAGGCAGCGGTATGGAGCTGCGGTCAGCCAGTAGCACAGATTCTGGAATTTCTACAAGAAGAAGGTCTCGTGCGCACGAAGATGTACGGACTATACATCTTCAGCGTCTACTTGGCACCCTCAATGCCCATGGATTGCTATGAGCGCGCTCTGGACAGGCTAGTCGCAGAAGCACGATTCAAGTTGCCTTCCTTATGGCGGGTATTTCAACGGCTGGGTAACCGACCAATCTGTCTGCTGGATAACACGCCAATCTGTCTGCTGGACACTGCCGGGAAAGCATTGGAGAGGATCCTATGCGACCGTCTCAACAGTGCGATCGACTAATGCGGAGGCCTGTCACCCCTTCAATTCGGATTTCGGAAACCGCGGTCCAATACGTAGGCTATCTGGGAAGTTACGGATCTTGTAGAGAAAGCAATAAAGGGGGTGGGATGGGTATGAGAGACCAAACAGTAATTTTTGGTGGTCACCCTCGATATCCGGAATGCCTTCAATTCTGATAGATGGGACAGGATCATGGAATCACTAATCACCAAGGGAATCAACCCCTACTTGATAGGGATGTTGCGAAGCTACCTCAATGGAAGAGTGCTACACTACAGGACCAGTGAAGGAGATACATCGTACAATGTTTCCAGTGGGGTACCACAGGGATCAGTACTGGGTCCAACGTTATGGAACCTGATGTACGATGGGATACTGAGGCTAGCCCTACCAGAACTTCGCGGACGACGTGGCTGTTGTTGCCGTAGCAAAGCAACTACATGAAGTCCAGGAGATGGCCAACTCAGCGATCTGGATGGTGCGAACATGCCTAATCCAGGCGGGCCTTTCGTTAGCAGAGCACAAAACAGAGGCGGTGCTAATTAGCTCGCGGAAAAGAGTGGAGGCACCTAGCATAACAGTTGGTGACACAACTGTCTACTTGCGACCGGCAATAGCGCGAATCATGCCCAACACAAGGGGACACACAAGGGGACCGAAACAGCTAGAAGACGACTCCTCACGTCAGTTGTCCAGTCCATCACGTTGTATACTGCATCTATATGGACCAAAAGCACAATGAAAAAAACGCATACGAGAGCAATTCGGGCGATCTACCGAGTATGCGCCCTAAGGATAGCATGCGGCTTTCGGACTATCTCGGGTAAGGCGGAGCACGTGATCCAAGCATCAAATACTTCTAGAGTCAATGGTAGTGGCATTGAGGAGTCACGAGATTGGTAGTGCGATGGGAATTGGAGGAAGCATTATACCTTATGGCACGGCGGAGATATGGTCGGTCTCCCCGAAGAACAGTTGGACACGACGGCTTATCCTGCAATTGGAACTTTGGGTAGGGAGGAAGCATGGGCAGATAAATTTCTATCTGACTCAGTTTCTAAGCGGACATGATTGCTTTAGAGCCTACCTACACCGTTTTGGTCATAGCGATGAATCCATATGCGCGACCTGTGGTGCAAGTTATGAAGAAGACGCCGAGCACGTTATGTTCATGTGCCAGCAATTCAATAGGGAAAGATATGCGGTGAAGGACGCGTTCAGAGAGACACCAGCACCAGGTAACCTTGTGAGGAAGAATTTCCGTTAGCGGCTAAGGCCATAAATAAAAACTTTTACATGGATGATATGCTATGTGGTGCAGACTCGATAGCCGTGCTTTTAGAGCTTACGCGACAGGCAACGGAAATATTAGAGCAAGGTGGATTCTAGTTGCGTAAATGGCGTAGTAATTATGAGCAAATCTCTCAACCTGCTGAGCCGTTAACGCTGAAAACAGGAAATGCACCCAAGACACTTGGAATATATTGGACTAGATAGCTTTCAGTTCTCTTATAATATCAAATACTGTTCAACCATTACCAAGCGCACTGTGTTGTCAGAGCTAGCTCAAGTGTTTGATCCTCTAGGATTCTTGAGTCCAATTCTGATCCTAGGCAAGATCTTTGTTCAGGAGTTCTGGTTGTTGAAGCAGGATTGGGACGAGGAACTTTTCCCAAGCTATGCTATTCAATGGAGCAAGTACAGAGAAGAGTTAAAATGAATGGATCAATGTTCCTTGCCTCGCTCAGTCGTACCAGTTGAAGCGGAGGTAGATACATTGGAGCTCTTCGGATTCTCAGATGCATCGAATCGGGCTTATGGCGGAGCTGTATACTCTCGCCTAAAAGACACGGCAGGCCAAGTGACCATGCGATTGGTAGCCGCCAAATCAAAGGTTTCGCGAGTTAGAGCGTCCTCCTCCAGTTAGAGCGTCCTCTCTATCTCGATTAGAATTGCAAGGAGCTGTGATTATGACCAAACTGATGGAAAAGGTTTGCTCTAGCATTCATCTGAAGGTATCCCAGATAGCATATTTCACGGACTCCACGATTGTATTGAACTGGCTATCTGCTCATGCAAGCCGATGGACCACATTTGTGGCCAACAGAGTGGCTCAAATTCAAGAATTGTCAAATATACAGGTTTGGTTTAAGGTAGACACTAAACTAAATCCAGCAGATATTGTATCTAGGCGATTGTACCCAACTGACTTACACAATTCAGAGTTGTGGTGGCATGGCCCCAATTTCTAAAAAGATGTTCAAGATACTTGGCGCTCAGAGCGTTGGAAGAACAACGAACCGATGCCAGAGCAAAGAAAAACAACATTTTCCTTAGCGGCGAGTATAGGCCATAATAATCACAATGATATAGTCAGCACAAGTAAATTTGCAATTGATTTTCTTAAGCTGCAGCGAGTATTTGGTTTCAAATTTCGTTGGCGCAAAACGCACTATGAAAGCAACTACTCAGAAACTGAGTGCGCTTACCGCACCAGAATTATCGGAGGCCTTCGGTACATTGTATTTAATTTATAAAACAGTATGTTGCGTGAGGAATTCACTGAGTTGAGGCAAAAAAAAACAAATTAGTTCAGCAAAAATACAATGCTTGAATCCTTTCATATCGGAAGAGGAGGGTATACCCATAATTCGAGTAGGTGGTCGCTTAGGCAAGGCAGAGTTAGCATTTGACACCAAGCATCCAATTTTGCTACTTTCTAATCTTCCAGTGCTCAATGCGCTGGTAAAAAACACACATCATTTGAAGCCGGAGTGCTAGCTCTTTGCGCTTTTTTGCGGCAGAAGTATTGGATTGTCAATTCAAGGAAGCTAGCTCGCATGATTGTGCGAGGCTGCGTTACATGTTTTCTAGCAACACAGCTAATGGGTGACCTACCTACGAGGCGTGTGAGCGGCAATAACTTTGCGAGTCCTATCTGGATGCATTTCAACATGCGTGGCAAGCGGCCTGTAAAGGTTTACCTCTGCGTATTCGTGTGCTTCCTTACAAAGGCATGCCACTTGGAAATCGTTTCTGATCTAAGTGCCAATGCCTTTATCGGTGCATTGAAACGACGGATTTGTATTGTGACAACTTTGTGGGTGCCTCACGTGAGCTAAATCGAGGTCTGGAAGAGTTGGACAAATGTACAGTGGTTGACGAGTGCACCAAGCGAGGAGTGCAGTTTCACTTCATCCCGCCACGTTCCCCCATGTCGGAGGACTTTGGGAGAGTGCAGTAAAGGTTGCGAAGCAACTGCTTGTGAAAAGTGCGAACAGTACATCGCTAAGCTTCGATGACCTTTCGACCGCTGTAGCACAGGTAGAGGCGGTGATGAACTCCAGCCCACTTCACCCCTTGTCGTCTGACGCAATTGATTTGGAAGCGCTGACGCCTGGCCACTTCCTAGTTGGTCGCCCATTGAATGCGGTGGTGGAATCGGTTCACAGTGACTTGGTTAAACTGTCCATGATCAATCACTGAAACGAATCCTATTGGTTCAGAGCACATTCTGGAAACGCTGGTCTTCAGAGTACCTTACTTTACTACAGGAGCAAACCCGATGGACAAAAGGCGTTAGTAACATCAAACTGAACTCGTTAGCCTTGATTGCAGAGGATATCTCTCCACCTGGGCAATGGTTGCTGGGACGAGTAGTCGAGTTGCATCCAGGAGCAGACGGCGTGGTGCGAGTAGTAACTCTAAGGACCAAAAGCGACACACTTAAATAAAACATACACAAAATATGCCCTTTGCCTTTGGAGGAGGAATAGGTCATGTAAGGTTGGAAGGAGCTTCCAAGGCGGGGAGAATGTTCGTGCCCTTTAATTGATTGTAGTAAAGTAGATTTATTTGACATCATTAGCATTAAATTCACAGAGTAGTTAACATGAATTATCGATGTATGAGAAATGTAATCAACGTAACAGAAATGAATACTAGCTTTTGTAACTTAACGAAGAAGGAGATGTAAAACAGATATATGATGAAATGAAGAAATAATGGAATTAGAAAATATATGTCGAATAGAGTTAGAGGCGAGCTGACGTGCGTTCTTATTTGATAGGAAAACGGATTTCCATTTCCATTTCCATTTCGTCACCGCCACTTGGCCCTTAAATATGCCGCAAATACGAAGCGGTGCAGGCATTCCTGGGCTCCGAGACCGAGGTGCGTTCACTCACCGAAATGGTAACTCTGGAAGTCGGAGAGCTGGACGCGGTCACGACGACGGAGGAGCTCCTTGAAGCGCTGATAACGCAGTTCGGCCAAATCGGTGTGTCGCCAGCCTCAATTGTTTCCATCCGGAAATCATACGGAGGAACTCAGACGGCAACAGCGAAGCTCCATGCTGATAAGGCAGAGAAACTCGCCAAGGAAGGCAAGGTCAGGGTTGGATGGGTCATCTGCCATATCCGGTGCAAAAATGCAGTTCATAAGGTGCTTTAAGTGCATGGAGTTCGGTGACATCGCCAGCCGCTGCACAGGAGATGACTGCACGGGGCTTTGCTTCAAATGAGGCGAGAAGAGACACAAGGCGAAGAGCTGCACTAATAAACACAAGTGTATCCTAACCAACAGGTAAGGAGAGAAGGACACTAGTCATCCAGTCAATAGCAGCCGATGCCCATACATGGCAGCTTCGCAGGCTCGACGAAGCCAACAATGACTAGGATATACCAATTCAACCTTAACCACTGTGAAGCAGCTCATGACCTGCTATAGCAGTCGGTAATGGAGAGTATAATTGACGTTGCCATATTGAGCGAGCCGTACCGCAAAACGTCCCCCAATACGTGGGCTGGGGACCGCCGAGAAAAAGGCAGCGGTATGGAGCTGCGGTCAGCCAGTAGCACAGATTCTGGAATTTCTACAAGAAGAAGGTCTCGTGCGCACGAAGATGTACGGACTATACATCTTCAGCGTCTACTTGGCACCCTCAATGCCCATGGATTGCTATGAGCGCGCTCTGGACAGGCTAGTCGCAGAAGCACGATTCAAGTCGCCTTCCTTATGGCGGGTATTTCAACGGCTGGGTAACCGACCAATCTGTCTGCTGGATAACACGCCAATCTGTCTGCTGGACACTGCCGGGAAAGCATTGGAGAGGACCCTCGATATCCGGAATGCCTTCAATTCTGATAGATGGGACAGGATCATGGAATCACTAATCACCATGGGAAAACGGAGCACGTGATCCAAGCATCAAATACTTCTAGAGTCAATGGTAGTGGCATTGAGGAGTCACGAGATTGGTAGTGCGATGGGAATTGGAGGAAGCATTATACCTTATGGCACGGCGGAGATATGGTCGGTCTCCCGAAGAACAGTTGGACACGACGGCTTATCCTGCAATTGGAACTTTGGGTAGGGAGGAAGCATGGGCAGATAAATTTCTATCTGACTCAGTTTCTAAGCGGACATGATTGCTTTAGAGCCTACCTACACCGTTTTGGTCATAGCGATGAATCCATATGCGCGACCTGTGGTGCAAGTTATGAAGAAGACGCCGAGCACGTTATGTTCATGTGCCAGCAATTCAATAGGGAAAGATATGCGGTGAAGGACGCGTTCAGAGAGACACCAGCACCAGGTAACCTTGTGAGGAAGAATTTCCGTTAGCGGCTAAGGCCATAAATAAAAACTTTTACATGGATGATATGCTATGTGGTGCAGACTCGATAGCCGAGCTTTTAGAGCTTACGCGACAGGCAACGGAAATATTAGAGCAAGGTGGATTCTAGTTGCGTAAATGGCGTAGTAATTATGAGCAAATCTCTCAACCTGCTGAGCCGTTAACGCTGAAAACAGGAGATGCACCCAAGACACTTGGAATATATTGGACTAGATAGCTTTCAGTTCTCTTATAATATCAAATACTGTTCAACCATTACCAAGCGCACTGTGTTGTCAGAGCTAGCTCAAGTGTTTGATCCTCTAGGATTCTTGAGTCCAGTTCTGATCCTAGGCAAGATCTTTGTTCAGGAGTTCTGGTTGTTGAAGCAGGATTGGGACGAGGAACTTTCCCCAAGCTATGCTATTCAATGGAGCAAGTACAGAGAAGAGTTAAAATGAATGGATCAATGTTCCTTGCCTCGCTCAGTCGTACCAGTTGAAGCGGAGGTAGATACATTGGAGCTCTTCGGATTCTCAGATGCATCGAATCGGGCTTATGGCGGAGCTGTATACTCTCGCCTAAAAGACACGGCAGGCCAAGTGACCATGCGATTGGTAGCCGCCAAATCAAAGGTTTCGCGAGTTAGAGCGTCCTCCTCCAGTTAGAGCGTCCTCTCTATCTCGATTAGAATTGCAAGGAGCTGTGATTATGACCAAACTGATGGAAAAGGTTTGCTCTAGCATTCATCTGAAGGTATCCCAGATAGCATATTTCACGGACTCCACGATTGTATTGAACTGGCTATCTGCTCATGCAAGCCGATGGACCACATTTGTGGCCAACAGAGTGGCTCAAATTCAAGAATTGTCAAATATACAGGTTTGGTTTAAGGTAGACACTAAACTAAATCCAGCAGATATTGTATCTAGGCGATTGTACCCAACTGACTTACACAATTCAGAGTTGTGGTGGCATGGCCCCCAATTTCTAAAAGATGTTCAAGATACTTGGCGCTCAGACCGTTGGAAGAACAACGAACCGATGCCAGAGCAAAGAAAAACAACATTTTCCTTAGCGGCGAGTATAGGCCATAATAATCACAATGATATAGTCAGCACAAGTAAATTTGCAATTGATTTTCTTAAGCTGCAGCGAGTATTTGGTTTCAAATTTCGTTGGCGCAAAACGCACTATGAAAGCAACTACTCAGAAACTGAGTGCGCTTACCGCACCAGAATTATCGGGAGGCCTTCGGTACATTGTATTTAATTTATAAAACAGTATGTTGCGTGAGGAATTCACTGAGTTGAGGCAAAAAAAACAAATTAGTTCAGGAAAAATACAATGCTTGAATCCTTTCATATCGGAAGAGGAGGGTATACCCATAATTCGAGTAGGTGGTCGCTTAGGCAAGGCAGAGTTAGCATTTGACACCAAGCATCCAATTTTGCTACTTTCTAATCTTCCAGTGCTCAATGCGCTGGTAAAACACACACATCATTTGAAGCCGGAGTGCTAGCTCTTTGCGCTTTTTTGCGGCAGAAGTATTGGATTGTCAATTCAAGGAAGCTAGCTCGCATGATTGTGCGAGGCTGCGTTACATGTTTTCTAGCAACACAGCTAATGGGTGACCTACCTACGAGGCGTGTGAGCGGCAATAACTACCCATTTCAACGTGCTGGTCTGGACTTTGCGAGTCCTATCTGGATGCATTTCAACATGCGTGGCAAGCGGCATGTAAAGGTTTACCTCTGCGTATTCGTGTGCTTCCTTACAAAGGCATGCCACTTGGAAATCGTTTCTGATCTAAGTGCCAATGCCTTTATCGGTGCATTGAAACGACGGATTTGTATTGTGACAACTTTGTGGGTGCCTCACGTGAGCTAAATCGAGGTCTGGAAGAGTTGTACAAATGTACAGTGGTTGACGAGTGCACCAAGCGAGGAGTGCAGTTTCACTTCATCCCGCCACGTTCCCCCATGTCGGAGGACTTTGGGAGAGTGCAGTAAAGGTTGCGAAGCAACTGCTTGTGAAAAGTGCGAACAGTACATCGCTAAGCTTCGATGACCTTTCGACCGCTGTAGCACAGGTAGAGGCGGTGATGAACTCCAGCCCACTTCACCCCTTGTCGTCTGACGCAATTGATTTGGAAGCGCTGACGCCTGGCCACTTCCAAGTTGTTCGCCCATTGAATGCGGTGGTGGAATCGGTTCACAGTGACTTGGTTAAACTGTCCATGATCAATCACTGGAAACGAATCCTATTGGTTCAGAGCACATTCTGGAAACGCTGGTCTTCAGAGTACCTTACTTTACTACAGGAGCAAACCCGATGGACAAAAGGCGTTAGTAATATCAAACTGAACTCGTTAGCTTTGATTGCAGAGGATATCTCTCCACGTGGGCAATGGTTGCTGGGACGAGTAGTCGAGTTGCATCCAGGAGCAGACGGCGTGGTGCGAGATGTAACTCTAAGGACCAAAAGCGACACACTTAAATAAAACATACACAAAATATGCCCTTTGCGTTTGGAGGAGGAATAGGTCATGTAAGGTTGGAAGGAGCTTCCAAGGCGGGGGAGAATGTTCGTGCCCTTTAATTGATTGTAGTAAAGTAGATTTATTTGACATCATTAGCATTAAATTCACAGAGTAGTTAACATGAATTATCGATGTATGAGAAATGTAATCAACGTAACAGAAATGAATACTAGCTTTTGTAACTTAACGAAGAAGGAGATGTAAAACAGATATATGATGAAATGAAGAAATAATGGAATTAGAAAATATATGTCGAATAGAGTTAGAGGCCAGCTGACGTGCGTTCTTATTTGAGAGGAAAACGGATTTCCATTTCCATTTCGTCACCGCCACTTGGCCCTTAAATATGCCGCAAATACGAAGCGGTGCAGGCATTCCTGGGCTCCGAGACCGAGGTGCGTTCACTCACCGAAATGGTAACTCTGGAAGTCGGAGAGCTGGACGCGGTCACGACGACGGAGGAGCTCCTTGAAGCGCTGATAACGCAGTTCGGCCAAATCGGTGTGTCGCCAGCCTCAATTGTTTCCATCCGGAAATCATACGGAGGAACTCAGACGGCAACAGCGAAGCTCCATGCCGATAAGGAAGAGAAACTCGCCAAGGAAGGCAAGGTCAGGGTTGGATGAGTCATCTGCCATATCCGGTGCAAAACGCAGTTCATAAGGTGCTTTAAGTGCATGGAGTTCGGTGACATCGCCAGCCGCTGCACAGGAGATGACTGCACGGGGCTTTGCTTCAAATGTGGCGAGTAGAGACACAAGGCGAAGAGCTGCACTAATAAACACAAGTGCATCCTAACCAACAGGTAAGGAGAGAAGGACACTAGTCAGCCAGCCACTATTCATCCAGCCAATAGCAGCCGATGCCCATACATGGCAGCTGCGCAGGCTCGACGAGGCCAACAATGACTAGGATATACCAATTCAACCTTAACCACTGTGAAGCAGCTCATGACCTGCTATAGCAGTCGGTAATGGAGAGTATAATTGACGTTGCCATATTGAGCGAGCCGTACCGCAAAACGTCCCCCAATACGTGGGCTGGGGACCGCCGAGAAAAGGCAGCGGTATGGAGCTGCGGTCAGCCAGTAGCACAGATTCTGGAATTTCTACAAGAAGAAGGTCTCATGCGCACGAAGATGTACGGACTATACATCTTCAGCGTCTACTTGGCACCCTCAATGCCCATGGATTGCTATGAGCGCGCTCTGGACAGGCTAGTCGCAGACGCACGATTCAAGTCGCCTTCCTTATGGCGGGGATTTCAACGCATGGGTAACCGACCAATCTGTCTGCTGGATAACACGCCAATCTGTCTGCTGAACACTGCCGGGAAAGCATTGGAGAGGATCCTATGCGACCGTTTCAACAGTGCGATCGACTAATGCGGAGGCCTGTCACCCCTTCAATTAGGATTTCGGAAACCGCGGTCCATTACGTAAGCTATCTGGGAAGTTACGGATCTTGTAGAGAAAGCAATAAGGGGGGTGGGATGGGTCTTAGGGACCAAACAGTAATTTTTGGTGGTCACCCTCGATATCCGGAATGCCTTCAATTCTGATAGATGGGACAGGATCATGGAATCACTAATCACCAAGGGAATCAACCCCTCCCTGATAGGGATGTTGCGAAGCTACCTCAATGGAAGAGTGCTACACTACAGGACCAGTGAAAGATATACGACGTACTGTGTTTCCAGTGGAGTACCACAGCGATCAGTACTGGTTCCAACATTATGGGAACCTGACGTACGATGCGAAACAGCTGAGAAGACGACTCCTCACGTCAGTTGTCCGCATCACGTTGTATATTGCATCTATATGGACCAAAAGCACAATGAAAAAACGCATACGAGAGCAATTCGGGCGATCTACCGAGTATGCGCCCTCAGGATAGCATGCGGCTTTCGAACTATCTGGGGTAAGGCGGAGCACGTGATCCAAGCATCAAATACTTCTAGAGTCAAGGGTAGCGGCAATGAGGAGTCTCGAGATTGGTAGTGCGATGGGAACTGGAGGAAGCCTTATACCACGGTGGCAAGAGATATGGTCGGTCTCCCCGAAGAACAGTTGGACATGACGGCTTATCCTGCAATTGGAACTTTGGGTAGGGAGGAAGCATGGGCAGATAAATTTCTATCTGACTCAGTTTCTAAGCGGACATGATTGCTTTAGAGCCTACCTGCACCGTTTTGGTCATAGCAATGAATCCATATGCGCGACCTGTGGTGCAAGTTATGAAGAAGACGCCGAGCACGTTATGTTCATGTGCCAGCAATTCAATAGGGAAAGATATGCGGTGAAGGACGCGTTCAGAGAGACACCAGCACCAGGTAACCTTGTGAGGAACACGGGGTCCTGCCGGGAGAAATGGGATGCAGTATACGCGATAGCCTGTAGCGTTAAGCAGCAGGTGAGGAGAGAGGAGCGGATCCCGAGAACAGAAGCGAGCCTTTAAGGCTTTACTCACCCCTGTTGTAATCCCTAACGCTGGGACCAGGAGGGAGTAAGAACGGCGTTACAACAGACTTCGCCCTTGTGTCACAAAGACCTCTTGAACACATTGAGTGCGTCAACGTCTTTGTTAAAAAAAAAAAAAAAAAAAAAAACACTTTCAGTATCACACACTTTTCTTGTATAATATAGACATCCATTTTACTTTATACACGCACATACACACACACATTGAATTATATGTATATATAATGAACTTTTTAGGCGATAGACTTAATAAAAAAAAAATATTAATTTCCTTTTAAATCTTTTATTTCTTGTTATTTTCACCAGAGGTCAGTTATGAACTAATTGACAAATGTATTCTTTCGGCCCAGCAAACCTTTTTACAGAGGATTAACATAAACCTTTTAAGTTATACTTAGCTTTAAATTTTTTTGTTTATCGGATCATTAAGCTTGTTACCGTTAAGCGGTTGGTGTCTTGGGAGAATGTTATTTATTGAGCTTTTTGAAGAGTGAAGCTTTTCAAAAGATCGGCTTACACTTTTTAGGCCATGGATTTTAAAAAATTCATGGTCTATTGTGTTTGTCGGAACGGAAATGTGCGTAACAGGCAGAAGGAGGCATCTCCGACCCCATAAACTATATATATTCTGAATCAGTATCAGTAGCCGAGTCGATTGAGCCATGTCTGTCTGTCCGTCTGTCCGTCTGTCCGTCTGTCCGTCTGTCCGTCTGTCCGTCTGTCTGTATGAACACCTGGATCTCAGAAACTATAAGAGCTAGAGTCATCAAATTTTGTGACAACATACATATATATTGCAGTGTCTCAAAAGTTTTTTTAAAATTTGGACACGCCCCTTCCCGCCTCTGTAAATCAGAAATAACTACTTAAAACCTACAATATTAACTCAACAACCAAAGTTATATATCATACATGACAAATACCTTGCCACGGGCGTTATGTGAAAATTTCATTAAAATCGGACTATAAATAAGTGAGATATGATACGAATTAAACTCACTTTGAACATATATACTTAAGCAGACCTACGTGTAATTTACGCAAGCATACCGAAGTTCAAATCTAGCGTCAGACACACAGCATTTTATTAAACTTTTTATTTGCATTGTAGGGGAACAGAATTGGTTCACAATGCAGTTTTGCCGACGGGTGAAGGAGTGAGGCAATGGCCGAGTGGTTAGAGTGGCGGACGGCTGCGCGAGAGTGCGTGCGTTCAACTCCCGGTTGAGGCGGGTGCGAATTTTCATTTTTTAATTATTTCTTATTTTATTTATTTTTTTTTTATTCCAATAAACTAAAGAAAAGTTACAATCAAACAAATTAAAATCAAGAAGAAGCACATGTAATGAAATTTGGTACGCGCTAGAAATGCATACCTATACCTATTGCCTACGGTATACTATGATAATCCATGGCCTTATACAGTCAGCTCTGACTGTAGCGTTTGTATTTTTTAGTATATGAAGAATGAATAAGTCACTCCCCCACCTTTTAGATATTAGCTTGTCCTCAAGCGATTATTTCTGGATATAATTGTGGTACTGGATTTTCAATTTCAACTATTTCCGTTTTTAGTTCTATTTCTTTTTCAATATTATTGTTAGCGGCTTTACTTGGTTTTAGGTAAGACATAATAATTTTGTGTGGCGCTGTTTACATTTCATATTAAAGTAAAATATGTAAATTAAAACTAAAATGAATATGAATATTATTAGTATGTTTCTGTAAATTGTGTTGTTCTTATTGTTTAACAAAATCATTTCTTTAATTTCTATGTGTGACATTGGTTCGACTTTGGTTACATTGTGTTCAGTAAATATTAAATATGTGTATTGTTGAATATTATTAGATATTGTAATTTGTTTTAATTCTGCTGTGCAGTTGGATATTTTTATAATTTTATTATTTTCAATATAAATCTCTTGACCATTACAATTATGATAAAGTTTTTCTCTTGTCATTCCATGTTATAAGCATATTTGGTTTAATGTATTGAATTTAAGATTGCTTACGATATTTTTGAAAAGTACAAGTTGGTGTTTCGTGTTTTATTATGTTAGCTTTGCAATGGTCTTTGACAATATTTTTTGTTAGCGTATTAAGAACCTAGTTATGTAAATAGAATTTGCCTTCAATATTTTCATTAATAATTTGGTCATTATTGTCGGGATAAGGTGCAATTATGAAAGTGTGTTGTTCAATTGTATTCGTAGTGAAAAATCTCTAAGCGTTTTTAGAGAATCGAAAATTAAACGAAGAAAATTGAGACGCGGTGGTTTCGATAATTAAACAATTTTTTATTGATGCTGATGGCACACCTTTGCTGCTTTCTTAGCGAGATCGAACTATTTACATACTACTAGAGCGGTGACCACAACTCGGCCACGCACTCTTGAATTTGCCGTCGGCAATTGCCGATCGATTCAAAGCAAACGAGAGATGACACTTCTTGTGTTCTCTTAAATACTACTTAATGACACTTCTTGTGTTCTCTTAACTATTTCTAAACTATTGTGCTCAAACATTCCGGCCCCGTTGAAGAGCTCCGGTCTTTAACACATCGGGAGTCGGGCCAGCTTATGGATTGGTCGCTTAATTGCGCCTGCTGGTGTTTTTATTTCGGCTACTCGAACCTTGCCGTCCTCCCCTCGAATTGTGCGCGTTACGCGCCCGGTTATCCACTGCTAAGGGAGTGTGTTGTCGTCGTGAACTAGCACGAACGCCCCTTCCTCGAGATTGTCCTCGCCTTTGGCCCATTGCGTTCGCTGCTGGAGGCTGACCAGGTAGTCTTTGGACCACTTGCGCCAAAAGTGCAGTTTGAGCGCCGACAACTGCTGCCACAGCCTCAAAGATAACGGAGATACTTACGAAGTGTGGCCGGTCGGAGCAAGCGGCAACTTTGCAGTATTCGGCTTTGGTTCCACGTGAGAGTAAAGCAATTGAAATCACTTTATTTCCAATAAGTTGCAACTGTAACAATTCGGCAAATTCTGCAGTTGATAAAACAGCTGTTAGCGCTGCCAACTTGTTATAGTTATCGATCTTGTGCGGGTGGCGTTGCCAGATCGTCGCCGATCGTCGCTGCGTTCTTTGTTTCGGTACGCTCATTTTGCGTTCCGATAACTTTGCGTCGCGACCGTTGGGCGCGAATTTTAAATTCAAATTTGAATTAAAAAATCAAATTTGATTCGGATTGCTGCGAGGCGGACCAACTTTTTGGAAAGGAAAAAGGCTCAAAGGTCGCGGACAGACTAAAAATCATCCTCTCACCATTTTTGGTGCCTAAGCAGAGGCTCTGGTGTCCGATTAGAGGCGGAATAAACCTCCACCGGTTAAACGTCAAGGAGAAATCCGTGGCCCACGAGGGAACCTTTTTCTAAAGTTGGTGCCGCTGAAATCTTAGTAGATGGATAGCACAGCGGGGGCAGTGCCCCCCGATCCCTACGACCCATTCAAGAGCAGCCCCAGGCTATCGAGGTCTCCCACTAGAGGAGTCGGAAAACCGATTCAGAGAGCGGAAAACACGGTTCCGTTGGTGGCGAGGGGTGAGCAAGCAGGCCCCCAGCCGCCGAAAACTTGCGCCTGCATCGCTGCGGCGGAGGTGGAGTTCTTGGGATCTTCATCTTCGTCGAACCAGAAGCCGATGGATCTCATAAGTGTGCCATCGCAAAAGGCGGGAGCAAAGTCCCCATCCGGTTCGCCTCACCGGTCGTTGGAGCTGACCACGGCACTCCAGAACGAGGACCTCAGGAGCATTCTGACCAGGATGAACGCCAAAATTAACACCCTGCTAGCCGCGTTCGAGACCCAGCGGCACGTAACCAGGGAGACTAAAGGCGTTATAATGGACCTTTCGGCGCTCAATAGTAGAGCGGTAGAGCTACAGGAGGGTGCCGCCAACAAGCCCCCTGCCAGGAGTACCGCCACCCAGACGGAGGCAAAAGCAGCGAAGCGCAGCCAGCTGGAGTCTTCCAAGCAGGCAAAACCCAAAGTGCAGGGGCCCAACATGAGCAACTCAACCTCAACCGTCACAATTCCCACCGCGGCGCAAACTACAGTTAAGGAGCCAGGTAGTTACGCGTCCGTCACCAAGGTCGACAGCAGTGAAGAAGAGTGGTCGAAGGTCAAGCCCAAGCGCTTGCGTAAGAAGCCGGAGGCGTTCATACTAAAAAAACGGGCGAGGCTACATACGCAGACATGCTCCGAAAAATGAAAACGGACCCGAACCTCTGCGAATTCGGCAAGCACGTCCGTAAGATTAGAAGGACGCAACAGGGTGAACTACTGCTGGAAGTGGAGGGGAAAGCTACATCAAGCATTCCCAAATTTCGAAGTGAGCTTGAAGCGACGCTCAAGGATGTGGCCTCCGTACGCACCGGGGCGCAGAGAACAGCGCTACTCTGCAGCGGACTAGACGAGTCAGCAACATCAGAGGAACTACACAGCTCACTGATCGCACAATTCCCGGACATCGCCTTAAAGCCTGAGGATATTAAAAGCCTACGCAGGATGAGGGACGGAACGCAGATAGCGTCTGTGCTGATGAGTGCGAACGATGCCATTGCGGTCATCAAGAGGGGCGTAGTAACCGTGGGATGGTCACGGTGCCGCATCATACAGGATGTTCGGCCTACGAAGTGCTACAGGTGCCTGGGCTTCGGCCACCGTGCTGCCAGCTGCAAAGGGCCCGATCGCTCAGACTGCTGTCTTAGATGCGGAGAGCAAGGCCATAAGGCTAAGGGCTGCAATGCGTCGCCTAAATGCCTTATTTGCAGCAACGACGTCGACAGAAACCATATGACGGGCTGCTTTACGTGCCCCACCTACAAGGCGTGTATGAAGGGAGTCAAGAGCCAGCACAATGGATCAAATTAAAGTCATCCAGCTTAATGTGAACCATTGCGCTGCCGCTCAGAGCCTCCTGGCCCAAACAGCGGTAGAACGCGAAACCGATGTAATGCTCCTAAGCGAACCCTACCTCACGCGTGACAGTACCTCGGCGATGATACTGGATGAGTCGGGCAAGGCGGCCATTAAGTGTCGCAGTACGCTCTATGTACAGGAATGGGCAACCTCGCCGATGCGTGGCATTGCATATGCGAAGGTCAAGGGTGTGCATATGTACAGCTGCTATGCTCCTCCGAGTGACAGTCCGGACCAGTTCGAAGGAATGCTGGACACGCTAGTGAGTCATGCTAGAGGTCGCAGGCCGACAATCATAGCCGGTGACTTCAATGCCTGGGCAACGGAATGGGGAAGCCGAGTCTCCAACCCCAGAGGGCGTGCAGTTATCGACGCCATGATATTGCTTGACCTGGTCCTGCTGAATGACGGTCGCAAGCCCACATTCAACAACGACAGGGGCTCGTCCTTCATTGACATCACTTTTGTCAGTAAAGGGCTAGTAGCAAATGCAAGCTGGATGGTGCACGACGAGATAACGCTGAGTGACCATTCTCTGATCACTTTCAGCATCCGTCCGTTGGCCACGATACATCACCAGGAGAAAAGAGCACCCCGACAAACGTGGGTTGTTAAAAAGCTCGACAACGACATGCTAGCGTACCAAACGGAAGCCCTCCAAATTACAAACGGACAGGCGGAGACAATGGCGGATGAGCTAACGAAGCTCCTAGTAGCGACGTGCGATGCCGAGGAAAAAAGAGGGCCAAACGCAAGCCTCCTGTTTACTGGTGGAGTTCATCCTTACACCATTTACGAACAGAATGCTTGAAAGCGAGAAGACGTGCGCAACGAGCTAGAGGGACCCCTCATCATGCAGAGCTTTTGGAATCCTTCAAAGTTAAACGCACCGAGTTCAAACACCGGATAGCGGCCGCCAAAGCGAGTGCATTTAAGGACCTACTGGAAAGTGTGGACGACGACCCTTGGGGCCTAGCTTACAAGCTCGTAAGCAAAAAACTGAGCAGGAAGGAAAGTTCTCCCGACGAACCCGACCTAATGTCCAACATTGTGTCTGAACTCTTCCCTAGGCAGACCACCCTATGGCAACCTATAGAAGAATCCCCCGTTTCTCCTTTCCCGGATGTCACCGTGGGCGAAGTCGTGGAGGCAGCTAAGAGGATCAAGCTCAACAAGGCTCCAGGCCTGGATGGTATCCCGGGTGTGATCATCAAGGCAGCGGCGCTGGCTAGACCTGAGATCTTCAGGGACACATTCCAGCAGTGCCTACTAGACGGAGTGTTCCCTAAGCGCTGGAAAAGCCAAAAACTGGTCCTGCTGCCAAAAGGGAAAGGATCAGCCCATCCTGCAGGCAACTACCGCCCTCTTTGCCTCTTGGACATACTGGGTAAACTCTTCGAACGCATCCTGTATGCTCGGATAGAGAGAATAACCGAGAGCACGTACGGTCTAGGAAGGCAACAGTACGGATTCCGAAAGGGAAGAAGCACGCTTGACGCGCTCTCCTCTATGGTGAGCATTGCGAGGACGCTCTCAAAGGCGACAGATGGTTAGGAGGCAGGAAGGAGTACTGCGCAATAGTCACCCTGGACGTGAAGAACGCCTTCAACACAGCAAGATGGCCGGTAATCCTCACCGCAATGAGGAATATGGGCATCCCAGAGTACATAAGGATCGCGGTAGGCAGCTATTTTAGGGACCGTACCCTTTGCTACGATACGGCAGCTGGCCCGAGAAAATACGGAGTCACGGCTGGTGTTCCACAAGGATCGGTGCTTGGTCCGATCCTGTGGAACATTATGTACAACGGGATCCTGGGCATCTGCAAGCCAGAAGGAGCTGAGCTACACTGTTTTGCGGACGACGTGGCCATCACTGTAGTCGCTAAAACACTGTCGGAACTTCAGGACAAGTGCAATGCAACAATCAGATTGTCCATCGCCTGGCTCGAGAAGGTCGGCCTTAAAATAGCAGCGCACAAGACGGAGGCTGTTCTCGTGAGCAGCAGAAAAGCAGTGGAAAGCATCCAGGTCTCTGTGTGTGGGATACAAGTGGATTCAGCTGCATCACTGAAATACCTTGGTGTCCAGATAGACCGCAGACTCTCATTCAAAGAGCATGTAAGGTATGCAAGCAGGAAGGCATCACTCACGACCGCGGCTTTGGCGAGACTCATGCCCAATGTGGGAGGACCCAGACTACCTGCGAGGATGCTGCTGGCGGCAGTGTCAAAGTCCACCTTACTATATGCCGCGTCAATCTGGAGCAGTGTCACAAACAAGCGATCATACACCAAAGGTGCACAATCGGTGATAAGGACTATGGCCCTTAGGCTCATTAGAGGTTTCCGGACGATTTCCGAGGACGCAGCCCTAGTCCTGGCAGGCATCCCGCCAGTTGACCTGGAGATCAAGGCTCTTGGCATGACAAGGCAAGGCATTACCCGGGAAGAGGCTCACGAGTGGCTGATTGGAGAATGGCAGGCCAGATGGCATTCGTCGGACCGTGGTAGATGGACGTACCAGCTCGTCCCTAACCTATCGGCATGGGCAAAGTGTCAGCATAAAGCTTCTGACTACCACCTGACCCAATTTCTCACGGATCATGGCTGTTTCCGAGCCTATCTTTTCCGGTTTAAACACGTTGAGTCACCCCTGTGCCTCTACTGTTCAGACGCGCTAGAAACAGCAGAACACGTCCTGCTGTACTGTTCTAGATTTCACGCAGAAAGAGAACATCTAGCGGCACTGTCCGCTGACCCTCTCAGTCCAAGAGGCCTTCTGGCAAGCATGCTGGCGGACAAAGGAGCATGGGATATAGGGCATCGCATCATAACTGACATTATGAAGCGGGTACGATCGGACGAGATTGCCCACAGAACTGGAGACTGAACGAGACGGCGTATTTCCGTGGGGTGGCGGGTCGAGAATACTACCTCAGCCAGCTCGGCTTGTCGTAAAAGGCGACTAAAGAGCGGAAGGACGTGCGCCCCATGGCCAACACTTAAGGAAGGGAGTGCGAATGGCTTCACATCCTGCTCACTGAAGTCATACCTTGACTGGCAGTCCCGGTGAGCATGTAAAGGACTGAGGAGCATACGGAGGTTTTTGTTTTAGTACGTAGGCATAACTCTACTTGGAGAGTTATGAATCGTGCATGCCACCTACGGACGGTAGGTGGTATCTTTAGAAGATTTTAATTTTCCTACCGTAATGCGCTACAAAAAAAAAAAAAAAAAAAACAGCCTCAAAGATCCTCGTCCTCGTTTCCTGCTGCTCTCGTCTGGATCGGATTCGCACGGCAGCGCCAACAAAGGCTGACCAATGAGTAGATGGCCTGGGGTCAGCACCTCTTTATCGCTGGGGTCGCTGCTGTCGACGAGCAACGGCCTGGAGTTGAGCAGCGCCTCGACGTCCACCAGATGTGTGCCCAACTCGTCCTGCGTCAGGTTGGCGTTGCTCGCTCCTCTCAGAAGCCTGTGCTTGGCCGACTTCACTGCGGCTTCCCACAGTCCTCCGAAGTGCGGGGCGCGGGGGGGAATGAACCTCCACTGTACTCCTCTCTCCGCTGCGAAGTTCACCAGCCTCTCCTCGTGGTTGTGGAACGCCGTCTGCAGCTCCCTCAGCACGTTGCTCGCTCCAACGAAATTCGTCGCGTTGTCGCTGAATATTGTCTCCGCGTCTCCCGATGAACCTTTTAAAAACGTTCAAAAAAGCATCAGTGGATAAGTCGGTTACCAGATCTAAATGCACCGCCTTTGAGGCAAAACAAACAAAAACGGCAACATACATTTTTACAGGTGGTCTACCCCTAATTCGATAGCTAACATAGAACGGCCCACAGAAGTCTACTCCGCATACTCGAAACGGCCGACCTTCTCGAAGACGATCAGCAGGCAAATTTCCCATTAGTTGCCCCAATAATTTTGGGTTATATCGGAAACAGTGTATGCAATTCCGAACAACTGCAGTGCACAAACTTCGAGCATTTACTACCCAAATTTGCTTCCTCAAAAGTCCAACTAGAACCTTTGGGCCAGCATGGTAGTGCCTACGATGCAAATAACTGACAAATAGTTGAATAAATCCTGACTTTGTCACTAACAGCGGAAATTTACCGTCATAAGAGAGAGGCCCATGTAGCAAACGTCCTCCTCCTCGAATGAGTTCAAATTGTATTCCATTTTTGTCAAATACATCAATAAATGGATTCAGCGATTGCAACATTGGTGCTAGAACTACTGATTGTCTCAATAATTTCAATTCGCTTTTGAACGATGTGCTTTGTACTACGGCGATCAGTTTTAGAAATGAAATATTTCTTTCTGATGCCGACACCACGATAGAGTCTGATTTGAGCCCTTTGTAACAGAATCGAAGCACATAAGACATTATGCGAATCAATTTTGGAAAGTTGGAGTGACGATTAATTAGCTCAACAAAACAATTTGGCTCAGCTTCTGTCAAAGTACATACAACAGCACTTTTTTTTATCTTCCGAAGATTTGATTTCCGACGCAATTTCAACCAGGTGAAGCTGAGGCCATTGGTCTTCCTCCAGTTTCAAAAAACTTGTCCCATCGAACCATAACAAGCTAACAATCTCGTCTATGTCGGTTCCTCTCGATACTAAATCTGCCGGATTAGCATCTGTTGGAACGTGACGCCACACAATACCTTTCGACAACTCCTGAATTTCTGCAGTTCTAAGAATCGCGTTGTAACCAATACAGCACAATCTGTGAATCCGACCAGAAATTCAAGCTTTCTATATTAAATTTTTGATAAAGTTGTGGCAATTTGGTGCCAGACGTTGGCCAGCAAGAGCGCTGCACATAGCTCTAGTCGGGGTATTGTTTTCACGCTTAGTGGAGCTACCCTAGACTTTGCAGTAAGCAATGTAATGCCAACGTCTCGGTTGTTGCAAGTTCGAACGTATATGCAACAACCATATGCATGACTGGATGCATCGGCAAAAGCCATGTATCTGAACCCTTTCATACGTATTTAGACATATGTACCTAGGGATGCGGATTTTATGTAAATCGCGCAATGTCATAGTAAACTTGTTCCATGTTGTGTAGAGACTCATTGGAATGGCTTCATCCCAGTCTATCTTCAGTCTCCACAACTCCTGCAACAACATTTTGGCCTTGGTAACAATTGGACACAGCAAACCAAGAGGGTCAAACAAACGAGAAGCTGCAGACAGTATGTTGCGTTTCGTTGGCTTAGCCGATGCAAAACTGTCCACATCGAGATGATATTTAAATATATCCTCTTGAGGTGCCCAGCGCATCCCAAGAGTTTTTACGGAACTCTGGTCATCAATTTTTAGAGTCACTTCTTCGCTACCTTTTGTTTTGAATGACAGATCATTACAGTTGGTTGCCCACTTGGCAAGTGGAAAACATCCTGATTCCAATATCTTTTTAACTTCGTTGCAAATAGTGTTAAGTTCTTGTATACTATCTGCTCCTGCCAACATATCAACTTAAAAGCACTTCTTAATTACATCTGATCCAATAGGATGTGATTGTGCGTGCATGTTGGCTAGCTCAAACAAGCAGCGTATCGCCAGAAAAGGTGCAGAAGCTGTACCGTATGTGACTGTATTAAGTCGGTATGCCTGAATACTTTGTGAAGTATTTTCTCTCCACAGAATAACTTGCAAATTTCTGTCTTTTTCAGAGACATTTATCTGCCTATACATTTTTGAAATGTCAGCAGTTACGGCATACTTATTCAACCGAAAATTAATCAGGATTGAATATAGCTCCCTCTGAATTGTCGGCCCCACCATCGGTGTTTCGTTGAGTGAAACAGCTGTTGACGTCTTACTAGAAGCGTCGAAAACTACACGAAGCTTGGTGGAGGAACTTTCAGGCCTAAGAACGCATTGATGAGGAATATAATAATGCTGTTCTAGAGGAGTTGTCTTCAAAATGGACATGTGTCCCAATTCTAAATACTCTTTCATGAAGTCATGGTACATAGTTTTAAGAACTGCATCCTTTGATATTTTACGCTCAAGTTGCAAAAAACGCCTTTCAGCAGTTTGAAAGGACAGGCCAAGAACCTTTCTTGAAAGTGAGATCCACTTGGAAGCGACCAGAAGATAACTGCTTTACAGTTTTATCGAAGAACAGTTCACAAGCCTGTTGTTCAGCTGTTTGGCGAATAGCCTTCGATTCGAATGGAGATTGATCCAATTCCCAGAAACGGTTAACTAATGAATCGAGAGAACAATTAGTTTGGGCCATTAAACACCCACTGAACTAATGCCTAGGCACTTGTCCAGTACATTTGCCTGCTACTATCCATCCTAGCAGCGTTTTTGCATTATAGGAAGTTCAGAACCTAATTTTATTTGCCCAACGCACAATAATTCGTAGAACAATTCTGCTCCCAACAGAATGTCCACCTTAGCTGGTCTATTGAATTCTGGGTCTGCCAGTTTTATATTTTTGGTATTTTTGGGTTTTGCTATCTATTGTTGCACCGCCAACCATCGAGATAGCTAAAGATGTTGGCTCCCGCTTGAGCCGTAACATCTGGGCCATGCTCTCAGACATCAAATTGATTTGGGAGCCACTATCAAGTAAGGCCCGTGCAGGATGCAACTGACCAAATCTGTCTTTAACATTAACGACAGCTGTGGCGAGAACAATTTGTTCATTGTTTGATACATGCCTTGAATACGAATCTGACATAGTCGCTTGAAGACTGGATACCTCACCTTGAGCAGGAGTAGTATACCTGTGAAGCAACGCATGGTGAGGCTTCGAACAAATTCGACATTTTGATGCCTTACATTTTGACACCATATGACCCACAATCAAACAATTTAGGCACAACTTTTGTGTTTTGACGAATTCAAAACGTTGCATAACTGATATAGCAGCAAACGATGGACACGTATCAAGATTGTGCGTTTCTGACTTGCAAAAGATGCACACAGACGATGATGAACGCCCTCCATCAGCACAAGCAAAGGACGATTTAGACTGATGGGGCTTCTTAGCGTCAACTCGCGACCTTGTTTTGTCCCGAGTTGACTCTTCTGCTGACAGATACTGATATCTTTTATTCAATTGTCTAGCACAATCTTCCCAAGATGGCAGCATATCATAGTCAAGCTGCTCTTCAAAACGAGATTTGGTATCATGGTCTACCTTTGCCATGACCATGTAAATTATCATTGCATTAGCAATGTCTTTGTCGTTTCCTAACGACGACAACGAAGAATAAATAGCAGACACCGTATCTATGATCGATCTTAAACTCGATGCAGATGGTTTTGTCATGCTAGGTATATCAAACAATTGTGAAACTGTATCAAAGAATATAAGACATTTGTTATCATACACTGCTTTGAGACTAGCGAGGGCCTTTGGGTAGTTACAATCCGTTAATTGGTACGGCTTAACTACTCCTAATGCTTCATCTGCCAAACAGAAAACTAGATGATTGAACTTTTCGATGTTTGATAAGGAATTGTCGTCATCGACTAAACTTTCAAACAGGCACATAAAATTTTTGTACTCCGAATGTTTGCCACTAAACTTTGGCAAACGCATTTTCGGCAACTGAGATCGTTGGCTCGAAGCTATGGAGCAATCATGCTCAGGTCTTGGCCCTGAAGTCGACTTGGATGCGTTAATATACAAGGCTCTTGTGACGACACACAAGTCCTCTAATGGCCCTCTAGAATCATTAAGAGGGCTTAAATTATCCAGATCAGTCTGTAGATCCATTGCCTTTTGTATATAACCTTCTAAAAGCTCTAATCGGCACGCTAACTCTGTTTTATCAGACGAAATGGTCTTTGCTTTAATTGCTGTTTGCATACGAGCAATATCAGCACTAACCTTGTCAAATCTTTGCAAGCACATTTGTAATTTTGCACTTGTCTTGCTGATTTGTGGCTTTTCACTTGTCTTCGGACTCAGACATGTTGAATAAAGAAAACACTTAAAAAATTCAAAAGGAATAAGTGTCACAAACTTTGTGAGCTACCCTCGCAACAGCTGACTATGTAAATCTAACTTGCTTATACACACACACGCGCAAACTATGCGTTGTGTGAGCAAACAAACGAAAGTGATCCAAGCGATCCGAAATAAATCAGGCTAAACTTTTGCTGTAACTACGTTTGTAGGCAGCAATGTAAAATGCGTGGTGCGGGGTATGCAATGCAACAAGAGAATATATGCACACGCACTCTAAGTGGTGTGTGTATCAAACAAACGAAAAGAGAAACAAGAGAAAACGAAGATGAAATCAAACGTTTTCTGCGCTACGTTTGTAGACAGCAATAGAATATGCGGGGTGCGGGGTGACAAAAGGCAAGCGTCGCCAAATGCTAGCGGCGCCGAATGCAAGCGAAAGAGAAGACGCAAGATTCAAAGCGCACGCAAAGAAACGGTCTGAGTTCAACGGACGCAACGACGAAAAGAAATATGTATGTAGGTGTGTATGTGCAAACGCAAATATGTAACATACATACATATATGCTTATAACTTTATGTATTAACGGCTGTTATAAAAAAATGCAAAGAATTACTTGACAGCTGTTTTTTTCCGCTTTTTTAGTTTTTGTTTGATTTCGCTATGTTTAAATATGAATTTTATATTTTTGTCGATGGTAATTAGTTCATAATTCATTACCTTATAATATAGTAAAAAAAAAAAAATTAAGAAAACCCTAATTATGTTAATAAAAAACTACTTTAAACGTAAAAATTCATTGCATTTTTCCTTTTGCAAAGAATTAGTTGACACACTGTATGTAAATATGTATATGCATATGTAGCAAAAGCGAATTTGCAAAAAGACCGCGATAATTTTGCGTTGGCACAATGACACCCACAATTAATGACAATTTGACCACCAGAAGTTTTATATTTAAATAGAAAATGTAAATAAATATTGCCGTTTTGTTTGTTTATCTATGTTTATATCAAGATCATGCAATCGAATATTACTTGCTAGTATATGTATATAAGAGCCAATATATGTGTGTATGTTCATATGTGTATAACTCAGAACTGTTTTGTTCTATTGTATATAATATTTGGCGGTTATTTTTGTGAGGTAGGCGCGAAATAATACTACATATGGCATTAAAGTATTAACATACATACATACTAGCTTATATATTTTGCATGCAAAGGTTATTAAAGTAAGTGCCAGGAATTGAGCTGTTCACTAATTTTTATAATTTTATGTTGAACAAGCGACAATACAGTAAACTGTAAGCTCAATTTTTGACACTAATACCTGGAGACTGTCTAGGGAATCAATAGACATGGAACGACGGCTATTTTCCATTAGGTCCAGCGGCGACAACAAAAACGGCTTGGCAGTTGGTTCCAGCGGCGACAACAAAAACGGCTTGGCAGTTGGTTCCAGCGG
Organism: Zaprionus nigranus; assembly: GCA_018903425.1. Lineage (NCBI taxonomy): Eukaryota > Metazoa > Arthropoda > Insecta > Diptera > Drosophilidae > Zaprionus > Zaprionus nigranus. The sequence continues at coordinate 74,452 of JAEIGD010000109.1, forward strand.
CGACAACAAATACGGCTTGGCAGGATGGCACACTTTGTTATTAAATGTCTTTTTTAATTTAACCCACACACGAACGCGCAAGCAATAGCCAACCAGCACACAATAATTATCAACAATTTAAATTGTTTATTAAACACACCGAAGTCCCTGCTCGGGCGCCAATGAAAAATCTCTAAGCGTTTTTAGAGAATCGAAAATTAAACGAAGAAAATTGAGACGCGGTGGTTTCGATAATTAAACAATTTTTATTGATGCTGATGGCACACCTTTGCTGCTTTCTTAGCGAGATCGAACTATTTACATACTACTAGAGCGGTGACCACAACTCGGCCACGCACTCTCAAATTTGCCGTCGGCAATTGCCGATCGATTCAAAGCAAACGAGGGATGACACTTCGTGTGGTCTCTTAACTACTACTTAATGACACTTCTTGTGTTCTTTTAACTATTTCTAAACTATTGTGCTCAAACACGTAGGAATGTGGGACATTAGGATTCAAAGCAAACGAGAGATGACACTTCTTGTGTTCTCTTAACTACTACTTAATGACACTTCTTGTGTTCCCTTAACTATTTCTAAACTATTGTGCTCAAACACGTAGGAATGTGGGACATTAGGAATATTTCATTAGTAGCTACGTTATACTAAGCGGAAGTTTTTATATCAATTAGATTTTTAGGCCATGGATTTTAAAAAAATTCATGGTCTATTGTGTTTGTCGGAACGGAAATGTGCGTAACAGGCAGAAGGAGGCATCTCCGACCCCATAAACTATATATATTCTGAATCAGTATCAGTAGCCGAGTCGATTGAGCCATGTCTGTCTGTCCGTCCGTCTGTCTGTCCGTCTGTCTGTCTGTATGAACACCTGGATCTCAGAAACTATAAGAGCTAGAGTCATCAAATTTTGTGACAACATACGTATATATTGCAGTGTCTCAAAGTTTTTTTAAAATTTGGACACTTCCCTTCCCGCCTCTGTAAATCAGAAATAACTACTTAAAACCTACAATATTAACTAAACAACCAAAGTTGTATATCATACATGACAAATACCTTGCCACGGGTGTTATGTGAAAATTTCATTAAAATCGGACTATAAATAAGTGAGATATGATACGAATTAAACTCACTTTGAACATATTTAATTAAGCAGACCTAATTTACGCAAGCATACCGAAGTTCAAATCTAGCGTCAGACACACAGCATTTTATTAAACTTTTTATTTGCATTGTATGGGAACAGAATTGGTTCACAATGCAGCTTTGCCGATGGGCGAAGAAGTGAGGCAATGGCCGAGTGGTTAGAGTGGCGGACGGTTGCGCGAGAGAGCGTGCGTTCAACTCACGGTTGAGGCGGGTGCGAATTTTCATTTATTAATACTTATTTTATTTTTTTATTTTTATTCTAATAAACTAAAAGAAAAGTTACAGTCAAAAAAAATTAAAATCAAGAAGAAACACATGTAATGAAATTTGGTACGCGCTAGAAGTGCATACCTATACTATTGCCTACGGTATACTATGATAATCCATGGCATTATACAGTCAGCTCCTGACTGTAGCGTTTGTATTTTTATACCCTTCGACCATTGAAAATGGTCAAAAAAGGGTATACTAACTTTGTGCAAAAATGCAAATGTATGTAACAGGCAGAAGGAGGCGTGGCAGACCCCACAAAGTATATATATTCTTGCTCAAGATCACTAGCCAAGTCGATTGAGCCATGTCTGTCTGTCTGTCCGGATGTCCGGATGTCCGTCTGACCAGATGAACACACAGATCTCAGCTGTTATAAATGCTAGAGACACCAAATTTGGAATGAAGGTTCCTATGTACTCGGCGCAGATCAAGTTTATTTCAAATGTTAAGTGCCACGCCCACCGCCCCCGCAAATCAATAAATTAATTTTTGAACTCAATTTGTAATCGCTGTATAAAAGATACAATTTTCTGACTTTAACGTATACTAAGCTGAATGAAATATCTACGAAGTCACCAAATTACAATCCGATCGGACAATAAACACAGAAGTTATTTAAGAAAGTATGAACATAAAACCAAGTGCTTCTGTCAGCTAACAAGGGAGGCGGGCGAGCGCAAAGCGCGAGCGCCATCTGTCGAGATTAATTTCAAAGCATGTTCATATGTATATGTGTACATACATAGGAACATACCAACATAGGTCGAAGGGTATCCCACTGTCGCGTGCTGCGCGACTGTTGCATTTCTTACTGGTTGTAGTTAATGTTGCCAATATTTTCGTGTTTTAGTAGTTTGGGATTAAATATTCCTAGTCGTGTTATTTGTGAACCCATTTCAATATCCTCGATATATTCGGTAAAATGTTCAATGTTAAATATTAATAGATTCATTTTTTGTTCTTTTACGAGCAATATCAGCACTAACCTTGTCAAATCTTTGCAAGCACATTTGTAATTTTGCACTTGTCTTGCTGATTTGTGGCTTTTCACTTGTCTTCGGACTCAGACATGTTGAATAAAGAAAACACTTAAAAAATTCAAAAGGAATAAGTGTCACAAACTTTGTGAGCTACCCTCGCAACAGCTGACTATGTAAATCTAACTTGCTTATACACACACACGCGCAAACTATGCGTTGTGTGAGCAAACAAACGAAAGTGATCCAAGCGATCCGAAATAAATCAGGCTAAACTTTTGCTGTAACTACGTTTGTAGGCAGCAATGTAAAATGCGTGGTGCGGGGTATGCAATGCAACAAGAGAATATATGCACACGCACTCTAAGTGGTGTGTGTATCAAACAAACGAAAAGAGAAACAAGAGAAAACGAAGATGAAATCAAACGTTTTCTGCGCTACGTTTGTAGACAGCAATAGAATATGCGGGGTGCGGGGTGACAAAAGGCAAGCGTCGCCAAATGCTAGCGGCGCCGAATGCAAGCGAAAGAGAAGACGCAAGATTCAAAGCGCACGCAAAGAAACGGTCTGAGTTCAACGGACGCAACGACGAAAGGAAATATGTATGTAGGTGTGTATGTGCAAACGCAAATATGTACATACATACATATATGCTTATAACTTTATGTATTAACGGCTGTTATAAAAAATGCAAAGAATTACTTGACAGCTGTTTTTTCCGCTTTTTTAGTTTTTGTTTGATTTCGCTATGTTTAAATATGAATTTTATATTTTTGTCGATGGTAATTAGTTCATAATTCATTACCTTATAATATAGTAAAAAAAAAAATTAAGAAAACCCTAATTATGTTAATAAAAAACTACTTTAAACGTAAAAATTCATTGCATTTTTCCTTTTGCAAAGAATTAGTTGACACACTGTATGTAAATATGTATATGCATATGTAGCAAAAGCGAATTTGCAAAAAGACCGCGATAATTTTGCGTTGGCACAATGACACCCACAATTAATGACAATTTGACCACCAGAAGTTTTATATTTAAATAGAAAATGTAAATAAATATTGCCGTTTTGTTTGTTTATCTATGTTTATATCAAGATCATGCATACATAGGAACATACCAACATAGGTCGAAGGGTATCCCACTGTCGCGTGCTGCGCGACTGTTGCTTTTCTTACTGGTTGTAGTTAATGTTGCCAATATTTTCGTGTTTTTAGTAGTTTGGGATTAAATATTCCTAGTCGTGTTATTTGTGAACCCATTTCAATATCCTCGATATATTCGGTAAAATGTTCAATGTTAAATATTAATAGATTCATTTTTTGTTCTTTTTTCAAAGCATTGGACTGGTTGTTAATTATTTCTATGCCATTATTGAGACTGTCGATAACGTGGTTTAGAGTGCTGACCTGTACTGTGTCTTGATAGAGTCGAAATTTTTTGTTCAATATGTTGTCTGTCGTCTTCGTCAAGTATGCCAAAAAGATATTTTAATGTGGAACCTACAAAGTTAACTAGTCCTCGTTTGTTTCGTTTTGAGATGCGTATGCCATTAATTTTGTTTCCATTTTTTCGGTTAAATATTTAATTTGTGTAACGTTTTTCAATTCTTGATTGTTTAATTAATTAATTGATTGTTTAATTAAACTATTCAATGTTTTTTCAGCTTCTGTAATATTAATTGTGAGACAGTGATGCATAAAGGTGATGGGGATTTGTATTATTCCAGATTCGAACAACATAAATCATTGATTGTTCTCTATTTCGAGTGTTCCTGCTGTAGTTTGTGTCGCAAAACAAGTTATTATGGTAATTATAAGTCCGATGATTGGGAGGTGTCGGTTTTGCTGCAAGTATTTACTGTCATTAACTTTCTTTTTCTTTTTAAATTTGCTTTTATAATGAATAACGTGTTGACCTCTGTTATTTTCGTTCTAATGTTTTTCGTCCATTTGTTGTATTCTGCCTGTTTTTCTCAAGGGATTCTTTGATTTTGCGCGCTTTAAGGGTGCTTGTCTAAATTTTGTGTTAATTTCAAAATCCTGTCGTTTCTTGTTAAATTTTTTTGATTTTATTTTCTTTAATCATCTGGGTATCATAAGTAGCTATGTCTGCGTAAAGAAGGATATTAGCTGGTATCTTTCCGGTCGTGTTATGTTTAGTCTTGTGGTTATATATGTATAAAATTGTCTCCATTCATGTTTCTTTATTTTCTCTATTTTTCTCGGTATTAATAATTCTGATATTTTCATTTTTTACTTTCTTTGTCAGGGTCATGTCAGTGTATTTGATAATCAGTTTTGTTTTGGAAAAGTATTTCGTTGACTCTACTTGTTCTATGGTGTCTTTGATTAATTCAATTTGTTTTGCAAAATAGTTCATTGGTTTTTCTGTAATTTCAATGTAAGTTTCGTTGCTTTCTGATGAGCTATGTATTGTTGCTGCTGTTGACATATTTTCTTCTTCGCCTACCATGTTATCTTCAATTTTGCCTGTTTTTCTAAAGGGATTTTTTGATTTTGCACGTTAAGGGTGCTTGTCTAAATTTTGTGTCAATTTCGAAATCCTGCCGTTTATTGTTAAGTTTTTTGATTTTATTTTCTTTAATCATCTGGGTATCATAAGTAGGTATGCCTGCGTAAAGAAGGATGTTTGCGCCGAAACTCGCCGCCTGAAAGTAGGCAGCATATCGGCGTAAACAGTGCGAGAGTTACCGAGGCTCTCGCGCTCTTTTATCCAACATCTCCATATTTATGTTAAGTTAGGCTTAAGTTAATATCCTATGTACATGAAGACAGTTGAAAAATATAAGTGAACGCCACGCGCCCCGCATTGTTCTTTTATTTCGAATTGTTTTTCGCGTCGGTTTTTTCGGTCCTACAGCAGCTTCACCCCGATTTCACGATCCCCCCAAGAAGGAAGAATTCATTGCCGCCGCCACAAACATTGGTCCTTCGAGCCGGATCTATATATTGGAGATATACGTCGCTGGATTTTCATCCCATCGCTCCGCTCGAACCACGTCATCGGCATCTCGTCAGGATCCCCCCCAGATAAGTACTAAATTTTATACTTATTTTTATGCGGCAGAGGACTGTGTGTAATTGTTCCTTTGTGAAAAGAAACATCTTTTCTAATTAAATTTAATTTAATTCCTAACCTCGCAATTTGCGTCACCGGTATCTCTGTATATATGTACATATGATGCTGCATCAGTAAGCACATACTTACATACAGACGACTGCCACCATCGAAAGTTATCCATACATATACTCGTATATGTACGGAAATACGAATCACCAATTACACACGGTTTATCCATCCGATTCTATTTAGAAACCTCTGCCACATATATGTATGTACCTTCTCCTACCATTTTCTAACGAACAAGGTACATACACTCTCCATTATAACTCCAAATTGCATGGTACTATATGTGTAACATATATTACATACTTACGTTGCCCATTAAAACACATTGCCAAGGTCCAAACCTCAAGTGGCAATTGTAATTCCAAATAATAAAAAAAATAACACTGAATTTCTTCCACATTTATTTATTTTTTAATATAAACATATAAAATACACACTACATACACTTTGCCGGCAGCAATATATCGGCTGCACCGGCACTACACAAATACATGTTCTTACAATTAAATATCTAACTAAAACACATAAACACATTATATTATATCGTTTTCTTGAATTCTTACATTATTTTATGAAACACTTAAATTCAACACTTAATTAAATACAAAGAAATATTTTACAATTTCTTTGTTTACATTTGTCAGTCTAGTGATCGCAGTTTGCCTTAGTGATCGCAGTTCGATCACAATCGACCCACCACCACTTTTTTACATTCACTCAGTGTTATCGTTCCAGGGCTGCACTAGCTCAAATTTTTAAAAATATTATTTGGTGGGCAACCGTGACTTTTAAAGTCACTTATATTTATTTATCGTCTTATTGTGCACTGTGTTGTGGTATTACAAAGCGCTGTAACATTGCAAAAAATTATCGAATATATTTTCCTCCGTCTGAGAAAAGATATCCTACTAATAAATAATTATTTATTTTTTTTTCACAGTATAATTTATTATTGGAAAATAAATTATATTACATCTTTTCTCAGAATTTCATGCTGAGTATAATAATTGTTTCGATAATTATTATCACTCAATAAAATATATCGATAATTATAATATAATATTTATATTATTTTTTTTTGCAACGTTTTTCAAAAAGTATTGCTTTGTAACTTATCAACTTAGTCCTCGCTCAATAGATTCGATAAAATTTCCGATCGTTTGTCTAATATTCTTGTTCAAACAAGAATTTCTGTTCGTCCAATTTTCTACGCTCTTCTCTTTCACGTTTTTGGTTCCGTCACCAGCATCAATTGCATTTTTCTCGATTTTTTGAAAGCCTGTTATGCCAATTGATAGTAAAGACACCAAGAAACACCTTGTTGTACCCACGACTAAGCATAGACGCTCCAGCTCTCTCCCAAGTTCCCTTCTTGGTAGAAGACCTTCTCCCGCCTCATTACGGAAAGTTGTAACTCCGGTCACATCTAAGGTTAGTCAGGTGCCAAAAATTTCGGTGCACACTCCTCCAATCACTCGTGCAGTTGGTCAGCAGATTTCACTAGCAATAAAAATGGCACTCCAAGAGTTCATTAACGCTTCCGATAAGCTCACGCAGTTCGAAGCTAGGATTCAAAAATTCTCCTACAGCCTCACTTCACACTCACAGAGTGCGTCTTGAGCAGCTTCGTTCCTTATGGACTGCCGTAGAGCTCAAATATGAACTCTGTTCCAACGCATTGTCTCAAACGGAGACGAATGCTGCGGACAAGATCGCCATGCAAATGCGGTATGACCACTGCTACTCCATATACGAGGAACTTGCCTCTCAATTAAATGAGAGTATAGAGACCGCAACGGCTCCCACTCCAGCACCTGTAGCACCACAAGTAGCCTTCCACCCACGAAGCTACCGGTCACCACCTTTCGATGCTGAAGTTTTCAGCGGTGACTACCTTAAATGGCCAACCTTCCGTGATCTCTTCACAGCGGTCTACATTTCCGATCCCGGCTTAAGTCAGATCGAGAAACTCTTCCATTTAAATGCGAAGACCAGTGGAGAAGCGAAGGCAATCGTTTCCAAATCCCCTCTCACGAATGAGGGTTTCTCCTCTGCTTGGAGAAACTTGACGGACAGGTTCGAAAATAAGAGGTTGTTAGTCAACAGCCAACTTAAGATCCTTTTCAACCTTCCGTCAGTTTCTCACGAGTCTGGAGCCGCCATCCAAATCCTTCAAAGCACTATTGAAAGTTGCTTAACGGCTCTAGACCACTCCAAAATCAGCACAGAGAATTGGGATTGCCTTCTAGTCTTCCTATGCTCGTCTAAACTCCCAAGGCTGACGTTATCACTTTGGGAGCAGTCAGTTCTAAACAAGGCTGAAATTCCGTCGTGGAAGGAAATGTCAGATTTCCTTTCAGAGCGATATCGCACATTAGAAGCGATAGAGGACGTACAACCTACTACAAGCGCACAGACTAGTCCCAAACCTGCTCGAAAGGAGCCTCCTACGAGGAAGGTCAACTCCTTTGAGACAAAGGTTGTAGGCAACCCACAAACCTGCAAACTTTGCTCAAAGGAGAACCATCCAATACGTCTGTGTCCGCGCTTTCTCCAAATGGCTGTTGATGAAAGGTCCAATTTCATCAAACAGCAGAAGTTGTGTCTGAACTGCTTCGCAAGAGGACATATCCTAAAAGATTGCACGAGTCAACATAATTGTTTTACGTGCAAGGGTCGCCACAATACACTCCTGCATCGTGGCACCCCTCCTACCGCGCCCTCTTCAGCAGATTCTGCACCAACTACCAATTCGAATATACAGTCCACTCCTCCAACGACTAATATTCAGAACTATTTCACGGCGAACACACAAGGTGTTCTTCTCGGCACTGCCCTTATAAATGTTTGCCATTTGGGCATGACTTATAAGGCACGTGCACTGATCGATCCAGGATCAGAGGCTACGTTCATCTCCGAACGGATGTTTAACATCATAAAGCCCTCCTACCAAGCCGTGAAAGTTCAAGTAGCTGGCTTAAATCAAGCTATCTCAGCCAATCCACAAAAAGTTGTGTCACTTCCAGATTGGCTCCCCGATCACTCCCAGGTTACAGCTAGAAACTGCAGCCTTTGTTCTTCCTCAATTGGCAGGTAACCTTCCATCCTACTCAATTTCCAAGGATTTTCTGAAGGACCTGCCAAACCTCCAACTCGCTGATCCGCATTTCCACCAGAGCTCTCAAATAGACGTGCTCTTAGGAGCCGATTTACTTCCATCTATTATAAAGAGTGGCTCTGTGTCCAAAATCTGTGGAACTCTGCTCGGTCAAGAGACCATATTCGGCTGGGTCCTCACTGGACCATTAGCCAAGTCGAATCTTTCGACCGTGTCATCCTTCACCACAAGGATCCAGATCAGCAAAGAGCAAAGGCTTGATGATCTTCTCACCAAGTTTTGGGTTGTGGAGGATCTACCAGCCAAGCTGGTAAAAGTTTCTGATTCAGCGTGTGAAAACAACTTTCTCCGCACCACATCAAGAACTAATGAGGGCAGATATGTCGTTACTCTCCCATTCAAGAATCCTGAAACCTTCCAATTAGGACATTCAAGGTCCATCGCACTCGCTCAGTTTCTCAGAAACGAATGTCGTTTAAAGAGAAACTTTCCTTTAAAAGAGCAGTACGACTCCATTATTCAGGAGTATTTAGATTTAGGCCATATGAGGCCGGTCTCTCCGAGTAACGACTGCAACAATTTTTATCTCCCTCATCACGCTGTTTTCAAACCTGAGAGCACCACCACAAAAGTTCGCGTTGTTTTCAACGCCTCCAGTCCGTCCTCCAATGGGAAGAGCTTGAACGATATCCTACATTCAGGACCCGTTCTCCAATCCGATCTGACTATGCAGATCTTGAAATGGCGTTTTTTCCGTTTTGTTTTTAATGCCGACATCACAAAAATGTACCGGCAGATACTCGTTCATACGAGTCACACGCCATTTCAACGTATCCTCTTCAGGAACCCAAATGGCGAAGTTTGTGACTATGAACTCAACACAGTCACTTTCGGAGTTAACTCTGCTCCATTCTTGGCCATTCGGGTTCTTCAACAGCTTTCCCAGGATGTTAGCACACATCTTCCTCTCGCCAGCGACATCATATCCAATTACATGTACGTAGACGATGTCCTTGCTGGCGCGCATTCCATAAAGCGCGCCACTGCGTCCATACAAGAGTTATGCAAAGCTCTTGAGACAGCTGGTTTTCCCTTAAGAAAGTGGACCTCCAACCACAAAGATGTGCTAGCTAATATCCACAAGGACCATCTACTAAACGCAGATTTTCTCGAACTAGAGGAAGCAAGCTTAGCAAAGACTCTCGGTATACGCTGGCAAGCGCATACGGATGAGTTTCTCTTTGCCCCCTCCGAAGAAGATGTGAGACAGTCTTACAGTAAACGTGAAGTTCTATCTCACATCGCCAAATTATTTGATCCAGCAGGCTGGCTGGCACCATTCGTGGTCCGTGCCAAAATTTTCATGCAGGAGATATGGCTGCAAAATCTTGGATGGGATGAAGCGTTGCCACAAGATCTTAAGCAACGCTGGCAGGATTTCCTATCCAGCTACTCATCCCTCCATAGGATTCGGATCCCAAGATGGGTCCAATATACACCCTTAGCTAAGCTCCAAATCCATGGCTTCTGCGACGCATCTCCAGCGCGCCTACGGAGCAGCTATTTACATCCGTGTTGAAATCCAACACAAAGTTTCCAGCCATCTCCTTGTTGCCAAGACCAGAGTAGCTCCGGTAAAAACCATCTCCTTGCCTCGATTAGAACTTTGCGGCGCATTACTGCTCGCCGAGTTATCAGCAACACTCCTCCCTCAGCTTCCAGTCAATAGCTACGAAGAGTACTACTGGACTGATTCCACAATTGTGTTAGCCTGGCTTAATAAGCCTCCATGTCAATGGACGACATTCGTGGCTAACAGAGTAGCTAAGATAACTCAGCTCACGAGTTCAGGCAAATGGTCCCACGTCAGATCTGAGCACAACTCTGCCGATCTGGCCAGTAGAGGTGTCTCGTCAGAGGACCTCATTGACAACAGTCTCTGGTGGCATGGACCCGATTGGCTGATCCTTCCAGCAGAACAATGGCCTGCTACGATCAATATCGCTCATGAAACAGACGAAGAACTTCGTCCTGTTAAATGCAACTTAACCAAGTTGCCTCCTTCATCCGGTTGCATCTTGGAGAGATTTTCCGAGCTCGACAGAGCACTGCGGGTAATGGCCTACGTATACCGCTTTATTCAAAGGTGTCGTAAACCTGATCTTACGCTCTCTCCAGATGTCGGAAGTTCTGAACTCTCCAATGTTCAAGATCTGCTCATCCGGAATACCCAACGTACTCAGTTCCTTAAAGAGTACAATTGTTTGTTGAATAAGGAACAGATTGCAAGGAGCAGCGACATCATTAATTTAAATCCTTTCATTGACGCCAGTGGAGTCATGAGAGCATGCGGTCGTGTGAGAACATCCGCTTCTTTAAGCTATGATGAACGGCACCCGCTCATCCTTCCGTACTCATGTACTTTCTCACACCTCCTTGTCCGTTTTACGCATCGTATCTCCCTCCATGGTGGAAATCAATTAATGATGCGTCTTATCAGATCGCGCTACTGGATTCCAAAACTCCGAACTTTAGTGAAAGCCACCATCAATTCCTGTCGAGTTTGCATCCTTCATCGAAAGAAGTTGCAAACTCAACTCATGGGTACTCTGCCCTCCGCGAGAGTCTCCTTTTCTCGACCTTTCACCCACACGGGACTCGATTTCGCTGGTCCTTTCGAAATTAAGAATTTCACCGGTCGAGCCTGCCTCATAACTAAGGGCTATGTTTGTGTCTTTGTTTGTTTCAGCACAAAGGCCATACATTTAGAAGCAACCTCGGATCTCACAACCGAGAAATTTCTTGCAGCCTTCGCGCGATTCGTCGCGAGACGTGGCTGCCCGCACAACGTCTACTCCGACAATGGAAAGACGTTCGTCGGAGCCTCCAAGGTCGTTGCTTCTGAATTTATGAAGGCAGTGAAGGCTGATATATCCATCAAATACAGCCATCAAAACCTCGCATGGCATTTTAACCCTCCCAGCGCACCGCACATGGGTGGCTTATGGGAAGCTGGAGTAAAGAGCTTCAAATCGCTCTTCTACAAGTCCACTTCCTCACTAAAATACACATTCGAGGAATTATCCACTCTCCTTTGCAAGGTCGAAGCGTGCCTTAACTCCAGGCCGATTTCTCCCATGTCTGAGAGCCCCACCGATCTTTTAGCCTTGACTCCTGGCCATTTTCTGATCGGCGGTCCGCTCATGTCCGTAGCAGAGCCTGAAATCCAAGAAGACGCTGTATCCATCATCAACCGATGGCAGCGACTTAAGGCTCTGCATCAACAGTTTTGTTTCCGTTGGAAAGAGGAATACCTCAAAGAGTTGCACAAACGCTCCAAATGGCAATTCCCAACGAGAAACCTCCAAGTCGGCGATATGGTGGTTGTCAAAGAAGACAATCTTCCAGTCAACGAATGGCGTCTGGGCCGAATCCACTCTACGTATCCTGGCGCTGATGACATTGTCCGCGTGGTGGACATCCTCACCACCCGTGGCGTGATCAAAAGGCCAGCAACGAAATTAGTCCTACTTCCTTTAGAGGACACAGTCCAGACACCCTCCTAACCTTGTGTTGTCCATCAGTGGATATATAAGCTCCAAAATACTAATCCATATATCCACCTTCTCCATTCCAGATTAGTAAAGATGGCACCACCAAAGGCACACACCCCAGCGAAACCAAAAGGGGTAAACTCCTTCAGATGCCGCGTGTGCAGAGGAGTCCACGCCCTAAAGAAGTGCCAGAGATTCCTGCGTCTGGCTGCGGAGAAGCGTCTTCGGGCAGTGTTGATCAACAAATACTGCCCGAACTGCCTCGCCCATGAACACTCGAAGGGTTCATGTCGCAGTGGCGGCACCTGTCGTACATGCGGCGAGGGCCACCACACGCTTCTCCACCTTCCAACCACCTCCCAACCCGAGAGGCAGGAACCACAGATATCTTTGCCATCCGTGACGCCTCTTCCACCTTTGGAGTCCCTGGCGACGTCCCCCTCTGTGGCGATCAGCATGATGCCGACCGCCATAGTCGACCTGGATATGGCCGGCAAGATTTTCGAGGTGCGTGTGCTGTTGGACGCGTGCAGCCCATACAGCCGCATGCCCACCTCATTGGCAAAGGCTTTTGGCCTTTCCGCCGAAAATGGGTTTTGCCGTGCTCTGTTCAAGTCAAGGGCATCGCCAGAGTTCTCCATCGCAGTGACTCTGAAGATGGAAGATGTGCAGATCAGGACTCCGGCACAAAAGATCAACAAAACGCTCCAAACCAGCTATCCGGGCATCACGCTAGCGGACACTCGATGCCATGTGCCAAGCAGAGTATCCATCGTTCTGGGGGCCGACGTCTATGGAGACGTACTCCTTCCAGGGCTGGTTCCATCCCACGGTGGTTTGCCGTTGGCCCAGAACACTCTGTTTGGCTGGGTACTATCCGGTGTCTTTAAGACATAGTCCGCCAGCGCCCATCAAGCCCTTCCAGCGGCCTCCAAAAAGATCCCGGCCCCGTCTATTTGCAATAGTATTGCAAGGGGGGCGGGATGTTTGCGCCGAAACTCGCCGCCTGAAAGTAGGCAGCATATCGGCGTAAACAGTGCGAGAGTTACCGAGGCTCTCGCGCTCTTTTTATCCAACATCTCCATATTTATGTTAAGTTAGGCTTAAGTTAATATCCTATGTACATGAAGACAGTTGAAAAATATAAGTGAAGTGAACGCCACGCGCCCCGCATTGTTCTTTTATTTCGAATTGTTTTTCGCGTCGGTTTTTTCGGTCCTACAGCAGCTTCACCCCGATTTCACGATCCCCCAAGAAGGAAGAATTCATTGCCGCCGCCACAAACAAAGGATGTTAGCTGGTATCTGTCCGATCGTGTTATGTTTAGTCTTGTGGTTATATATGTATAAAATTGTCTCCATTCATGTTTCTTTATTTTCTCTATTATTCTCTGTATTAATAATTCTGATTTTTTCATTTATGGTTTTATGAAGGCGTTCTATGTCAGCTATTCCTGATTTACTTGTGGTAATATCTATTTGTATGTCTTCGTTGTTAAGCCAAATTTTTAAAGAAGTGCCCATAAACGCGGAGTCTTTGTCTGCTTTAATGTGGTTTTCCATGTCGTTAAAAATTCAATTCGTTTTGCCTCTAACCAATCCCTGCTGTTTGTTTTAATAAGTGATGCAAATTTCGAATATACGTCTATACAATATAAATATTGTTCATTGTCAATTGCATAAAAGTCAATAACATAAGTTTCTCGTGGGTTATTTGTTTCTGGAGTTGTTTCAAAAAACTAGTTTTGTTGGTCTATGTTCCGTCTTTACAGATTTCACAATCATTAATGTTTTGAATTAGTTTAGTATACTCGGGAAAATCGTATCATTTTTTCAATACCAGGGTGTAACAATTTAGAATGTTGAGTAATAATTAATTCTTTAAATTCAGGATAAGATTTTATGTCTTTTAACTTTATGATACTTTTCATTTTCACGTTACTATGTGGGTTAATGGTTTCTTTATATGCTTTTTGAAAAACTAAAAAGTCTTTATCGTTTTCCATGTAAATAACACTGGTATTATTTAAGAAGTATTTAATGAGGATATATGTTACCTTTGTCAGGGTCATGTCAGTGTATTTGATAGTCAGTTTTGTTTTGAAAAGTATTTCGTTGTCTCTACTTGTTCTATGGTGTCTTTAATTAATTCAATTTGTCTTGCAAAATAGTTTATTGGTTTTTCTGTAATTTCAATGTAAGTTTCGTTGCTTTCTGATGAACTATGTATTGTTGCTGCTGTTGAAATATTTTCTTCTTCGCCTACCATGTTTTCTTCAATTTTGACATGAGATAAAGCGTTTGCTACGTGATTATTTTACCTTCTAAATATTTGATTTTAAAATTATATTCACTAAGTCTAATTCGCCAACGCTGTAGGTTCATATTAGGTTCTTTAATGTTATTTAGCCAAACAAGGGGTTTATGATCGCTCAAAATCTCAAAGGGGACTCCATATAGATATGGGCGGAAATATTTGGTTGCCCAAACGATTGCCAGTAGTTCTTTTTCAATAGTGCTATAATTTTGTTCATGATCATTTAATGTTATGCTTGCAAAGCTTACTGGTTTATTGTCTTGCGATAACACGGCTCCTATGGCGAAATTGCTAGCGTCAGTAGTGACTTGAAATGTTTTTGTGAAATCAGGGCAAATTAAAATTGGGTCGTTCATTATGAGTGTTTTCAACTTTTCAAATGATTTATTGTATTCTTCATTTTTTTTGTCTATTTTAGCTCCTTTTTTTTAGAAACATCGTTAGAGGTTTTGCAATCTTTGCAATCACTTAAATAAACAAGGCAATGCTTGTTAATGAGATCTTTTGGACGTAATTCATGCACCGTTGGAAGGTTGCAGGAACATTTTTTAAGCCAAATGGCATGCGAGTGTACTCATAGTGACCATGTTTGGTCGAAAACGCCGTTTTTGTTATAGACTTAGGGTCCATTTCGATTTGGTGGAATCCTTTTGCTAAGTCAATCGTAGTAAAATACTGGCATTTTCCTAATTTGCCTAGTATTTCGTCCATATTAGGAATCGGAAATTTATCATTTATTGTTATTTCATTTAGGTTTCGATAGTCCAAGACCAACCTGAATTTCGGTTTGCCTGAGGCATCTATCTTTTTTGGGAACAATCCATAATGGACTGCAGTAGGGGAGTCGCTTTCGCGTATAATACCTTGTTGTAGCATTTCTTCAATTTGCTTATTTACTTCTGCTTCGTAGGCGAACGGATACGAGTATGGTCTTTTGTAGACTGGGTTTTCATGAAAAGTTTTTATATCATGACGTATTATACTTGTGAATGTAAGGTTTTCATTTTCACAATATTGAATGTCACTGAACTCTTTTAATAAATTTGTAAGTCTGTATTTTTCCTCACTATTTAAATGTTCGAGTCTGTATGTGTGTTCTGAGTCTGTTGTTGTTCATGGCATAGTATATTTCTGATGTAAAAGTTGTTTTCATGTAAGAGTGCATTAAATTCACATGGATCTGGTTCTTTGTGAACGAATGTTCTACCGTTAATTATTGTTTCCTTTCGAAGGTATTCTATTAAACCATTATTTTCCATTAGTACTGTTCTTCCTAATAGAATGTCATAAAAAGGTGAAAATCAATGAATATAGAATTGCTGAGTTTGTTGAAAAAGACCGTTGGCCGGAAGGTCTACATATTTATTTAATTTAGAATAGTCTGTCATACTTCGGAGAGTTATTTGTTTATCCTTAACTTGAAGGTTGAAAAAGTTTGAGCTCATCATGTTTATTGAAGAACCAGTGTCAACTATGCATCTATATCTGTGGTTATTGAACATGATCTCTATGTATTGGTGGGTTCCCAGGCTTGTATTGGAAAATTTTCAGCTTGTTGATATTGCTGATCTGTAAACATTTCTGTCTGGGTATTCTGTAATTGATCTTCGTAACGAACAGTTATTATTATTGTAGTGGTCAGTTTCGTTATCATAATCTAATTCGTACTGGTGATGACTTTCATCTGTCGGCATACGTGACTGTCCGCTGTCTTCTTTAGAACACTTATTCGGCACTCTTGGTTGTTGGGGGGCTGATAGTAGTTTCGGGTGTCGTTTTGACGGTTATGAAGTAAGTTTCTTCTGAACTCGTTGTGTATATTTCTGTTCTGATCAAATTGCTGTTGTCTGGTCGGAGGAGTTTGTTTTAGAGGGGGGTTGATTGTTTACATTAGTGTTTTGGATCTGCGTGGAATTTGTTAACGGAATAAAGAAGCGAACGAATCGTTGATTGGGGTGAGTGTTTTTGTTTTGATTAATGTTTGAATTATTATGGGTGTTGGGTGCATTAGAGTCTTCGTATAGACCTTCTTCTTGGGCGACTTGTCTTAATTTTGGAACGGTAGAAATGTCATACCTCGCTAAGGTCATGAACATCCTATCAGGGAGTGAGCGTCGAATTGTATTTTTTATAGTAGTTGCCATTGCTTGTGTATAAACCGCTGTATTATTTTGGTCATCTTATAATGCTAACTTATTTATAATAACAGTTGACTTATCTTCTAATTGCTCACAGAATAGACGTAAGTTACTTTTAAAGGGTGTGCAATACAACCTTCTTAGTAGTTCCTCCAGGGGCGTCTGGGTCTTGAATTCCGTGATTAGGGCGTCTTTTAAAGTTGTCCATTCGTTGTGCATTCCAAGTTGAGAAATTTTTTCCGCATCTCCGACAATTTGAAGTTCGATGGCTCTAAATATGATTTCCTTCTGTCGAATGTCGTTTGAAGGGTATAAGTTCAACAGGTATTCGATACGTCTGATGAACCAGCTGAGCATGGCATGGGTCTCCAGAGAATTGCGGTACTTGGCGTATTTGCCGAAGTAGTTGAGACAGACTTTTTGCTGTTCACAGACTGCTACGGTATATCGAGACTTATGCCATAAGCGAACTGCACTAGTTTAAACTTTTTTATTGTCTTATAAATTGTAGCTGTTGGACCTTTTGGTTTTGTGGGCTACTGTTTTTGTTCACAGATTGCTACGGTATGTCGAGACTTATGTCTATGTGAACTGCACTGTGCACCTTGATTTTTGTTAATTTTATTACACCTTAGTTGCGGTTTCACTTAACGAAGCGGGCCCCAAAGTTAGGTCTTTGAATTAACTCCGATCACACAGGTTCTTGTGCGGATACCGATTTTAGTCACTTTAACGAACCGAATCACTTTGTTGCGTCCAGTTCGCGGGTACAATCAGAAAAGGTTACTTGGTCGTACAAGTTTCCTCTTTTCAGTAGATTGTCAAAGGGTAACGAGTTTTACTAGGACTTTTTGCGGTATCCTACCGGCTGCGCCAATGAACTTTTTAGGCGATAGATTTAATAAAAAAATATTAATTTATTCCTTTTAAATCTTTATTTGATATTGGGAGAAAATTATTTATAAAGCTTTTGAAGAGTGAAGCTTTTCAAAAGATCGGCTTTAGCTTTTTTTTATATGAAGAATGAATATGTCACTATATACACTATCATATACACACACCTTCATATTGTGTATGTATGTATAGATACACACACCAACGTTTGTAATATAATCACTAAGCATCGAACATATAGAGTACTCAAACAGCGGAATTTACTCATACGGATGCTATGCTGAGATGGGGACCCCAGAACACGAATTGTTTCATGAGTGAGCGCTCAGCTCTGTTCGCACATCGGCAGAGAGAGAAGCGCACATCGGCATCAAGTCAGTCGCACAACGACAGCGGAACGATGAGTACGGGTATATTTCTTTGCTCTAGCCATCGTTTCGATGTATGTGTGCTATGTATGCACATACACGCAAGTAAATGTATGCGTTGCATGTGAAGTTTGGCAATAGGGCAATCGGCCCTTGCTTCGCCTGCGAGAAGTCAAAATTTTGTCTTTCAGCTTTGAGATCAAGCAGCCTAGCCCGAGAATGAGTTTGCATATGTGTGTGTCTGTGTGCCAGGGGTATTTTGTTGTTGCCAAAGCATTGATAGGCACGCGCCCTTTCATTGTTTTGTTTTGATTATTGCTCTGCAGTCATTGTTTTGATTTTGGAAATTTAATATGCCGCTCATCTACAATATTTGTCAATTGCTTTAATATAACTTATTTTATGTGCATTTTTGATGTTATAATTTTTTCACCTGGAGAATAATATGCAATATACAAATAGTTAATATCTTAAATATTTAATATATATTAATTTTCTCTCTTTTAGAAATATATTAAAAAACAAATAAATTATTAAATTTAAAATAAAAATTATTCAAACTTAATTACATTTCGATTATTATTTTTGAAAATTGGTTTTGGTAATATGATATTTAAAAAAAATTGAAATCTTTGAATCTTTTTGAAAAAAATTTGAAAACATTGCAAACATAATTGCAATTAATAACTCCTATATGTCTCATAAAATTAATTGTTTTGATTTGGGGTGGGTTTCGCTGCTGAAGTTAATGCGTGTGTGCATGCACACATATGTATGTATGTACATGTATGCCAAAACAAGTGACTGGCACGCGCCTTTTGTGTTGTTGTTTTTCTATGATCTCTTGGTTTGTTTTGATTATGCAATTTGCATTTTCCTATGCATCGATTTGACCGCGCTTTTTGCACATTTTGGTGTTTTTCGCCGCTCGAATTAGCTCCCGATTATAAAATGCAATCGGTACCCAGTGAACACCACGGGGAGGCCACTGCAATAACAATGGGGTCATCAGTGATGACCTTCGAGTCGACTTGAGATATTCAAATGTGTTTCATTTAAATATCTCCATGTTCCCCACCTAACCTACACACCTAAATTTGCTTCTACACATCCCCAACATTATAATTAATCTAAAACATTGCAATACACAGAAGGACTCAAGACAAAAGCTGCTAATTTTAAATCTTCGGCATGCCGAGTATATAAGGGCTATGTCGACTTAGTTTTTGATAGGGCTGCCTCATTATTGAAACTTTGCACCTGTTCAATATCGTGAGTTACGCACCTTTTTCTAAGATTTCCTTGGCTTAGCCCGTTGGAGGTGTTTTTGTTTGATCGCCAAGTTGATCTTGCTGTGCCTCGACTCACAGCACTGGTGTGGCTAGCCAATGAAATCTGTAGCCTCGGTGTTTATTTGAAGCATCTGCGCTTATGATTTTAGAATATTTATTTTCCGCTTGCTTTTTTGCCTATCAGCGCATAGCTTTTCTGACAGCCAAATTGTATTTTTTGCGGAGTAGGACGAGTATAAAAAAATTCAGAATATGGAGTCGGTGCTCATGGCAATCATGCCGTTCAGAGTACCAATCTGAGTACTCATCAACGCATTCAGCTTGCGTAATGCACTCATTTATTATGGTTTCCTTTATTTTTCTTACATAAGGATGATTCTGAAAATATTTATGAAAAATCCTGTAGGGCAGTTTCATTAAATTAAAGAAACCATCTTGTGGAGCTTTAAGTTTAAAATTATTACTTATAGTTTTAAAGTTTTTATTAAACAAAAATAGCTCTGACTCTTCGCAAATTGCAAGATCGTCCTTCAGTAGGAGACTACATTGATCACAACTAAATTTAAGTTGTGATTTGAATAGCACATACCCTGTGAAGTAGCGTAATGCATTTTCATTTGCATAGCTAAGAGTTGGTTGAACTTCGTCAACCTGTATTTCGTCCATATCTGAATAGTATTCTATATCGAATTGAAAATTATCGCAAAACTCCTGCTCTGGGTCATTTGCAATGTTAGCCAGTTCTTGCTTTGTATCTTCTACAACATTTATTAGCAAGTCATCATCTGGTTCACAATTTCCAGTGCTCTTTGTTGAAGTGATGATCTTCATTGACAGCATCTTGGAAATAATTGCATTAAATTCGAAGAGCATGGGATTATTGTTCGTTCCACCTCTGCTTCTTATTAAATAGAATAGGTGCTCCAGAGCATCTTGATTCAGTCGCGATAATATTAAAAACTGGTAATCACATTCAATCCAAATATCTTGTGCAAGCATTAAGATAGAATTTATTGTATGAATTAAGCCATCAATACAATAAACTTTGTTGGATTGAGGCAGACACTTTATTAAATAGTCTTTCATTTCAATCAAGTATATTTGTATCTCACTATTTTGCCTTTAGGGCCGACTTAAATGGGTTTCTATCATATAAATTATTGCTGTTCAAGCAGTCAAACAATTTATTAATTTTTGCTATGAACTTAGCCGTAGAAATTGCAATGCCTTCGCAATCTTTATATGTCCCATTTTCAATAAGGGTTATTATTGCAGACGATACTGTGTGGCTAAATACCTGAGTTGCATATTTAACCTTCATTTTCTCAAATGAATTGGGATGGATGTGCTTTCTTGTAAGCTTTGGACATAATCTAGCTGAAGTGTTGTTGGTGTCAATTTCATACAGTTTGACAATTATCTTCCATGACACTTTACCATCTGGCGTATCAATCATACCATTCATTAAGGTATTTCTAATTGATTTTATGAGGTGTGGAACATCATATATTGTAAATATTTTTTGATCATCTACAATATAATATGGCGTTTCCAAATTCACGTTGTTGTTTGCAAACGCTGCTCTGTTGTTTGGCCCTTGATCGCAAACAATGGATCTAATATTAAGTCCACAGTTCCGAGCGGCTCTAATATTCTGATTAATAGTCTCCTTTAGTTTTAACGACGAGAGTGCAGTCGATGATGCAACATAGCTCAGTACGAATTTCCAATTATCGTAGAGTCCACGAACCATAAAAACGCAAATCTGTTTGCATAATTGCATTGATTTTTCACAGCCATCGTCAGCAAAGCCTTCCACTTCGTCATGGTGGGAGCTATATTGCAGTCCTTTTCTTATTGATATCTCATCAAATAATAAAACGGCTTCCTTACTCTTGGCCTCCATTTTTTGAAAATATTTTTTTAAAATTGTAAGAACACCTTCATTGAGTCCCGGTGTTAAATTTTTAATTGGAGCCCATCTCACCAATGAAGCTTTTGAGGGAAGATTTAAATGTAGATCATCTCTCATAAAAGAATAGGCCTTTGAAGAATAAAAGTTGATGCTTTGAGCAATAACTTTATCTTCTTTTTCCACGATTGCTTGTTTCTTATTAGCATTTCGCAAAACGTGTTTGCACTCTGAGAAAGACCTTTCTTTTCAAGCATACGACATAGAGTTTTTTCTTTCTTTTGGTTTAAATATCTGATTTTTGCCAATCTTTGGGTGCGTACAGACGTTTGTAACTGTCGAATCTTTTTCTGATACATTTTTATCTTCTTTTTTGTATCATTAAGATCTTTAGCAGCTGCCCAATATTTATTCCTGTAATACAGTTCATTTTTCTCTTTTTTAAGGCAATTGGGACAAAATTCAATCTTAGTGGCATTTTCATCAGCAATCAACACATCATTTTCTAATGGATTTTCCATTTCAATATCAATAAAATGTGTGCTCGGCTGTTTATATTTCCTGGGTGCAGTTTTAAAATCTGGTATTTGTTCACCAATTTCATCGGTAAACTCATACATGTCTATGTTGTTATTATTCATAAACAAATTTAATGATGGCTCTTCTAGCAAACGCAGAGTCGGCGTAGCCCCTACCTTTAATTTTGTAGCACCTAAGTATTTGTGTTCAAAATGAAGACTGCAAATTAAGGCATTGTCAACATTGACATCCGTTTGCAAATTACATTTGGAGATCCACTCCTGACGGACCACTTCTTTTTTCGGAAATCTAAACAGACGGACGGGAAAGAGTTCACTGCTATCTCTTCTACCACGGAGACAAGAATTAATTATGCAATGTAACCCACTCTTCCTATTATCTTTAACTATTTTTTTTTCCATTATAGTATTTAAAAATACTGTTCAAATCTTTTAAAAATGTAAAAATCTTTCTCACCAAAATTAAACGCAATCGTCTCGCTTGCAATCAAGTGAAAAAGAACAAAAAAAAGCGCGTAAATCGGCTTATGTGCAAAAGCGCGGTCAAATCGATGCATAGGAAAATGCAAATTGCATAATCAAAACAAACCAAGAGATCATAGAAAAACAACAACACAAAAGGCGCGTGCCAGTCACTTGTTTTGGCATACATGTACATACATACATATGTGTGCATGCACACACGCATTAACTTCAGCAGCGAAACCCACCCCAAATCAAAACAATTAATTTTATGAGACATATAGGAGTTATTAATTGCAATTATGTTTGCAATGTTTATCTAACAGATTTCAATTTTTTTAAATATCATATTACCAAAACCAATTTTCAAAAATAATAATCGAAATGTAATTAAGTTTGAATAATTTTTATTTTAAATTTAATAATTTATTTGTTTTTTAATATATTTCTAAAAGAGAGAAAATTAATATATATTAAATATTTAAGATATTAACTATTTGTATATTGCATATTATTCTCCAGGTGAAAAAATTATAACATCAAAAATGCACATAAAATAAGTTATATTAAAGCAATTGACAAATATTGTAGATGAGCGGCATATTAAATTTCCAAAATCAAAACAATGACTGCAGAGCAATAATCAAAACAAAACAATGAAAGGGCGCGTGCCTATCAATGCTTTGGCAACAGCAAAATACCCCTGGCACACAGACACACACATATGCAAACTCATTCTCGGGCTAGGCTGCTTGATCTCAAAGCTGAAAGACAAAATTTTGACTTCTCGCAGGCGAAGCAAGGGCCGATTGCCCTATTGCCAAACTTCACATGCAACGCATACATTTACTTGCGTGTATGTGCATACATAGCACACATACATCGAAACGATGGCTAGAGCAAAGAAATATACCCGTACTCATCGTTCCGCTGTCGTTGTGCGACTGACTTGATGCCGATGTGCGCTTCTCTCTCTGCCGATGTGCGAACAGAGCTGAGCGCTCACTCATGAAACAATTCGTGTTCTGGGGTCCCCATCTCAGCATAGCATCCGTATGAGTAAATTCCGCTGTTTGAGTACTCTATATGTTCGATGCTTAGTGATATAATTCTTGAATAATTTCAAAATGTGACCCTTTTATACTTCTTGATTTACATTCACTCATGTACATACATTCACAGATTATGCACTGTGAAATAATAATTAAAACTAAAAATTCTTATAAATCAGGAATTGAGAGATAGGACAGATTGTGTGCTTGAGTATTTCTTTGTTTTTACAAGCGCCAGTTCGAGATAGTGTTGCATATTCTACCCTGCCGATCAATCTCTGACCAACCGAAGGATGCACGGACTCCATTTTGCTCACCCCCCAAAATTATCGTCGCGCCTCGAAGCGTGGCTCGTGCGGCGAACTGATCCGGTGCTGCCTCGCCTTCCTCCCTTAACGAGGATCATCTCGAGTATCTCGAACACAAAGATTCAAATTTAAGTTGAGGTCGGGGTCCTGACTGGTGTCATTGCAAATGGAACAGACCATCGCAATATTCACCAGGTCCCCTACTCTCTCGTTACCTCGTTTTGCCGCCATAATAGAATCACAAAAAAAAATGAACTTGGTCAAAACTTCTAGATTGACTAAAGCAATTTTTTCACCATCAAATTTAAAATATTATAAAAAGTAACTTAAATAAATACAATCATAGACAGATAAGCAACATTGATTAGTAAAAGTAACACTAAGGCAGTACATAATTTCCACAGGCGGATTTTAAATAATTTGAAAACTTACTCAAAACGATATATCGATAGGCAGCCACTTATCGCCACATAACCAGTGTTCAGTGTTCAACAACACAAAGTACTTAAAAAATACTTGTGTCGAGTAATGCGTTGATTTGTGTTCAATTACACACCGCTAATTAGTAGTCTTTTTAGAGTTTTCAGGCAACAAGTACGTACTACGTCTGAGGAACAAACAGAAAACAAATAAAACGCTTTCTGCAATTTGAGTTGAGAGAGAAGACAACAAAAGCAAGTTCATTCGATAATTAAATTGAAGCCCCGCAAGGCAATATGGATTTTGGTACACTGTTGCATTATGCCAAAAAGAAGAACGATGCAGCGACCAAAGAAGACGAGGTTTGTATCTCATACACGAAACATAACAGATTGTGTGTTTATTATTGTTGTAGCCTGCAAGTGCATGCTGCAAGGGTAAATGTCGTCTGCTGCGTGTTATCGAGGACTCAATTTGGGTCATACGTTGACCCCAAAAATAAAACTAAAAACGATCGGTGGCCATACGGCAATAAATCAAAGTGTTCCGTTTCCTCCTCTTCTCCCAGGGTAAATTCTACATCACCAAATATGCGCCGCCCAAGAAAGAACAAGGAGAGCAAACAGCTGTCGAACAACATACAGAAGTTCCTAAAGAAACGCGAAGGCAGAGGAATCGCAGCGTAAGCAACAGGAACGCGAGAAACTTAACAATCTGCTGACCATGCGGGATGAAAAGTCCAAGAATAAAATACGTAAAATGCTGAAGGTAACCAAATCGGCCAACAAATCGGTGCTGGAAGATGCGAAAGACTGTGACAACACGGCTGTCTCGCTGGGCGACATCATCTCAAGAAAAGCGATTAGAAAGAGTAATTAATTTATTTCCTAACTATAAAGAACAGGGATTAGGAAAAACATCCCTTTTAAGCCATGATATTGACGTCAGTGACGCTAAGCCAATAAAACAGCGTTTCTATACCGTTTCTTCCGCTGTAGAGAAACTTATCTACGTAGAGGTGGACAGAATGCTGTCAGAAGGCGTCATTGAGCCATCGAAGAATCCTTGGAGCCCTCCGATGAGGTTCGTTATTAAGCCAGGCAAGGTACGCCTTTGTTTAGATTCACGACGCATTAACGAGTGCACTAAACACGCACCCGACCCCCAATATAGATGGCATTTTTTTCTCAGCTTTCCAAAGCCAATATCATAACCAAATTAGATCTGAAGGAGGCATTCTGGCAAATACCTCTCACAGATGAGGCTAAAGCCATTACAGCTTTTACAGTGCCAGGGCGGCCATTATATCAATTTACAGTGATGCCGTTTGTTCTCTGTAATGCTCCACAGACCATGTGCCGGTAAGTCGATGAATTGATCCCTGCAGACTTGAAAACATGTGTTTTTGGTTACCTTGATGATGGCTATATGGTCTATGCGTTTGCAGGGCTATAGGTTCTATTTTTAGCCATAGGAGAGTTAGCGAAAATATAGTGCCAGACGCCCTTTCAAGAATGCACGTAAAGAATGTGCCAACCATTGAGCTGATTGAGCCAGAAATTGATCTCGACTCTGCATGTTTTGTTGCGGCAGATTATGTACGAATGAGAAGTCAAGCAGAAACTTCGGAAGGAAGATATCCAGATTTAAAAGTATTAGGTAAATATTTATATATTCGAACTAAACATGAAGATGGCACAGATTTAGGTATGCAGCAGGCATGGAAGTTATGGATATCCAAAGGATTGACAGAAAGTGTCATTCGTCGGGCTCACGAGTCGGTAGTGACCGCCCATGGTGGCATGGCTAAGACTTTGCTTGCGAAGTGCTTGATCAAGGTCTGCTGCACCGGTAGTAATACTCACTGAGAGGTTCTCCGGGCCCTGGAATCCATAAAGTGAGTTTTTTCCCAGGTATCGCATCGCTGCGCCTATTGGTGGTGAGGGCGGGGAGAGCGCCGCGAGGGTTGAGTGAAGGTTCAAATTTGATTTTCACTCAACTTTTCCTCGCTTTCTCCTTTTCTAAATCACGCCTTTGTGGCCGGCGGAGAACAACAGCTGTCAGCGCTGCCAACTTACGTCAGTAAGCGATCGGACCAGAGTGGCGTTGCCAGATCAACGGCGCTGCCAGGACTGCTCGATCAGTTGGGCGCGTAATTCAAATATTCAATTTGAATTTGGTACGATAATATCAATATTCAAATATTAATTAAATTTGAATATTTATTGAAGTGGACATTTGCTCAAATTGCGAAACACCAACAAGATTTATATTTATATAAATATCTATATTTATAAATATATATTTATACATATATATTTATATTTATATATAAATTTTGTGGAGTTGACCGATATTTAGCAAGGGAAACGGCGCAAAGGTCACGGACAGACTAATCATCAACCTCTCACCATCTCGGTGCCTAAGTAGAAGCTCTGGTGTCCGTGTAGAGGCGGAATAACCTCCATCCGTGGCCTACGTGCGACCCTTGTTAAATTTGGTGCTCAACGTTCGCACTGGGCAACTTGTTGACACCTGTCAATTAATGGACGGTCCAGCGGAAGGCATTGCCCTCGACGACGTTGTGGACCCATTCAAACGAAGCGCCAGAATGTCCAGGTCCCCCACTATAGGAGTGGGAACTACTGAGTTAAAGGAGCGAGGAGCTGATATCCCAGTTACGAGGATTTGCGCAGCATTTTGGGTATAATGAACCTAAAAATAACGGCTTTGCTATCAGCCTTTGAGACGCAGCGCTACGTTACTCGGGAAACCAAGGGTGTGATATCGGAGATTGCAGCTCTAAATGCCAAAGCAATACAGCTAAAGGAGGCCATAGTCAAGGTGGTCCAATCAAAGAGCACGGCAACCCAGACAGAAGCGCAACTCAAACCAGCGAGCACCCCGGCAGCCAGCAAAAGGAGCGCTACAGTGAAGCCTCCCCCGAAGAAGCTTCCCGCTTGCAAGGACGTGACATTGCACACGTCTAAGGTGAAGGAGCCTGTTCCGCCCAGCTTCGCGTCCGTTGCCAAAGAGGGCAGCAAAAAAGGTGGAGTGGACTAAGATGACACTTAAGCGACTACGCAAAAAGCCGGAGGGTTTTATAATCAAACAGACGGGAGAAGTTTCATATACGGACATGCTCCGTAAGCTTAAGGCTGATCCGAGCCTAGCAGAACTTGGCACCCAAGTCAATAAAGTCAGGAGGACTCAACATGGAGAGTTGCTGCTCGTAGTGAAGGGGAAAGCTGCTGCAAGCATGCTCAAATACAGAGTAGCGATTGAAGAATCTCTTTGGGAAATGGCTGCGGTCCGCACGGGGCGCAGAAAATGGCGCTAACCTGCAGCGGCATGGATGAGGCGACGACAGCAATGGAGCTTTTACAACTGCATAGCCTCTCAATTCGAAGGGATTCAGATAAACCCTGAAGATGTGCGTGGGCTGCGCAAAATTCGTGATGGGACCCAAGTGACGAGGGTTACGCTTAGCGTTAACGACGCAATTGGCGTCCTGAACAAGGGTTCGGTAACCGTTGGCTGGTCTCGCTGTCGCATCGTCCAGGACACACGCCCCACACGATGCTATAAGTGTTGGGTTACGATCACAGGGCTCCATCAATTGCAAGGGAGCCTAACCGCTCGGACTGCTGTATGCGGTGCGGCGAACGAGGGCACAAAGCGAAGGGCTGTGATAATCCGCCGAAATGCCTGATCTGCAACAGCGATATAAACAGGAATCACCCGACAGGTACTTTTACATGCCCTACCTTTAAAGCAAGCACAACAAAAGGAGTCTTGAGTCGCCATGATGATGCTTAACATATTACAACTAAATGTTAACCACTGCGCAGCTGCACAGAGCCTTCTGTCTCAGACAGCGTTAGAGCGCAATGCTGACGCCATGCTCCTGAGCGAACCGTACGCCCCTGGAGTGGGAAATTCAAGAGTGCTCTTCGACTCTACACGAAAGGCGGCAGTCGTATGCTGCAGTAATCACTACATAGAGGACCAGGAAAGCGTGCCAATGCGTGGCATTGCGTACGCTAAAGTGAAGGGTGTCCACCTGTATAGCTGCTATTCCCCGCCTAGCGACAGTCCGGACCTCTTCGAGGAGCTGCTAAATACGCTAATACACCACGCTAGATGCCACAAGCCTGTAGTCACTGCAGGTGATTTCAATGCCTCGGCAATTGAATGGGGAAGCCGGACATCTAATTCCAGAGGAAGGGCCGTTATTGATGCCATGAACCAGCTGGATCTGGTGCTGTTGAATGATGGTGGCAAGCCGACGTTTAACAATGACAGAGGTATCATTCATCGATGTCACCTTTGCTAACAGAAGCCTAGCCTCCACTGCTAAATGGATGGTTCAAGAGGACGTAACGCTGAGCGATAACGCCCTAATTACATTCAGCGCCCGCACATCGTGCATCACACAACGACAGGCAAGGAGTACTGTCGGGCAAGCATGGGACAACAGAAAGCTGGACATGGACATGCTGGCATTCAACATCGAGCAAATGGAGCTAGCTAATGGACAGGCGGAAACCATGGTGGCGGCGCTCATGAAAAATGCTGGAAGCAGGGAAGAGCAAAACGCAAACCTCCGGTTTACTGGTGGAACGGCTCCCTCAACCAACTTCGCTCGGAATGCTTCAGGGCAAGGAGACAGGCGCAACGAGCCAGAGGACATCCTCAGCACGCAGTTTTACATGAGGCGTACAGATTGAAACGTGCGGAGCTTAGAAATGGCATAGCTGCTGCCAAAGCAAATGCATTTAAGGAGTTGCTGGCGAGTGTAGATGAAGATCCATGGGGTATCGCCTACAAAATGGTCAGTAATAAACTGAAAGCCGCTGTAGGAAGTACTCCACAGGACCCAGTTCTACTATCTAACATCGTGGAGGAGCTTTTTCTAAATCAGGATACTCTTTGGCAACCCGCACAAGAAATCCCTGCCCTCGATTTCCCGTGTGTCACTGCATGTGAGGTCATCGATGCGGCAAAAAAGAATCAAGCCCAAGAAAGCCCCCTGGCCTCGACGGCGTCCCAGGTGTTGTGGTTATGGCTGCCACAAATGCTAAGCCCGAAATGTTTAGGGACACCTTCCAACAGTGCCTGATAGATGGCGTCTTCCCATCCCGTTGGAAGATTGTAGTTGATTGAAGTTGGTACTGTTGCCGAAAGGAAAAGGACCAACAAATGCTGCAGGCAATTTCCGCCCACTACGTCTGCTGGACATTGTGGGAAAGCTTTTCGAACGCATCATATACACCCGAATTGAGGTGATCACTGAGAGCCCCGATGGCCTGCAAAGACACCAGTATGGCTTCAGGAAAGGAAAAACCACTCTCGACGCTCACTGCCATAAGAGATCTGGCCAAGACCGCTCTCGAGGGTGACAGATGGCAGCAAGGAGTATTGCGCCGTCATCACGCTTGATGTAAAAAATGCATTTAATACGGCGAGATGGTCAAACATCCTCGGTGCCATGCGCAACATGGGTATACCTCATTACCTCAGGATCATCATTGGCATTGGATCCCTGAAGTACCTGGGAGTTCTCATTGACCACAGGACGTCATTCAAGGAGTATGCGAGATACGCCAGCAGAAAGGCAGCGATGACAGCAGCAGCATTGGCAAGACTCATGCCAAATATAGGTGGACCTAGGATGCCGGCCAGGAGGCTGCTGGTGGCGGTCGCGAAATCATCGCTTCTATACGCTGCCCCCATATGGAGGAGTGTCATAAATAAAGTGACTTATTTGGACAACGCGCGTGCAGTATCACGGACTCTGGCCCTTAGACTGATCAGAGGGTTCAGAACAATATCGGAAGATGCAGCTCATGTTCTTGCAGGCATCCCTCCGGTCGATCTAGAGATAGAGGCCCAATACCTAACTCGAGAAGGTGTTTCCGGGGAAGAGATCAGTAACTGGCTTTATGGAGTGTGGCAGATTAGGTGGTGTGACTCACAACAAGGCAGATGGACCTACCAGCTGATCGCAGATTTAGCTGAGTGGGCACAGTGCGAACATAAAGCGATGGACTTCCACTTGACCCAGTTCCTCACCGATCATGGTTGCTTCCGGGGTTACCTCTCCAGGTTTCGTCATGTGGACTCAGCTCTGTTCTGCAGCGACTCAGCCGAAACAGCGGAACATATCCTTCTACACTGTGCTAGGTTCAGTACAGAGAGAGAGAGTTACTGGAGACTCTTGCTGGTATTCCGCTCAGCCCGAGAAATTTATTGCGCTCTATGGTGGCGGACAAAACGTGTGGGAGAGGGCTCATGGCATTATCATCAGCATGATGAAACGTGTTCGCATTGATGAGACGGCCAACAGACACGATGGATAAAGAGCACCCCGTGTGGTGGCGGGGTAAGAATACCACCTCAGCGGGCTCGGCTTGTCGTAAAAGGCGACTAAAGAGTTAGCGAAGGAGCGTTACGCAGCAACGCACCAAGAGAGGCATTGCGATCTGGCACCACATTCTGCTCACCAACGTAATACCTTGATTGGAAGTCCCGGTGAGCGAAGCAAGGACTGGAGAGCGTACGGAGGTTTTTTTTAGTACGTAGGCGTAACTCTACTTAGAGAGTTATGAATCGTGCATGCCATCTACAAAAAAAAAAAACACAGTTTCACATTATAAAAATTAGAATTTAACAAAATTAAAAATCATGCAAAAAAAATGAAAACAAAGAACAAAACAAAGAATTAGTTTAACTGGCTTTAATTTAAATTTTCATACTTATGATTCTCATTTCAATTCATTTATTTTTCTTTATAATTTTTTTATTGTTGATTATTTTTTATGTTTAAATACTTTCATTGCTAAATTTTTATTTTTGGCAACTGCCAATCATTATTTTTATTAATCATTACTTTTGTGGGAGGAAAGGCATTTTATTTGGCAATATACCATACATGAATATTATATGTATATGTGCACAGTGCACAGTATTCTTTCAGTCAATTCATTAAAAAATTAATTTAATCCCAACAACAATTCCTCTGAGCTCATAGGATGGATTTGTGTGAACTTATTATTTTCCTTTTATATACACTTACTTATGTGAACATACATATATCAACAAATACATAAATATATAATAAATACCCTATAAATTGCACAATTCCTACATAAATGAAATGAGAGAACTAAAATCAACAAATTAAAAATGAAAGTTACATTCCATAAAAGTTTAGTAAAATTAAATAATTGAAACAGAAATAAAAAATAGAATTAAACGAAATTATAGTATGAATTAAAATACAACATGAATTATGAAAGAAAACAAGTTGATATTAAATGAATTAAATTAAAGTTAGCAACTGAAACAGCAGCATTGGCAAGACTCATGCCAAATATAGGTGGACCTAGGATGCCGGCCAGGAGGCTGCTGGTGGCGGTCGCGAAATCATCGCTTCTATACGCTGCCCCCATATGGAGGAGTGTCATAAATAAAGTGACTTATTTGGACAACGCGCGTGCAGTATCACGGACTCTGGCCCTTAGACTGATCAGAGGGTTCAGAACAATATCGGAAGATGCAGCTCATGTTCTTGCAGGCATCCCTCCGGTCGATCTAGAGATAGAGGCCCAATACCTAACTCGAGAAGGTGTTTCCGGGGAAGAGATCAGTAACTGGCTTTATGGAGTGTGGCAGATTAGGTGGTGTGACTCACAACAAGGCAGATGGACCTACCAGCTGATCGCAGATTTAGCTGAGTGGGCACAGTGCGAACATAAAGCGATGGACTTCCACTTGACCCAGTTCCTCACCGATCATGGTTGCTTCCGGGGTTACCTCTCCAGGTTTCGTCATGTGGACTCAGCTCTGTTCTGCAGCGACTCAGCCGAAACAGCGGAACATATCCTTCTACACTGTGCTAGGTTCAGTACAGAGAGAGAGAGTTACTGGAGACTCTTGCTGGTATTCCGCTCAGCCCGAGAAATTTATTGCGCTCTATGGTGGCGGACAAAACGTGTGGGAGAGGGCTCTTGGCATTATCATCAGCATGATGAAACGTGTTCGCATTGATGAGACGGCCAACAGACACGATGGATAAAGAGCACCCCCGTGTGGTGGCGGGGTAAGAATACCACCTCAGCGGGCTCGGCTTGTCGTAAAAGGCGACTAAAGAGTTAGCGAAGGAGCGTTACGCAGCAACGCACCAAGAGAGGCATTGCGATCTGGCACCACATTCTGCTCACCAACGTAATACCTTGATTGGAAGTCCCGGTGAGCGAAGCAAGGACTGGAGAGCGTACGGAGGTTTTTTTTTAGTACGTAGGCGTAACTCTACTTAGAGAGTTATGAATCGTGCATGCCATCTAAAAAAAAAAAAAACACAGTTTCACATTATAAAAATTAGAATTTAACAAAATTAAAAATCATGCAAAAAAATGAAAACAAAGAACAAAACAAAGAATTAGTTTAACTGGCTTTAATTTAAATTTTCATACTTATGATTCTCATTTCAATTCATTTATTTTTCTTTATAATTTTTTTATTGTTGATTATTTTTTATGTTTAAATACTTTCATTGCTAAATTTTTATTTTTGGCAACTGCCAATCATTATTTTTATTAATCATTACTTTTGTGGGAGGAAAGGCATTTTATTTGGCAATATACCATACATGAATATTATATGTATATGTGCACAGTGCACAGTATTCTTTCAGTCAATTCATTAAAAAAATTAATTTAATCCCAACAACAATTCCTCTGAGCTCATAGGATGGATTTGTGTGAACTTATTATTTTCCTTTTATATACACTTACTTATGTGAACATACATATATCAACAAATACATAAATATATAATAAATACCCTATAAATTGCACAATTCCTACATAAATGAAATGAGAGAACTAAAATCAACAAATTAAAAATGAAAGTTACATTCCATAAAAGTTTAGTAAAATTAAATAATTGAAACAGAAATAAAAATAGAATTAAACGAAATTATAGTATGAATTAAAATACAACATGAATTATGAAAGAAAACAAGTTGATATTAAATGAATTAAATTAAAGTTAGCAACTGAAACAGGAAATTTAAATGAAATATAGCATGGCCTTATATACGGTCTTTTATCTTATAATTAAATGAATAAAATTATTATAATGTTTTGGTAAATAAATATAGTTTTCCTTATGTGAAAAGACGAAGGATATAATGAAAGGGTAACATTTAAAATAGGGATTTACCATATAGTGCCAAAGGTAAATCATGGAGAGTGGGTACAGAGGCGGGCTACTATACCATCAGTGTAGCCTCATTTCCATTAGATATACCACACTGCCGTAGTAGCATCATACTCGCATAAGCTCTCCAAAATTAGTTTTTTTTTTTAATTTTATTATGCAGTAATTATAAATCTTATTCATCTACGTAATAGGCACGGGACTATAAATTTAATTCAACGTGGCACTCTGATCGAGTGAAGGCTTTATTATTTGGCCAACGAATCTCCCCAATACGATTGAAAGCTAGCCGCACAGTGGTTCCCATTGTATGGGGAAAGCGGCCAAAAATACTTCTAGTTGAGGTAGACACTTGAAACTTAGCACAAAATTTTCTTATTTTTGTGGCAAAATTATAAATTTAAAAAAATTAAATTTGTAAAAAAATCCGCCGGATCGGACCACTATATCATACAGCTGTCATATGAACGATCAGTTTGAAATTAACTGTTAGTATGGAAAACTTTTTTGTTTTCAATTATTTTGCAATGAAAACTTGGAACTACATAAGCAATTAGTATATATATCCACGGCGAGCTTGGCGAAAATTGTATGCTATATCAGTCGAAAATCGGGATTTTGTTTGAAAATTCATTTTGTTGCAAACAATATTGGATGAAAATTTTTCATTTATTTAATAACAACAACCACAAAATAATTTTGAATTTACAATTTTTGAATTTACAAATTTTCAAATTGACAAGTATTGATGTTTTGTTAAATTTGTTTCCATCAATAGTGATATCACTTCTTCAATATTAGGTTGAGAATGTGATTTGAAATCAGATGAGCGCATATCATGTAATGGTCGCATTTGTTGCTGCAAACTCCGTCGATGCTCTTACATCAGCAATAGCAACATTTGTCAAACTTTGCAATATTTAGTTAGGATTCGCACCATTCTTTACCTATGCAACATTTTCTAAGTTCAGCAACATTGCACCGAACTTCGCAACATACACGTTAGCAACAGTCTTCGCCAGATCAACGCAACATTTCATTTCCGTTATCTCCTTCTGCCCATTGAGTCTGCTCATTCGTAGCTTTATGCTACGATAACTCTCTCTTGCATCCCGTACATGTAGCTTATGCGCTTAGAGCGTATTAGCGCAGCAAACTTCATACGAACTTGTCCCAAATTTTTGGCTATAAAAGACCCCTGCAAGAAGGACTCTCTCGCTTTCAACCTATCGCTAGTGTCGTCTCCACGTCTGGTTGCCCGTCTTGCACCACGTGAGAGCATTTAACCGCGCCGTCTGCCTAATCTGCAGTCTGACTGTATAAAGTATTAAAAGAGCCGAGCAGCGCGAGAATCGATAAAGTGAAAACTAATTTCCGTGCATCATATTGTACCCCCGATATTATTTTCGTGCATTTTACGGCACGCATACACCTCCACGTGCAACCTATGCACGCCGGCCCGAAATCGCGAGACATCCAGTCTTGTAGCGATCGGACGAACCAAGGAACCCCCGCTCCTAAGGTAGCATAGTTCATGTGCCAGAAAACCCCGGAGGTTAACCTGTTGAACCCCCGTGCCCCCCAGCTGGCCACATTGCATCGGCAAAAATTATTTGCAAGTGTTGTGCGCAGCTTCGAATAATCTCAGCACGATAAACTTTTCGTGCGCCCCTCGGAAGGGCATAAACGAAGAGGGCAAAGCAGAGACATGGAGAATAGAACTCGCGCTTGACAGCGCTAGAGTAGTTTCATCGCCGTAGCCACCAAGAGAGGCCGATCGTCGCGTTGCCGAAATATTTTTTTTGTTACTAATATTACATTAGTTTGCGGTCGAAATATTTTTCTTTTGCTCGCCAATGTTGTGCGTTAAATGTTTTTTTAGTGAGTTACCTTTTGAAAAGTTATTGTCAGTGACCAATAGGAAAATCTAGTGATTCAAAGAGCTAAATGTTGTTGTTGTGTATTACAATTTAATTTTCAAATTGCTCCCCACTAAAAAAAAAAAAAACGTGCAAAAAGAACGAAAACTGTGTATATTATCATATATAAAATGTGCATACATATGTATATGCACCTTATTAAAATTCGCTAAGCCCAAGAGAAAATTAATATATATAATAAACTATAAAAAATTTAGCAACGAACACAAATAAAATACCATCGTTGGAAGGCCTTTCATTGAGGAGTAAGACATGTAAGTGATGAACAAACATATTATTTGTATATATTTCATTTCATTTTGCCGGCTTTAACTACTTAATAATTTTGCGCCTCGTTATAACTAAACATTTGTGCGTGTATATATATACGTACATATGTACGTGCAAACATATTGTCCGCCATGTGTACATATGTATGTGCGCCGGTACTTATATATATATATATATACATAGATATACATAATTATATTTAAATTTTTTTATGTACAATTTTCGGTCTGTCTGCTTTTGTTACCTATCCGTTTATGCTTTGACATAGACATACATAATTACATACGAGCGCAGAATTTGTACGTATGTACTGCTGTAAGCAGCGTGCGCGCTCTGCTTATGCGCTCTGTTCGTAAGCTCAGTGGCTGCTGATCTTACAGGTGTACATTAGCACATCCTCATGCATTTGTCTGTTTTAGTTTTACTTATCCCTTATCACCGCGATCATAATCTATACAAATAAATTGTTACGCATAACCAACAACAACCCAGAGAAACAAGAGAAAAAGAATTACAGTCGCGGCAAAAATATTGAGACAGGTCAACTTGTTTGCTTAATCCTAGAAAGACCTTAGCGATGTTGATTGTGTTTGGATAGATAGATAATTATGTATAAAGTATCTTACATTGAGAGAAATTAGGAGGAACTTTAGTGAAATTTAGCTGAAAAATAATAACTGAAAGAAACATTGAGCAAAAATTAAATAAAAATTATATACCAATAAGCTTGTAAATGTATATGCACTAAAATGAGGAATATTATTAAGAAAGAAGTTTATAATAAATTATGTGAAATTTGAAATTGAAAAGAATGTGTTGTTAAAATAATTATTGTTCCTGTAGACATGGTAACTTGAGTATATAGTTAATTTTTTATTGGGATCTTCACAACATCGCGCCTGAAGATCATGGTTGGGTGGGTTTAGAGCGCAAGGATGCAACAACATCTGCTTCCTTATGCGACGCTTTAGTTGTATCAAACTATGTGTTTCGTTCACTAAGTTTCCTATTGTTGCCCTGCTTTGATAGGGCCTAATAGAATTCGTGTTTGTTTTTGAAAGTTTAGCTTTCCCCAGAGATCTTATTTAAACTTTATGTACTCGTAACATTCAGCAGGCAAGAACCACCCGTTTCTCTCCGAATGAGCACGGTCAAGAAGATCTCACCCGCCTGTTTGAATCTTACACTTGTGGGAGGTCACAAGCACCATTGTGACAATTCTCCTGTACGAGTCATGCAAAGTTTTTTTAGCCACGTTTGGACGCTTTACATAAATGTTTGGCGCCCAAAAACGTGGGGCAGTTTGCAGTTTGCGTAACATACTTGTATGTAACCAAACAGTTTTTTTTTTTTTTTTTTTTTATTACAAATACGGCAGGGAAAGTAAAATCTTCGAAAGATACCATCCACCGTCCGTGGATGGCATGCACGATTCATAACTCTCCAAGTAGAGTTACGCCTACGTACTAAAAAAAAAAACCTCCGTATGCTCTCCAGTCCTTGCTTCGCTCACCGGGACTTCCAGTCAAGGTACTACGTCGGTGAGCAGGATGTTGTGCCAGATCGCAGTCCCTCTCTAGGTGCGTTGCTGCGTAACGCTCCTTCGCTAACTCTTTAGTCGCCTTTTACGACAAGCCGAGCCCGCTGAGGTGGTATTCTTGCCCCGCCACCACACGGGAGTGCTCTTTAACCAGCGGGTCTGCTGGCCGTCTCATCGACCCTAACCCCGGAAGCAGCCATGATTTGTAAGGAACTGGGTCAAGTGATAGTCCACCACTTTGTGTTCGCACCCTGTCCACTCAGCTAAATCTGGGATCGGCTGGTGGGTCCATCTCCCTTGTTGTGAGTCTCGCCACCTAGTCTGCCACACTCCATAGAGCCAGTCACTGATCTCTTCCTTGGAAACACCTTCTCGGGTTAAGTATTGGGCCTCTATCTCTAGGTCGATCGGGGGTGCCTGCAAGAACATGAGCTGCATCTTCCGAGATTTTTCTGAAGCCTCTGATCAGTTTAAGGGCATGGCTCCGTGATACTGTACGCGCGTCTTGCAAATAAGACACCTTATTCGTGACACTCCTCCAGATGGGGGCTGCGTATAGAAGCGATGATTTCGCAACCGCCACCAGCAGCCTCCTGGCCGGCATCCTGGGTCCACCTATGTTTGGCATGAGTCTTTGCCAATGTTGCTGCTGTCATCGCTGCCTTTCTGCTGGCGTATCTCGCATGCTCCTTAAATGACAGTCTTTGGTCAATGAGAACTCCCAGGTACTTTAGGAATCCAGCAGACTCTATTTGTGCGTCTTTGACCGAGACCCGTATACTCTCGACGGCCTTTCTGCTGCTCAGCAACACCACTTCGGACTTATGCGCCGCGATGCTTAGACCGGCCTTCTCCAGCCAGCTAATAGTTGTGCTAATCGCTGCATTGCTCCTGTTCTGTGGCTCCGAAATTGTTTTGGCAACCGTTGCTACCGCCACGTCGTCAGCAAAGCAGAGTAACTCCACTCCACTGGGCTTGCTGATGGACAATATCCCGTCATACATTATGATCCACAGGATCGGTCCAAGTACCGACCCTTGTGGAACTCCCGCGGAGACGCGGTGTTTTCTTGGCTCGGCTTCAGTATCATACCAGAGTATGCGGTCCCTGAAGTAGCCGCCAATGATTGTCCTGAGGTAATGAGGTATACCCATGTTGCGCATGGCTCCGAGGATGTTTGGCCATCTCGCCGTATTGAACGCGTTTTTTTACATCTAGCGCGATGATGGAGCAGTACTCCTTGCTGCCACCCAGCCATCTGTCACCATCGAGAGCAGTCTTGGCCAGATCTCTTACGGCAGTGAGAGCGTCGAGTGTGCTTTTTCCTTTCCGGAAGCCATACTGATGTCTTTGTAGATCACCGGGGCACTCGGTAATCATCTTAATTCGCGAGTATATGATGCGTTCGAAGAGCTTTCCTACAATGTCCAGCAAACATAGTGGGCGGAAACTGCCTGCAGCATTAGTTGGTCCCTTTCCTTTCGGCAACAGTACCAGCTTCATGTTCTTCCAGTGGGATGGGAAGACACCATCTATCAGACACTGTTGAAAGGTGTCCCTGAAGATTTCTGGCTTAGCATTTGCGGCAGCCATGACTACGACACCTGGGATGCCATCGAGGCCAGGAGCTTTGTTGGGCTTTATCCTTTTTTGCCGCTTCTATGACCTCACATGCAGTGACACACGGGAAATCGGGGGGCAGGGATATCTTGTGCGGGTTGCCATAAAAGTATCCTGGTTTGGAAATAGCTCCTCCACGATATTTGATAACAAAACTGGGTCCTGTGGAGTGCTTTCGGCGGCTTTCAATTTGTTACTAACCATTTTGTAGGCGATACCCCATGGATCTTCGTCTACACTCGCCAGTAACTCCTTGAAAGCATTTGCTTTAGCAGCACCTATGCCATTTCTAAACTCCGCACGTTTCGATCGGTACGCCTCATATAGTTCTGCGTGATGAGGATGTCCTCTGGCTCGTTGTGCCTGTCTCCTTGCCCTGAAGCATTCAGAGCGTAGCTGATTGAGGGAGCCGTTCCACCAGTAGACCGGAGGTTTGCGTTTGCCCTTTTCTTCTTCTTACGCGGCATCGCTGCATCGCATGCAGCTTCTAGCATTTTCATGAGCGCCGCAACCATGGATTCCGCCTGTCCATTTGTTTGCTCCATTTGCTCGATGTTGAAAGCCAGCATGTCCTTGTCCAGCTTTCTGATGTCCCTTGCTTGCCCAAGAGTACTCTTTGCCTGTCGTTGTGTGATGCACGACGTGCGGGCGCGAATGTTATTAGGGCGTGGTCGCTCAGCGTTACATCCTCCTGAACCATCCATTTAGCAGTGGAGGCTAGACTTCTGCTGACAAAGGTGACATCGATGAATGATGTACCTCTGTCGTTGTTAAACGTTGGCTTGCCACCATCATTCAACAGCACCAAATCCAGCTGGTTCATGGCATCAATAACGGCCCTTCCTCTGGGATTAGATATCCGGCTACCCCATTCAATTGCCCAGGCGTTGAAGTCACCTGCAATAACTACTGGCTTGCGCCCTCTAGCGTGGTGTATTATATTATATAGCAGCTCCTCGAAGAGGTCCGGACTATACAAATGGACTCCCTTCACTGAAGCGTACGCGATGCCACGCATGGGCACGCTTTCCTGATCCTCTATGTAGAGGTTTCTGCAACATATGACTGCCGCCTTTCGTGTAGAGTCGAAAAGCACTCCTGAATTTCCCACACCAGGGGCATACGGTTCACTCTGGAGCATAACATCAGCATTGCGCTCTAACGCTGTCTGGGACAGAAGGCTCTGTGCAGCTGCGCAGTGGTTGACATTTAACTGTAGTATGTTAATCATCAACACGGCGACTCAAGACTCCTTTTGTTGTACATGCTTTGAAGGTAGGGCATTGAAAACTACCTGTTGGGTGATTCCTGTCTGCGTCGCTGTTGCAGATCAGGCATTTCGGCAGATTTACACAGCCCTTTGCTTTGTGCCCTCGTTCGACGCACCGAAGACAGCAGTCCGAGCGGTCAGGCTCCTTGCAGTTGATGGCCCTGTGACCGTAACCCAGGCACTTATAGCATCTTGTGGGGCGTGTGTCCTGGATGATGCGACAGCGAGACCACCCGACGGTTACCGAACCCTTGTTCAAGACGCCAATTGCGTCGTTAACGCTAAGCGTAACCGTCGCTACTTGCGTCCCATCGCGCTTTTTTGCGCATCCCACGCACATCTTCTTCCTTCAGCTCCTTCGAATTGAGAGACCAAGCAGTTGTAAAGCTCGGTTGCTGTCGTCGCCTCATCCATGCCTCTGCAGGTTAGCGCCATTCTCTGCGCGCCCGTGCGGACTGCTGCCATTTCCCGAAGAGATTCTTCAATCGCTACTCTGTATTTGGGCATGCTTGCAGCAGCTTTCCCCTTCACTACGAGCAGCAACTCTCCATGTTGAGTCCTCCTGACTTTATTGACTTGGGTGCCAAGTTCTGCTAGGCTCGGATCAGCCTTAAGCTTACGGAGCATGTCCGTATACGAAACTTCTCCCGTCTGTTTGATTATAAAACAGTAACCAAACAGTACCTCTGCACACCCGTAGTGTAAAGAAAAAAAAAAATTTATTTTTGTAATCGTGTCCTATCTGCTGATGTTGCTTAGATTAGTTTACCTAGCTGCCGCTGATAAGGATACAGTCGAATAACGATTGTTTCAAGGACTACGATGTTGGACTATTCTGCATTAGGATAGCCTTCCGAGAATCTAAGGACATTTATATTCCGATTGAAAAATACATAGCAATTACCATCTGCTATAGTCATATCTACATATTTACATAATTAGCTATATACATATATAGTATGAACGAATATTTGCTTACGCTATATTGCTCACTTTTGCTTTCGTTTAGTCTAGGAAAAAACCATCTTTTGATTAGTTACATTATGGAAATACTGTCATACACAATTCATGAATATTGCTGTCAGTGCATCGGTAGGCAACCAAAACTGAATGTCTATTTGGCATGTTGCTTTTGTTGAGTATATTGATTGAATTATGTTGACCCTAAGCTTAACCTTTGGGATCGGATCATTTAATTTTTTTTCTTTCCTTCAAAGCCTAGTTTGTTATTGTCTTGGAACTTGTGATCGTGACGGGTTAGCATACACTTGCCGAATAGCATAGCTAGATGGAGATTGGAAGTAAAAGAGACTAAATACCTTTCTACTAGTTTCAATAGTCCAAATTACATTTCCTTTAACCCTTAGTGATTGTTTTATTTTCTATGTTTCTTTTGTTACCAAAATATGTCTTAAATCAAGAACAACTTCATAAAGATGCCAGTTACTAAGAGTCCAAGAAATACGCCAAATCCCTTGGCTAGCACAGATAGCAAATACGTTATCTGCGATTAAATAATGGATAACACCCATTCTTGCTACTCCGTTGCCTATGCGCATGTGTTCCACAAGCGTTGCTTGGAAGATTGGATGGCCAGTCATTCCGATTGCTACATTTGTGGTGCCACCATTAACTCAAATTAACCCAAACTTGTCGTAGGAAATTGTTCCCCGCCTAGAACAATTTCGGCCACACCTCGTGCCGGCCCCCCTGTTCAAGGCACATCTAGAGTTTTAACACGAAATCTCACAAAAAGCATTAGAACTCGCACAAGGCACTAGCACCGCCAATGATCAGGAGCCTCGCTCCCTAAACCAAAGCACAGCTGCGCCATCTGCATTAGATGTGAGTAACAGCCCAACTCAAGCTCCTCCGTTGAGATCTACTCGTGGTAGACAACGTGGACGGCCCAGCCGTCAACCCCCGGCTCGCCGCCTTCATGATTTCGACTATACGGTAGTTCAGAATATGATCGAAGAAACAGTCTCTCGAGTCATGTCTTCGCTGAATATGCGTCAAAGCCCTGTTGATGCTCCAGCTTCATCTATTCCGGTACGTGCAACTCCGTCACCAGTGACATCATCGCTGTTCGCTCAGAAAACGGCGGACATCATGCAAAAGTGGAACTTGCATTTTGAAGGATCTACAGAAGGGCTGGGTGTCGAAGAATTTATTTATCGGGTCAAGTCATTAACCGACGAAACCTTAGACAGTGATTTCACGGCTATGTGTAAGCATATGCATGTGCTAGTCACTGGGAAAGCTCGCGATTGGTATTGGCGATACCATAAACAGGTAGAGCGCATAGTTTGGTCAGATTTTTTGTGCAGCCCTTCGCCAACATTACAAAGACTACCGTTCAGATTTTATGTCCATGGAAATCATTCGTTCTCGCAAGCAAAAGATTGGAGAGTCTTTTTCAACCTTTTACGAGATTGTCGCATCCATGATTGATAAGTCTTCGTTAAAAATTAACGAAGAAGAGTTGGTGGAGATTTTAAAGAATAACCTTTTGCCTGACACTCGTCAGAAACTCTTATATCAGCCCGTTCATTCGGTTGGACATTTACGTCGTCTCGTTCATATGAGCGAAAATTTAGCGTACGAGCTCCATTATCGCGCTGAGCCAGTACATCGCGCTAAACCAGTCCCTCCACGTAGGCAAATTTACGCTATCGAAGACTCCAGTCGAGAACTCGAAGAGGAAGACCCCCAACTGGAACTTAAACTTGCCGCCATCCGCAGTGCCCATGCTAAGCTCACGTGTTGGAACTGTGAGGAAGTTGGACACATCTGGGAAAATTGTTTAGCTCCTCGACGCATATTTTGCTATGATTGTGGACAAGCTAATATGTACAAGCCCCAGTGCAAACGCTGTCAATCTAAACTTTCGGAAAACCGCCAAAAGGGTGCATCCAACAACCACAGAATGCCCCCCACAACGATAACCTCGACTTCTTTTGACCCCGAGCAGAGTACCCTTTCCCTGGATACTGATCCAAATTTGGATCAGGCTGAACAAGACTCTGACTCGCCCATATTTGGTCCGTTGCATCATCGTTCTTACGATGCTAAAATGCAAAATTATTTAGCAGTTAGGAATCGTTTATTTTCTAATTCTGTGTCGTTTATCAGCAAGCGTTCTCGTAGGTTAAGAGCATATTTTAATAATATTAAAAAAGAACCGTAAGTTGTTGATATCAACTATTTTTAATGATCTGCGTAGCTATGCAGAGGTGTCGTTCTTAGGTTTTACAGAACTTGGTCTGCTAGACACCGGAGCGAACATTTCCTGCATAGGCTCTACCCTTGCCACAACAGATTTCTCTGCGCTGCCGCAATTCAAGGCAATGAAATCCTATGTTCATACCGCGGGCGGAGAACAACAAGAAATTGTTGGTTGCTTGCAGGTGGAATTATCCTATAACGGTCTTTCTGAGTCCATGAAAATATATGTTATACCGGCAATTAAACAACGACTGATACTTGGTCATGATTTTTGGCGAGTATTTCAACTTGCTCCTAATATTATAAGTACCGTTCAGTCCCCCTCGACGTCATTTGAATTATTTGAGCCCCATGCTTGTCACTTAAGTCAGCAGCAGCTTCAACAGATAAACTTGGTCGTACTTCGCTAATTGAACATCACATATATGTTGGAGAAGCGAAACCCGTCAAGCAGCGATTTTATCCCGTCAGCCCAGCTGTCGAGAAATTACTATATGACGAGATCGATCGTATGATATCTTTGGGTATCATAGAGCACTCGAACAGCCCTTGGAGTTCTCCCATGCGCCTTGTTGTCAAACCTAACAAAATTCGTCTTTGTTTGGATGCTCGAAAGCTCAATGATGCTACTAAAAAGGACGCATATCCATTGCCCAGCATCGATAGGATATTCCTCGTTTGCCTCGAGCGAACATTATTACGAAGCTGGATTTAAAAAGATGCTTATTGGCAAATTCCGTTATCGTCTGAATGTATGCTATTAGCTGCATTCACAGTCCCTGGTCGTCCGCTATGCCAATTTACAGTTATGCCCTTTGGCCTTTGTAATGCGCCTTCTACAATGTGTCGCCTTATGGACGATATAATTCCGCCGGATCTTAGACATTGTGTCTTTGGTTATTTAGATGATCTTTGCATCGTGTCAGAAGATTTTTCTTCGCATCTCG
This sequence comes from Zaprionus nigranus, assembly GCA_018903425.1. Lineage (NCBI taxonomy): Eukaryota > Metazoa > Arthropoda > Insecta > Diptera > Drosophilidae > Zaprionus > Zaprionus nigranus. The sequence goes on from JAEIGD010000109.1 coordinate 118,421, forward strand.
CTGTACTAATACGATTGGCAGAACAGTTTCGTAAAGCAAATCTTACGTTGAACATAAATAAAAGTCAATTTTTTGTAACCAGTATTACATACTTAGGATATGTAATCGGCAGTGATGGCATCTGTACCGACCCATCGAAAATTGAATGTATTGTTAATTGGCCACCGCCAAAGAATCTTAAACAGGTTCGCGGTTTCCTTGGTGTCTGCGGTTGGTATCGTAGGTTTATTCACAACTTTACTGATCTCACTTGCCCTATAACCGATGTATTATCTACAAAATCAAAATTTGTCTGGACGCGTGAAGCTCAATCGGCTATGGACAAATTGAAAATAGTTTTGACCTCTGCTCCTGTATTGATCAACCCAAATTTTTATCGTAAGTTTTATCTGCATTGCGATGCCAGTGACTTTGGTATTGGCGCTGTGCTCATTCAGTTGTCCGAAGATTATGAAGAAAAACCCATTGCTTATATGTCGAAGAAATTAAGTAGCGCTCAACGTAATTATAGCGTCACAGAACGTGAGTGTGTAGCCGTAATTCTTGCAATAGAAAAGTTTAGATGCTATCTAGAACTACAAGAATTCGAAGTGATCACCGATCACTCCAGTTTAGTTTGGCTGATGCGCCAACAAAATGTTACCGGCCGACTTGCTCGATGGATCTTTCGTTTACAGCAATTTATATTTTCTATTTCACATCGAAAAGGAAAACAGCATATAGTACCTGATGCACTATCTCGGATTTGCACAGAAGAGATAGCAGAAGTAGATATGGGTCCTATTATTGATTAGAGTTCACAAGCCTTCTCCGAAGACAATTAAACACAGTTAAACAACTCGTTATAGTGATAATAAAGCCAGTCTGCCTGATCTCAAAGTCATAGATAAGTTCTTATCTATTCGTATCGAACATGATGTTGGAGACAAATCACAAGACAAGCTCTCTTGGAAATTATGGGTTCCAGAAAGACAAAAAGTTTTTACATCAGCACATGCCGGAATGCACAAAACGATAGAAAAAATACGTCGTCATTTGTTTTGGCCAGGTTTAGCCAGAGACGTGCGAAATTATATTCGCATGTGTAACTCTTTTATTTATTATTATTTATTTATTAAACGTCAACTAAGCCAGTCGACTTGAAAAATTATTATATTTAAATTAAAATTAAGTAAAATTAAGATTAAAAATATAAAAAAATTTTAAAAATAAAGCAAGAATTAACGATCCAACATTTGCTGCAAAGAATTGGGGAAAACCCAGTAAAACCCCATCAGATCGGTGGATTAATGTTAGTTATTAGGATGAGAAGTTAATTCATTAAGGATAGATAATTTAACAGAGTGGAGGGAGGACTCTGAGTTGAAAACTCTAAACAGTCTATTGTAATCAGCACAGAGAACTCGGAAAGGGTCATGCAAGCTGTAATTATTAGGACAAAAGGCTAAAGAAAGTGGCCTAAAATTACGAGTAACTCTAGAAGGAATACAGAAATTGATTAGGTTAAGTAGATTGGGGGGAATGTATATCGTACCTTATTAGTTTTACGATAAACATAACACCTAACATAATACGACGGTTAGTTAAAGAAGGTAGGTTAATTAGAAGGAGTCTACTAGAATATGGTGGTAAGTCTACACCCGAAACCCAATTAAGACTACGCAAGGCAAAGAGTAGGAACTGCTTTTGAACAGACTCAATTCTTTCTTGATGAATAAGGTATTGCGGCGACCACACGCAAGACCCATATTCAAGAATTGGACGAACAAGAGAAGTATAAAGCAACTTTGTCGTATAAGGATCCTCGAATTCTTTGGCCCATCTTTTGATGAACCCAAGTAGTCGAAATGCCTTATTGACAATTTGTGTTGTGACGATCAAATTTCAATTTATGGTCAAAGAGGATACCTAAATCCATTACTTCAGATATTCTTAAGAGTGGGGTTAAGTTAAGATTATAGTCGATGACATGATAGTTACCTCTGTAAAATGACATAACCTTGCACTTCAAACAGTTTAGATATAGTAGATTATGTCTACACCAAGCAAAAAACAAATCAAGATCTGTTTGAAGAAGGTTATTAATAGGATCACTATGTGTCAAACAGAGTTTCACATCATCAGCATACATAAGAATGTTAGAGTGAAGAAGTATAGAAGGAAGGTCGTTAATAAAAAGGTTAAATAGCAAAGGCCCAAGGTGGCTACCCTGAGAAACACCAGAAGTGACTAAGATCGGCTTAGAGAGACAGTCTTTAAAAGAAACTCGTTGAGACCTATTAGTTAAATAATCGGAAATCCACAAAAGGAGCTTTTGAGGTAAACCAATCAAATTTAACTTTTTGGATTAAGAGTCTATGATTTACGGAGTCAAATGCTTTACTGAAGTCAGTATAGACCACATCAGTTTGCATTTTGTTCCGAAATCCTAAATTAATGTGAGAGGAAAATTCTAAAAGATTAGAGACTGTGGATCTCGCCTTAATAAACCCATGTTGACACGGTGAAATTATAGATTTAGACATAAAAGTTAACTGAGCCGTAAAATTTTTTTTCAAAAAATTTTAGGAATAGCTGACAGTTTGGAAATACACCTATAGTTCTTCGCATCATGGTTAGAACCACTTTTGTGAAGAGGAATGAAAAAAGAGTTTTTCCAAATAGGTGGGAAATAACTATTTGCTAGTGACAAGTCAAGCAGCTTATGAATTGGTTTAAGAATTGAATCAGCGCAATGCTAAGCACACATGCTGGAACTCCGTCAGAGCCAGGAGAGAAAACGGGCTTTATCGATTTAAGATCGCTAAGTAAAGACGTTTCATCAATAGAAGGACAGAAGAAAGTGTTAAAATTTTTTATAATATAAGGGTATGGATGTAATGGGAAACTTTTAGGTTCAGTTGAATAAGTTGATTGAAAAAAGTCTGCAAACAAATCGGCGACAGCCTGATCATCAGTTGCTTCCTTATTTTCATATGATAGTACAGAAGGAAATCTACTTGATTTACGTTTTGAGTTGACAAAGTTGTAAAATTGCTTTGAGCCCTGAGCAAACTGCAAACGGCAGCGACACAAATACTTTTTATAACAATTGGCATTTAGAGCAATAAAGTTTGCTCTTGCAGCAATATAACGCGTAAAATCAGAAGGATTAGAAGTAATTTTAAATTTTTTAAAATACCGGGATTTCAAATATTTCAACCTTACTAGCTCACGTGAAAACCAAGGAGGCCTGTTGGACTTTACAGGAAAAGTAACAGGAACACGGAACACATTGATCAAGAAATGAGTTCATAGAGGAATAAAAAAATGAAATGCATGTATTTATATCAGAGCATGAATAAAAAGATGACCAATCATGTTCCTAAATTAAATGGTTCAATTTTTCAAAATCGGTCTTACGGAAACAACGTGATTTTAGTTTACGGGAAACAGTTGCAGTTTGCGTAGAAATAGGCAAAAGTTAGAACCAGGTATAATGTAGGATGATAGGGATCTTCAGGAAGAACTAAGGGATTGATTCTAGAGATAGAATTTACTAGAATGTCGGAAGAGAAAACTAAATCAAGCATTCTACCACTACAATTAGGAACATTATTTAGTTGATAAAGAGATAGCTCCGAAAGGCCACTTAAAAAAAGAATTAAATAAAGAAGGCACCAATAATTTCAGATTGAGAAAACCAAGTAACTTCTGGTAAGTCGAAATCACCAAACACTAGCAAGTAGTCTCTATCAGATAATTTGGAGGCGACAGATTGGATAGATGAAAGATGGTCCAGGTAGATAGAAATATCAGATGAGGGAGGAATATAAGAACAGGTAATATAAATTGAAATTTGATACATTGTTGTTTTAACACATACAAATTCCAAGAGAGAACTATGATCTATCGAAATTAGTTCGGAAGAAAGATCAGATTCTACAGCTATAAGAACACCACCTTCAGTTCGTGATAAACGATCACATCTGAAGGTGGTGTACTTATTGGGAAAAATTGAACTGTTATCTACATCAGGTTTTAACCAGGTTTCAGTAAATATTAGTATTTGATGATCAAAAGATACACTATTCATAAACAAATTAAATAGCTTAGAGTTTAGGCCTCTAACGTTTTGATAGGCAAAATGAAGATAGGAAAAAACTACTGGTTTTTTGATGTACCATTAGAAGAAGAAGAGGCACGAGAAATTGTAGGAAGCGGTACCGCAGCTCTACTTTTTTGTTTAGGAGAGTATTCTTTTACAATTAAATCTGGCGGCCAGAAGGTTGCGCTCCAGACAGATTGAAACTTGTCTGCAGGAATACTTATTTTAAAAGATGCAATATCTCGCATGTAGTTAAATTTAAATTTTTCAACAACAATACTAGGTACAGAGATTTTAGAATTAATGAATGATTGCACATCTTCAACCGAAGTATCAGGTGCAAGGCGAGAAACGAAAACTTGTTTCTTAGGCTTAACCGCGACAAGCGATTTTACATTTGAGACGTTGGCAACGTTGTTTTCCAAAGAATTTTTGGGAATCTTTTTAGAAATAGTTGAAACAGGAGAAGTGACGATCAAAAAGTGGTGGATCGCATATAACAGCCGGGGAGGCTGGAGGTATGCTAGGAGACGTAGACGGTGTTAAATAGGCAATAACAGGAGATGTTGTGCCTGAAGGAGTTGCCAGTGGAATTTCGGGAGACTCATCAGCACATTCATAGGAATTGAATTGAGTTTCCATATTAAAGAATTCTGATTGGAGATTTGAAAAGGCTGCACGCAACTTCTCAAATTTCAATTTCGTCTCCCTAAGCATTTTGGTTACAGTGAGTTCTTTCACTAGACAAACTTACTCTAAGTTTGTTAAATGTCGTGTTGCCAGAAAACTGAGTAATTGTTATTATCAATTACAAGATTTACAAGGCAAAGAAATTGGTACCTATCATGCCAAAGATCTTCGCAGCTAATTCCCCTCAAATATTTCCGTCTTACGGTGTCATATTCTCGGGTGGGTGTAATGGTCGCATTTGTTGCTGCAAACTCCGTCGATGCTCTTAACATCAGCAATAGCAACATTTGTCAAACTTTGCAATATTTAGTTAGGATTCACACCATTCTTTACCTATGCAACATTCTCTAAGTTCAGCAACATTGCACCGAACTTCGCAACATACACGTTAGCAACAGGCTTCGCCAGATCAACGCAACATTTCATTTCCGTTATCTCCTTCTGCCAATTGAGTCTGCTCATTCGTAGCTAAGATAACTCTCTCTTGCATCCCGTAAATGTAGCTTATGCGCTTAGAGCGTATTAGCGCAGCAAACTTCATACGAACTTGTCCCAAATTTTTGGCTATAAAAGACCCCTGGAGAACGACTCTCTCTCTTTCAACCTGCCCATTGAGTCTGCTCATTCGTAGCTTCATGCTAAGATAACTCTCTCTTGCATCCCGTAAATGTAGCTTATGCGCTTAGAGCGTATTAGCGCAGCAAACTTCATACGAACTTGTCCCAAATTTTTGGCTATAAAAGACCCCTGCGAGAACGACTCTCTCTCTTTCAACCTATCGCTAGTGTCGTCTCCACGTCTGGTTGCCCGTCTTGCACCACGTGAGAGCATTTAACCGCGCCGTCTGCCTAATCTGCAGTCTGACTGTATAAAGTATTAAAAGAGCCGAGCAGCGCGAGAATCGACAAAGTGATTGCATCATATTGCACCCACGATATTATTTTCGTGCATCCTACGGCATAAATAAACCTCCACATGCAACCTATGCACGCAGGCCCGAAATCGCGAGACATCCAGTCTTGTAGCGATCGGACGAAACAAGCAAACCCCGCTCCTAAGGCAGCATAGTTCATGTGCTTGAAAACCCAGGAGGTTAACCTCTTGAACCCCCGAGACCCCCAGCTGGCCACATTGCATCAGCAAAAATCATTTGCAATTGGTGTGCGCAGTTTCGAATAAATTCAAATTGCTCCCTATAAAAAAAAAAAAAAAAAAACGTGCAAAAAGAACGAAAACTGTGTATATTATCATATATAAAATGTGCATACATATGTATATGCACCTTAGTAGAATTGCGTTAAGCCCAAGTGAAAATTAATATATATAATAAACTACACAAAATTTAGCAACAAACACAACTAAAATACCATCGTTGGAAGGCCTTTCATCGAGGAGTAACACATGTAAGTGATGAACCAACATATTATTTATATATATTTCATTTCATTTTGCCGGCTTTAACTAATTAATAATTTTGCGCCACCTTATAACTAAATATTTGTGCGTGTATATATATACGAACATATGTACGTGCAAACATATTGTCTGCCATGTGTACATATGTATGTGCGCCGGTACTTATATACATATATATATACATAGATATACATAATTATATTTAAATTTTTTTATGTACAATTTTCGGTCTGTCTGCTTTTGTTACCTATCCGTTTATGCTTTGACATAGACATACATAATAACATACGAGCGCAGAATTTGTACGTATGTACTGCTGTAAGCAGCGTGCGCGAGTTACCACTCGTGACCTGAGCGGTGGAGCTGTTGAGGAGGGTTGAGGGAGTTAATTGTGCTTTCCTTCTTCTTATATGATGAAATAAGTTTTCCTCGATATGTGCAATAATGCGACCGTACGGTTCGGAAGTCAAGACAGAAGTGATTTTATTTGAGTTTTGTTCTTAATGGCTAACTTATAATTTCGGCAGAATATGTTGTTGCGTGGAATTATCGCGCAGCTCAATGTCGCGTTGCGCTGCCTAAAGTTTCAACTGCAGACGCCGGTTCGGCGCGGCTGATCGTCGACACATCGTGATTTGGGCATCGAGGTACCGTTGGTCTGCCTTACGCTTCATCGGAAGACGCCGGTCCGGCGCGGCTGATCGTCGGCGCATCATGATTTGGGCACCGACGTACCGTTGCTGTGAGCGTCGATTGTGTTGAGTCCGACCAATATGTTCGTATGTTGCGTCTGTAGAGTCAGCGTATCAGCGACTATTTTGTAGCCCAAACAAGCGGCAACTCATACACTGGCCGTTACTCAAATGTGGTGAAATAGATCATTTGAACAGAAGAGCGGCTGTTGATGTAAGACTTCGCTAGTCGCTGCGATAGGTCTGTGTGAAGGCATGAGGGGGTTTCAAGGGGGAATGGCAGCTGTCGGTGCCGGGCTGGTGACTCCTCCCCCTAGAATGGATCAAAGGCCATAACGATGGAATGGCCGGAGCGACAATAGGCAGCTGGCATTCTGTGAGCAGGTGGACGATGTGGATGGAATGTCCAGGAGACGACGACTATGACTGCCAGTAGCAGGAGCAGTATGTAGACGGCTGTGGTGTGTTGTGTTGATTGAAGGTCGAAGTTCAGGATTCTATTTAATTTTGTTATTGTACATAATATAATTAGGCGTTACAATAAAGTGGGTGTTATTTATTGGTAGGGGGATTATTTTTGCAATTTTGTATTCTTCTTTCTTAAATACAAGTTTTGACATTGAATATAATGTTTGAATTGTGATAGGTAGTATATAATTTTAAAACTGTATAAACGCTCATCTGATTGGACATATAGATGTGGGTTTTGAAATATATTTTTGTTTTTAGTATTTCTTAATAAATGTTGTTCTTCTTTTAATTCTTTAACAATTTTGTTTGGAGAGTTCGTAAGAAAGTTGTTTGTTCATAATTTATGTGTTTGCTTATACTTCCTTCTATGAGTGTTTTTCTTAAGTCTCTTTTATCAAAAAAAAAAAAAATGGGGTATTATTAAGTTTTTTATATGTAAAGGCTGTGTGGACCCATAAGTAAACATGGAATGGCAGTAATTAACGGGAGAGGGATGTAGTCAGTAGTTATTTTTTTTTTTTTAATATTGGTTTCCTTTTCTAGAAATATCAGATGAGGGGGGAATATAAGAACAGGGAATATAAATTGAAATTTGATCATTGTTGTTTTTAATGGATAGTGAGTGTAGTGCCATGGTCGTTCTGGACACACCTTCGTCGTGATAAAGAAAATCTGAAGGTGTTATCTTATTAATTCTGTTATTCAGTTTTTAACCAGGTTTCAGTAAATATTAGTATTTGATGATCAAAAGATACACTATTCATAAACTGAAATAGCTTGTTTAGGCCTCTAACGTTTTGATAGGCAAAATGAAGATAGGAAAACTACTGGTTCTTGTGTTTAGGATAGTTTTATAAATCTGGCGGCCAGAAGGTTGGCTCCAGACAGATTGAAAGTCTGCAGGAATATTATTTTAAGATGTATTAAATTTATTTTCAATAAAAGAAGATTTTAGAATTAATGAATGATTGACCCGAAGTATCAGGTGCAAGGCGAGAAACGAAAACTTGTTTTTAGGCTTAACCGCGACAAGCGATTTTACATTTGAGACGTTGGAACGTTGTTCCAAAGAATTTTTGGAATCTTTTTAGAAATAGTTGAAAAGGAGAGTGAACAAGGGTGGATTTATAACAGCCGGGGAGGCTGGAGGTATGCTAGGAGACGTAGACGGTGTTAAATAGGCAATAACGAGATGTTGGCTGAAGGAGTGCGGGAATTTCGGAGACTCAGCACATTCATAGGAATTGAATTGAGTTTCCATATTAAAAATTGGATTTGAAAAGGTGCCGCAACTTCTCAAATTTCATTGCCTACATTTTGGTTACAGTGAGGGATATTATCAATTTGGAAGGTTGTGGAGCGTTCTTAAGACCAAAGGGCATACGCACGAACTCGTAATTTCCTCCTTCTACAGTAAAGGCTGTTTTGCAAATATCTTCAGGTTTCATTTCAATTTGGTGAAATCCTAGCCAAGTCGAATGTGGAAAAGTATTTTTGCTTTCCCGATACGATCTAATATGTCGTTTATGTTTGGAATTGGGTACCTGTCGGAGACTGTCTTATCGTTCAGTTTCCTGCAGTCTATGACCAGCCTCCATTTTTCATGTTCGTTCTGGGGTGTCTTTTTGGGGACTACCCAAACAGGAGCGGACCAAGGGGAGAAACTAGACCTGATTATGTCTTGGTTTCTAAGGTCTTTTTGCCTCGTCTTTGTGTTGTGTCTGTAGTCTCGTTGGGGTGTCGTTTTGGTAGGGATTGAGTGCCTAATCGTGTTTGTAAATGAGAGTGTGTTGTTTTCGTTATAAAAAACGTGGGAGAATTTTTTACATATTTTTATCAATGAATTCTTTTCTTCGGGATTAAGGTGGCTTATTTGAAGTTCTTTGAAGCATGTGGGTTGGGGTTGAGATTCATAGGGGTTCGACATGAGATGAAAAAGTTCAATGTGGTCTGATTCTTTATAAGGTTTCCCTTCAATAGGGGTTTCGAGGTAGAGGAGTTAGTCTGAATCTGAATAGTTTACTATTTCGAAATTTGTTACATTGTTTATTGATCGGTAAAGTCCGCCAGATATTATTAAATCTTTGTTTATTTCGATGGTATTACATAGGAATTCTTCATTTGTGGGTTTGACGGGTAGAGGCACGATAAGTTTAGTATGTGCAGGGATTTTATGAATGTCTGAGGTGCGGTTACAGTAAGTTTGTATTGGGATTGTGGCATTGTTTGTTTTAAGTTCTGAATTGGTTAGGTCAATACTTGCGCCGAGTTGTGAAAGAAGGTCCATGCCTATCAAAACGTCAAAAAACGAATGAAATTTAAAAGCAGCATTTGCATTTTGCCAATGGTTTTAAATTCCGGGGGAAGGGTATTGAAGTTATTTGCTGGATTTGGAAATTGTTGAGTGCTGTTTTTAAAAAGATGGGGGCGTGAAGGTTGGTACATTCGCTTGGGGTGGTGTGTATCGGGTCTACGAAGGAATTTGTTGACCCTGTATCTATTAGGCATTTAAGATTGTGTGTGTTATGTATTTGGATTACTATATAGGGTAGGGATGAGCTATGTGTTGTTCGACTTATGTATCCGGTCGATTTGAGGCTGGTGCCGGAAAATTTGGTTCGGCGGTAGTTTGATTATCTAGGTCGATGTTGTGTAGTCCGTGGGTCGGGGGATTTTCAATTTTGAATGGGTTCCTGTTTTGTTGTCTGTTATTGTAGCTGTTGTTGTTTGAATTGTTGTTGTTGTATCCGTTGTTTTGGCGTCGATTGTTGGAGTTGTTTCTGAACTGGTTATTGTTTGGGTACGGTTGGTAGTTATAGTTGTTCCGGCTATCTCTGTGGTTAGAGTTATTGGCGTTTTGGGTTTGATATTGTTGGGGGTTATTTGGGGCGTTATTATAAGATCTCCTATTATAGGACAAGGATTGTTCGACTTTACATTGTTCGTAAGCTTGGCCAAGTGACAGGTTATCTGCGAAAAGTTGAAGTTCGCTTAGAAGGCAAGCTTCAGTTTTCTTGTTTGAATACATTCGGGTGAGGTTACTTTTAATCTCATCCCATATCAGGGGCGTGTTGGCGAGTTCTAAAGTTTCGTCTGCCCTTCCTATAATCTTATTTCTTATTGCCCTGAGCGTAAGTAGTCCGTATGGTGTCTGGTCGGCACTCCTGGTAAGCATGAGTATTTCTTCTACGCTGGTTATAAACCTATCGAGATATCGGGGTGAACCGTCGAATGGGGGTAGGTGGCTGACAAAGGTCATGATATCTTTTGGTTTGAAGGTTGTTGATAAGTTGCTATTGGTGTTGCTAACTGTGGGGGTTATGTGGGAATTGGTTCCAGTAAGAATACTCGCAGTGGTAATAGATATTAAATGTTTCGATACTTCTACATTGCAGCCCTGATTAGAATGCAACCCTAGACAAGAGCAAGTTATCGATAGAAAGGGAACGAGGGTATAATAGGAAGTTGAGTACAGAAAGTTGCCAAGAGCGGTTGTTACTAAATTTAAAAGAAATAAGTTTTGTCATAATCAAATGTGAAATTTGAAGAACATTAATATTTTGTTACACTTATAAGCTAAATTACTTGTTTAAATAAACATTATTATAAACAAAAAACTACAAATTGGGGGCTCAACCGGGATGTGCTCAAGTGTAACGACAAAATTTGTGCATATGACGCAGTTCGTTTTGTGCAGACACGTATGACGCAGTTCGTTTTAGTAGCAACCAGTGAACGGTAAATAGAACCGTTGCATGATCGACGCTGCATAAACGCGAGCAATATAGCAGTATAGACAATTCTCGAAGAAGTTTCGAGCGTTCGTTTCTGCTTAAGTTGGCAGAAGCAGAACTGGTGCGAGCGTCGGCAGAGGCAAAGTTGCTGCTTAAGTTGGCAGAAGCAGAACTGGTGCGAGCGTCGGCAGAGGCAAAGTTGCTGCTTAAGTTGGTAGAAGCAGAACTGGTGCGTGCGTCGGCAGAGGCAAAGTTGCTGCTTAAGTTGGTAGAAGCAGAGCTGGAGCGTGCGTCGACAGAGGCGGAGTTGTTGTTTGCAGCGACAGAAGCAGTCGTCAGAGGCAGAGCTTGGAGCGAACATCAGCAGAGTCCGAATTGCTGCATTAATCGAGGCAGAACTGGTGCGTACAGTCGACAGAGGCAGAGTTGCTGTTTGCGTCAACAGAATCAGTGTTTCTGTGTGAGTGTGCAGAGGCAGGACTTGGTGCGAACTTCGACAGAGGCAGAGCTTGATACGATCGTCGGCAGAGGCAGCGCTGTTGCGTAAAACTTCAGAGGCAAAGCTGGTGTGTGCGTCGACAGAGGCGAAAGTGGTGCGTGCGTCAACAGAGGCAGAGCTGGCGCGAGCATCGACAGAGGCAGTGCTGGTGTGTGCGTCGACAGAGGCGAAACTGGTGCGTGCGTCAACAGAGGCAGAGCTGGCGTGTGCGTCGACAGAGGCAGAGCTGGTGTAAGGTTACGTTAACTAACAATAGTGTAGTGTTGTATACTTTTACTAATTTTGATTGTTTTCTAACCATTTCAAAATGCAACTTGACGAGATCTTGGCACTGCGCGTAGCCGATTTGAGTTAAAGTTAGCAGAGTTGGCGTTACCAACAACTGGAAGGAAACTAGAGTTGCAGAATAGATTGCTTACACATTTTGGAATTCAGGATGAAGAGGAAAGCGATTCAGATGAAGTCCAATCCGTAGTTACAGAGCGAAATTTAGCTGAAAATCAAAGAGTAGACAATGGCAGGTCATGGTTCACTCTCAAAGATGTAGAAGGTAGCGTATCTAGTTTCTCTGGAACAGGAAGTCCTGATGTAGAGCAATGGATCGAAGAGTTGGAAAGTTGTTCAATTACTGTCCAGTGGAGTGATTTGCAACTTTTTATCTATTCGAAGCAAATGCTTACAGGAGCGGCTAAACTGTTTGTGCGTAGTGAGGCGAATATTCGTAGTTGGACTCTTTTGAAGGCTAAGTTGAGAGAAGAGTTTTCAATCAAAGCGTCATCAGCTGAGGTTCATAGAAGATTGGACCAGCGTCAGCAGAGAAAGGACGAATCATTATTTGAATTTTTGTATGCTCTGAAAGAAATCGCAAAACCAATTAATATTGATGAGCCAAGTTTAATTGACTATTACATAAAGGGTATTCCAGATTCGAAAGGGAATAAGATTATGTTATACCACCCCAGAAATATACAGGAACTGAAACGTCAAATCGAGATATATCAGAAAGCTAGATCTGGCAAATCGAATCAATCAGCTGGGGAACGTCAGGAGCAAAAGAAAGATCAAGGCAAAAGTCAGGTTAAGTCTGAAGCTTCCAGGAAATGTTTCAAATGCGGCGATAGTTCTCACGTAATGAAAGACTGTAAGAAAAAAGATTTTGTTTGCTTTAAGTGTGGTCAGGCAGGACACCGAGCAGCACAATGTACAGCACAAACAGATGTCAAGAAAGAAACAAATGCTAATGTAGTTCAAGAGGATAAAGTAGGAGTGTCGTTAGGCAGTGAATTTACTCTTTCAGGTCTTGAATTGAAGAGCGTTGTTTACAAACAGATTATATTTAAAGGTTTGGTTGACACGGGTGCTGATTTGTGCTTAATGCGCAGACAAGTCTTCATGAGTCTAGGAGCAGCAGAAATAACTGGTAAAGGAAAGAGTTTGACAGGAATTGGAGAAAGTCGGATTTTAACATTTGGAAGTGTTATTATATCCGTTCTAATAGATGATATTCCAATGGAAGTAGAATTTCATGTGGTTCAAGATCATGATATAGGTTTCGATGCTATTTTAGGTAGGACAATTTTGGACACTGTCGATATGAAGGTTACCAAAAGTGGTACTCACTTTAATATCAGAGTGAAAACTGAAGATGGAGGTAAAATTAGGGATAGGAAGATATTTGATCGTCAGGTGAATGACGAATTTCGAAGCATGTGTGTGGAAGAGCTGATAGCAACTTCTAAGGTAGATTTATCTCATCTTAATCAGCCTGAAGCTAAAACGGTGTTGGAGATGATCGAACAATATTGTCCAATTCGTAACACAGATGCCCCTGTTGAGATGAAAATTGTTTTGAAAGATGACGTTCCAGTTTATCAGCATCCCAGGCGACAGTCGTATAGTGACCAAAACTTTGTAGATGAGCAGGTGCGGGAATGGTTAAAAGAAGGTATCATACAGCCAAGTACATCCGAGTATGCTTCACCCGTAGTCCTGGTGGCTAAGAAAAATGGGAAAAAGCGTCTATGCTGCGACTATCGCAAATTAAATGAGAAAATTATAAGAGATAATTTTCCGATGGCACACATGGACAATGTTTTAGACAAGCTTCAGAATGCGAAGATATACACAACATTGGATTTGACCAATGGGTTTTTCCATGTGCCCGTAGAAGCAGCTTCAAGAAAGTACACTTCGTTCGTGACTCAAAGCGGGCAGTACGAATTTTTATTTGTACCGTTTGGCATTTCGAATTCGCCTGCAGTTTTCACTAGGTTTATAATGTCTGTTCTACGAGAGTTGCTCGCTAGTGGCATTGTAATACTTTACATGGATGATGTTATTGTGCCTAGTAACGATGTTGATGAGGGGATAAGAAAATTGAAGCAAGTGTTAGAAGTATCTTCTCAAAATGGACTTCGAATTAATTGGGGCAAATGCCAGATATTACATCGGAGAGTCAATTTTTTGGGATATATCGTTCAAGATGGAACCATAACCCCAAGCAAAGAGAAGATACAGGCCGTTACAGAATTTCCGGAACCCAAAGATAAAAAGGCTATACAACGTTTTTTAGGGTTAACATCTTACTTTAGAAAATTCATAAATGGATATGCAGCTATTGCTAAGCCATTGTCAGATCTTTTAAGGCAAGATGCTAAGTTCGGATTTGCTGAAGTTCAGCGGAAAGCATTTGAAGAACTGAAATTAGCTTTAGTTAGTGAGCCAGTATTAAAGCTGTATAATCCGAAGTTGCGAACAGAGATTCACACAGATGCGTCAAAGTATGGGTATGGGGCAGTATTATTACAAAAAAGATCTTGATGATAATATGTTTCACCCTGTACAATTTATGAGTCGGAAAACTAAGCCATGTGAGGAGAATTACAGTTCGTATGAGCTAGAAGTTTTAGCAATAATAGCAGCTTTAATGAAATGGCGCGTGTATGTTCTTGGTATATCTTTTACTATAGTAACTGATTGTAACGCGTTCATGATGACCATTAAAAAGAAAGAAGTTCCTTTAAGAGTAGCGCGTTGGGCATTATATTTGCAAGATTTTGATTATAAAATAGAACATCGTTCAGGGTCCAAGTTAAAGCATGCTGATGCTTTGAGCCGAGTGTCTTGCTTTTTTATAACAGATACTTTGATCCATCGATTGAGAGGCCCAGCTGCAAGATGAGTGGATAAGAGGGGTTAGAGAATTGGTCGCTAAAGATTCATATGACGATTTTTATATTCAAAATCAGCTTCTATTTAAGGACCCAAATAAAGAACTCATAGTCGTCCCTGGTCAGATGGAAAACGAGATAATTGTTACTGCTCATAACCGAGGTCATTTCTCGGCTGCTAAAACGCAAGATTTAGTGGAAAAGTCGTATTACATTCCAAAATTGAAAGGAAAAGTTGTTCGTGTTGTAGATAGTTGTGTTCGTTGCATGATAGTTAACGCGAAGTCTGGTAAGAAGGAAGGGTTTTTGACAGCAATCTATAAGGGTAATATACCGTTTATTACATACCATATTGACCATGTTGGCCCTATGGAACTGACTAATAAGCGATATAATCACATTTTAGTTGTGGTAGATGGGTTTTCAAAATATGTTTGGTTGTATCCAACCCGTAGTACAGGTGTCGATGAGGTTATAGAGTGCTTAAAAAAACAAGCAGTTAATTTTGGGAACCCCCTACAGAATTGTCTCAGATAGAGGTTCCGCGTTTACCTCGAATTCCTTTAAAGAATATTATGAGAATGAAAATATTCAACACTTGCTCATTGCCACCGGTGTACCTCGTGGAAATGGCCAGGTGGAACGGATGCATAAGCTTGTAGTTCCAATGTTATCTAAATTAAGTAATGACAATGCAGGATTATGGTATAAATATTTAGGTCAAGTTCAGCAAGTAATTAATAATACAGAGCCAAGAAGCACGAAAATTGCACCTTTTAAGTTAATAACTGGAGTAGATATGCGCGTTTCTGATAATAATGAACTAAAAGATTTAGTAAGCGAATTTATGATCAGAGAGTTAGATGAAAAGCGTGAAAATTTGCGGCAAGAAGCTCGTGAAAATATTAGGGAGATACAGGAAGAAAATAAAAAAGCATTTGATTTAAAAAGAAAGCAACAGAAACAGTATAATATTAACGATTTGGTAGCCATAAAAAGGACACAGTACGGAGTAGGGCTAAAGCTGAAGGGTAAATATTTGGGCCCATATAAAGTGGTTGAGATCAAAGATCATGGGAGGTACGAAGTTGAAAAGATAGGAGATAATGAAGGTCCTATAAAAACAATTACAGTTGCAGAGTATATGAAACCATGGCTTGATCCATTCGAGGCGAATGTACTATCAGGAGGGCCGATTGTGGGAATTGGTTCCAGTAAGAATACTCGCAGTGGTAATAGATATTAAATGTTTCGATACTTCTACATTGCAGCCCTGATTAGAATGCAACCCTAGACAAGAGCAAGTTATCGATAGAAAGGGAACGAGGGTATAATAGGAAGTTGAGTACAGAAAGTTGCCAAGAGCGGTTGTTACTAAATTTAAAAGAAATAAGTTTTGTCATAATCAAATGTGAAATTTGAAGAACATTAATATTTTGTTACACTTATAAGCTAAATTACTTGTTTAAATAAACATTATTATAAACAAAAAAACTACAAATTGGGGGCTCAACCGGGATGTGCTCAAGTGTAACGACAAAATTTGTGCATATGACGCAGTTCGTTTTGTGCAGACACGTATGACGCAGTTCGTTTTAGTAGCAACCAGTGAACGGTAAAATAGAACCGTTGCATGATCGACGCTGCATAAACGCGAGCAACAGTATAGACAATTCTCGAAGAAGTTTCGAGCGTTCGTTTCTGCTTAAGTTGGCAGAAGCAGAACTGGTGCGAGCGTCGGCAGAGGCAAAGTTGCTGCTTAAGTTGGTAGAAGCAGGACTGGTGCGTGCGTCGGCAGAGGCAAAGTTGCTGCTTAAGGTGGTAGAAGCAGAGCTGGAGCGTGCGTCGACAGAGGCGGAGTTGTTGTTTGCAGCGACAGAAGCAGAGCTGCTATTTGCGTCGTCAGAGGCAGAGCTTGGAGCGAACATCAGCAGAGTCCGAATTGCTGCATTAATCGAGGCAGAACTGGTGCGTACAGTCGACAGAGGCAGAGTTGCTGTTTGCGTCGACAGAATCAGTGTTTCTGTGTGAGTGTGCAGAGGCAGGACTTGGTGCGAACTTCGACAGAGGCAGAGCTTGATACGATCGTCGGCAGAGGCAGCGCTGTTGCGTAAAACTTCAGAGGCAAAGCTGGTGTGTGCGTCGACAGAGGCGAAAGTGGTGCGTGCGTCAACAGAGGCAGAGCTGGCGCGAGCATCGACAGAGGCAGTGCTGGTGTGTGCGTCGACAGAGGCGAAACTGGTGCGTGCGTCAACAGAGAGGCAGAGCTGGCGTGTGCGTCGACAGAGGCAGAGCTGGTGTAAGGTTACGTTAACTAACAATAGTGTAGTGTTGTATACTTTTACTAATTTTGATTGTTTTCTAACCATTTCAAAATGCAACTTGACGAGATCTTGGCACTGCGCGTAGCCGATTTGAGGTTAAAGTTAGCAGAGTTGGCGTTACCAACAACTGGAAGGAAACTAGAGTTGCAGAATAGATTGCTTACACATTTTGGAATTCAGGATGAAGAGGAAAGCGATTCAGATGAAGTCCAATCCGTAGTTACAGAGCGAAATTTAGCTGAAAATCAAAGAGTAGACAATGGCAGGTCATGGTTCACTCTCAAAGATGTAGAAGGTAGCGTATCTAGTTTCTCTGGAACAGGAAGTCCTGATGTAGAGCAATGGATCGAAGAGTTGGAAAGTTGTTCAATTACTGTCCAGTGGAGTGATTTGCAACTTTTTATCTATTCGAAGCAAATGCTTACAGGAGCGGCTAAACTGTTTGTGCGTAGTGAGGCGAATATTCGTAGTTGGACTCTTTTTGAAGGCTAAGTTGAGAGAAGAGTTTTCAATCAAAGCGTCATCAGCTGAGGTTCATAGAAGATTGGACCAGCGTCAGCAGAGAAAGGACGAATCATTATTTGAATTTTTGTATGCTCTGAAAGAAATCGCAAAACCAATTAATATTGATGAGCCAAGTTTAATTGACTATTACATAAAGGGTATTCCAGATTCGAAAGGGAATAAGATTATGTTATACCAGGCCAGAAATATACAGGAACTGAAACGTCAAATCGAGATATATCAGAAAGCTAGATCTGGCAAATCGAATCAATCAGCTGGGGAACGTCAGGAGCAAAAAGAAAGATCAAGGCAAAAGTCAGGTTAAGTCTGAAGCTTCCAGGAAATGTTTCAAATGCGGCGATAGTTCTCACGTAATGAAAGACTGTAAGAAAAAAGATTTTGTTTGCTTTAAATGTGGTCAGGCAGGACACCGAGTAGCACAATGTACAGCACAAACAGATGTCAAGAAAGAAACAAATGCTAATGTAGTTCAAGAGGATAAAGTAGGAGTGTCGTTAGGCAGTGAATTTACTCTTTCAGGTCTTGAATTGAAGAGCGTTGTTTACAAACAGATTATATTTAAAGGTTTGGTTGACACGGGTGCTGATTTGTGCTTAATGCGCAGACAAGTCTTCATGAGTCTAGGAGCAGCAGAAATAACTGGTAAAGGAAAGAGTTTGACAGGAATTGGAGAAAGTCGGATTTTAACATTTGGAAGTGTTATTATATCCGTTCTAATAGATGATATTCAAATGGAAGTAGAATTTCATGTGGTTCAAGATCATGATATAGGTTTCGATGCTATTTTAGGTAGGACAATTTTGGACACTGTCGATATGAAGGTTACCAAAAGTGGTACTCACTTTAATATCAGAGTGAAAACTGAAGATGGAGGTAAAATTAGGGATAGAAAGATATTTGATCGTCAGGTGAATGACGAATTTCGAAGCATGTGTGTGGAAGAGCTGATAGCAACTTCTAAGGTAGATTTATCTCATCTTAATCAGCCTGAAGCTAAAACGGTGTTGGAGATGATCGAACAATATTGTCCAATTCGTAACACAGATGCCCCTGTTGAGATGAAAATTGTTTTGAAAGATGACGTTCCAGTTTATCAGCATCCCAGGCGACAGTCGTATAGTGACCAAAACTTTGTAGATGAGCAGGTGCGGGAATGGTTAAAAGAAGGTATCATACAGCCAAGTACATCCGAGTATGCTTCACCCGTAGTCCTGGTGGCTAAGAAAAATGGGAAAAAGCGTCTATGCTGCGACTATCGCAAATTAAATGAGAAAATTATAAGAGATAATTTTCCGATGGCACACATGGACAATGTTTTAGACAAGCTTCAGAATGCGAAGATATACACAACATTGGATTTGACCAATGGGTTTTTCCATGTGCCCGTAGAAGCAGCTTCAAGAAAGTACACTTCGTTCGTGACTCAAAGCGGGCAGTACGAATTTTTATTTGTACCGTTTGGCATTTCGAATTCGCCTGCAGTTTTCACTAGGTTTATAATGTCTGTTCTACGAGAGTTGCTCGCTAGTGGCATTGTAATACTTTACATGGATGATGTTATTGTGCCTAGTAACGATGTTGATGAGGGGATAAGAAAATTGAAGCAAGTGTTAGAAGTATCTTCTCAAAATGGACTTCGAATTAATTGGGGCAAATGCCAGATATTACATCGGAGAGTCAATTTTTTGGGATATATCGTTCAAGATGGAACCATAACCCCAAGCAAAGAGAAGATACAGGCCGTTACAGAATTTCCGGAACCCAAAGATAAAAAGGCTATACAACGTTTTTTAGGGTTAACGTCTTACTTTAGAAAATTCATAAATGGATATGCAGCCATTGCTAAGCCATTGTCAGATCTTTTAAGGCAAGATGCTAAGTTCGGATTTGCTGAAGTTCAGCGGAAAGCATTTGAAGAACTGAAATTAGCTTTAGTTAGTGAGCCAGTATTAAAGCTGTATAATCCGAAGTTGCGAACAGAGATTCACACAGATGCGTCAAAGTATGGGTATGGGGCAGTATTATTACAAAAAGATCTTGATGATAATATGTTTCACCCTGTACAATTTATGAGTCGGAAAACTAAGCCATGTGAGGAGAATTACAGTTCGTATGAGCTAGAAGTTTTAGCAATAATAGCAGCTTTAATGAAATGGCGCGTGTATGTTCTTGGTATATCTTTTACTATAGTAACTGATTGTAACGCGTTCATGATGACCATTAAAAAGAAAGAAGTTCCTTTAAGAGTAGCGCGTTGGGCATTATATTTGCAAGATTTTGATTATAAAATAGAACATCGTTCAGGGTCCAAGTTAAAGCATGCTGATGCTTTGAGCCGAGTGTCTTGCTTTTTTATAACAGATACTTTGATCCATCGATTGAGAGAGGCCCAGCTGCAAGATGAGTGGATAAGAGGGGTTAGAGAATTGGTCGCTAAAGATTCATATGACGATTTTTATATTCAAAATCAGCTTCTATTTAAGGACCCAAATAAAGAACTCATAGTCGTCCCTGGTCAGATGGAAAACGAGATAATTGTTACTGCTCATAACCGAGGTCATTTCTCGGCTGCTAAAACGCAAGATTTAGTGGAAAAGTCGTATTACATTCCAAAATTGAAAGGAAAAGTTGTTCGTGTTGTAGATAGTTGTGTTCGTTGCATGATAGTTAACGCGAAGTCTGGTAAGAAGGAAGGGTTTTTGACAGCAATCTATAAGGGTAATATACCGTTTATTACATACCATATTGACCATGTTGGCCCTATGGAACTGACTAATAAGCGATATAATCACATTTTAGTTGTGGTAGATGGGTTTTCAAAATATGTTTGGTTGTATCCAACCCGTAGTACAGGTGTCGATGAGGTTATAGAGTGCTTAAAAAAACAAGCAGTTAATTTTGGGAACCCCTACAGAATTGTCTCAGATAGAGGTTCCGCGTTTACCTCGAATTCCTTTAAAGAATATTATGAGAATGAAAATATTCAACACTTGCTCATTGCCACCGGTGTACCTCGTGGAAATGGCCAGGTGGAACGGATGCATAAGCTTGTAGTTCCAATGTTATCTAAATTAAGTAATGACAATGCAGGATTATGGTATAAATATTTAGGTCAAGTTCAGCAAGTAATTAATAATACAGAGCCAAGAAGCACGAAAATTGCACCTTTTAAGTTAATAACTGGAGTAGATATGCGCGTTTCTGATAATAATGAACTAAAAGATTTAGTAAGCGAATTTATGATCAGAGAGTTAGATGAAAAGCGTGAAAATTTGCGGCAAGAAGCTCGTGAAAATATTAGGGAGATACAGGAAGAAAATAAAAAAGCATTTGATTTAAAAAAGAAAGCAACAGAAACAGTATAATATTAACGATTTGGTAGCCATAAAAAGGACACAGTACGGAGTAGGGCTAAAGCTGAAGGGTAAATATTTGGGCCCATATAAAGTGGTTGAGATCAAAGATCATGGGAGGTACGAAGTTGAAAAGATAGGAGATAATGAAGGTCCTATAAAAACAATTACAGTTGCAGAGTATATGAAACCATGGCTTGATCCATTCGAGGCGAATGTACTATCAGGAGGGCCGATTGTGGGAATTGGTTCCAGTAAGAATACTCGCAGTAGTAATAGATATTAAATGTTTCGATACTTCTACATTGCAGCCCTGATTAGAATGCAACCCTAGACAAGAGCAAGTTATCGATAGAAAGGGAACGAGTGTAGAGTAGGAAGTTGAGTACAGAAAGTTGCCAAGAGCGGTTGTTACTAAATTTAAAAGAAATAAGTTTTGTCATAATCAAATGTGAAATTTGAAGAACATTAATATTTTGTTACACTTATAAGCTAAATTACTTGTTTAAATAAACATTATTATAAACAAAAAACTACATGTATACCTATTGCCTACGGTATACTATGATAATCCATGTCCTTATACAGTCAGCACCTGACTGTAGCGTTCGTATTTTTATTAATATTATTGTCGGTTGTAGTTGGCTTCGCGCGTCGTGTGTAAAAAGTAAACATCGCCCAAAAAGTGTATTTTACTGGATTGACGTTTTCGCCAAAGGAGGTCATCAACGTTGGAAGTTAAATGGAATGTACTAATTACATGTACTAAGTGCACAAATTTTGATACTTAACGTAGTCTTTGAATATTGCATGCAAGCTGTGTACCTGCATATGTATGTATATACCTACGTGTGTACGTGATTGCTTCTACACACATCGATACATTTGTATTTACATTGAAACATACATATGTATGTATACATACGTACATATACATAGATGCACATATGAGCAACTAACCCCAACAACAAAAGAACCTTAAATACAAAAGGCCCTAATACGTTGCATTTGTGTTATAATACTAACCTGTTTGCCTAAATAATAAATAATAAGAAAAAAAACGGCAACATTTACCTTAGCTAAAAACATAAAATTGGTAGCTTATACATATATTTATTAAATACTTGAGTGTGTGCGTGTAAATGCAAATTGTCGCTGTTCGATCTTCGGTTAGCGTATATATTACATATTGACCGCTAACTTGGAACAGCTGTGAATACAAAAACTGCATATGTACGTGCATATTAGAGTTTGCATATACACACATACAGTTGTTGTTGCGTTCGTTCACCTCGAACCTACTTTTGGGCTCACATACTTTTGTTGTTTCGACTCCGCTTGCATTTGGCGCTGCTTGTTTTTCGTCACCCCGCACCCCGCATATTTTATTGCTGTCTACAAACGTAGCACAGAAAACGTTTGATTTGATTTTCGTTTTCTCTTGTTTCTCTTTTCGTTTGTTTGATATACATACCACCTAGAGTGCGTGTGCATATATTCTCTTGTTACATTGCATACCCCGCACCCCGCATTTTATATTGCTGCATACAAACGTAGTTACAGCAAAAGATTAGCCTGCTTATTTTCGGATAGCTTGGATCACTTTCGTTTGTTTGCTCACACAACGCATAGTTTGCGCGTGTGTGAGTATAAGCAAGTTAAATTTACATAGCCAGCGCCGTTGCGAGGGTAGCTTCCAATATTTGTGACACTTATTCCTTTTTGATTTCTATAAGTGTTTCCTTTAATCAACATGTCTGAGACAGAAAAGACAAGTGAAACGCCACAAATCAGCAAGACAAGTTCAAAATTACAAATGTGCTTGCAAAGATTTAACAAAGTTTGTGCTGATATTGCTCGTATCGAAACAGCAATTAAAGCAAAGACCATTTCATCTGATAAAACAGAGTTAGCGTGCCGATTAGAGCTTTTAGAAGGTTATATACAAAAGGCAATGGATTTACAGACTGATCTGGATAATTTAAGCCCTCTTAATGATTCTAGAGGGCCATTAGAGGACTTGTGTGTCGTCACAAGAACATTGTATATTAACGCATCCAAGCCGACTTCAGGGCCAAGAACTGATCATGATTGCTCCGTAGTTTCGACCCACCGATCCCAGTTGCCGAAAATGCGTTTCCCCAAATTTAGTGGCAAACATTCGGAGTACAAAAATTGTATGTGCCTGTTAGAAAGTTTAGTCGATGATGACACTTCCTTATTAAACGTCGAGAAGTTCAATCATCTGGTGTCTTGTTTATTAGATGAAGCATTGGGGGTAGTTAAGCCGTATCAGTTGACAGATTGTAACTACCCTAAGGCCATTGCAAGCCTCAAAGCAGTATATGACAATAAATGTCTTATATTCTTTGACACTGTTTTACAGTTATTGGACATACCTAGCATGACAAAACCATTTGCATCGATCTTGAGATCGATAATAGTTACGGTGTCTGCTATATATACGTCGTTGTCGTCGTTAGGGAACGATAAAGATATTGCTAACGCAATGATCATTCATATGGTCATGGCGAAAGTGGACCATATTACCAACTCTCGCTTTGAAGAGCAGCTTGATTATGATACACTGCCATCTTGGGAAGATTGTGCTAGACAACTGTACAAGAGGTATCAGTATTTGTCAGCAGAAGAGTCAACTCGAGACAAAACAAAGTCACGAATTGAACATAAGAAGCCCCAAGATTCCAAATCATCCTTTGCTTGCGCTGAAGGAGGACGCTCTTCATCGCCTATATGCATTTTTTGCAAATCGGAAACTCACAACATTTATTCTTGTCCGTCGTTTGCTGCCATCTCAGTTATGCAGCGCTTTGAATTCGTTTAGGCCCAAAAGTTATGTCTCAATTGTCTGGTCGCAGGGCATATAGTTTCTAAATGTAAAGCATCAAAATGTAGAGTATGTTCAAAGCCTCACCATTCGTTGCTTCACAGGTATAATACACCTGTTCAAGATGAGACACCTTCTAATCATGCAACTTCTTCAGATGCATACTTGGGACATGTGCTCAATAATGAGCAAGTCGTTCTTGCAACAACTATTGTGAATATAAAGGATAGATTCGGTCAGTTGCATCCTGCCAGACGCTTTTGTCGATAGTGGCTCCCAAATAAACTTGATGTCTGAAAGCATGGCTCAAATACTACGACTCAAGCGGGAGCCAACTTCCCTAGCTATCTCAATGGTAGGTGCAACAATCGATAGCAAAAACAAGATATGCGTCTCTATTCAATCGCGTCTCAATTCAGATGCCTTTTCCGATGTTGGGTTCTAAAATCTATTTCTACAACTCAACCGGGGCAGTCAATTACCACATCAAATTGGAAAATACCCAAGAATATTAATCTGGCAGATCCAGAGTTCTATAGGCCAGCTAAAGTGGATATTCTATTGGGCGCAGAATTGTTTTACGAGTTGTTATGTGTTGGACAAATAAAATTACGTTCCGAACTTCCAATTATGCAAAAGACGCTGCTGGGTTGGATAGTAGCTGGAAAATATACTGAACAAGTACCTCGTCGTCAGTTCAGTGGGTGTTCAGTAGCTCAAAACAATGATTGTTCTCTCGACTCCTTAGTCACCCGCTTCTGGGAATTGGATCAATGTCCAATTGAGTCGAAGGCTGTTCGCCAAACAGCTGAACAACAGGCGTGTGAACTGTTTTTCAAGAAGACTGTCAAACAGTTATCTTCCGGTCCCTTTAAAGTTAAGCTTCCTTTCAAGACCGATCCAAAGGTTCTCGGTCTGTCCTTTCAAACTGCTAAAAGGCGTTTTCTACAACTTGAGCGCAAATTATCAAAGGATGCAACTCTTCGAAACATGTACCATGACTTCATGAAAGAATATCTCGATTTAGGACATATGTCCATTCTGAAGTCTGCTCCTCTAGAACAGCATTACTTTATTCCTCATCAATGCGTTCTGAGACCTGAAGAGGTACTACCAAGCTTCGTGAAGTTTTCGACGCTTCTAGCAAGACGTCAACAGCTGTTTCACTTAACGAAACACTAATGGTGGGGCCAACAATTCAGAGGGAGCTGTATTCAACTTTGATTAATTTTCGATTGAATAAATATGCTGTGACTGCTGACATTTCCAAAATGTACAGGCAGATAAATGTTTCTGAAGATGACAGAAACTTCCAACTGATTTTATGGAGAGAAAACACTTCACAAAATATACAGACATACAAGTTGAATACCGTTACATATGGTACAGCATCCGCACCATTTTTGGCAATACGCTGCCTGTTTGAGCTTGCCGACAGACATGGACAATCACATCCTATTGGATCAGATGTGATAAAAAAGAGTTTCTATGTAGATGATAGGCTGGCAGGAGCAGACAGCGTAAGGGAATTAAACATATTGTGCAAGGAAGTTCGTGAAATCTTAGAATCAGGAGGGTTTCCACTGGCCAAGTGGGCATCCACCCATAGCATTCAGGAAAAGCCTAGCCGGATTTATCGCGTGCAGTGCAGCAGAGTATTCACCATCCGCTGGTAACGAAATACACTGGTTATTTCTGCGTGAAATGTACAAGTTACTCTCAAAATTGAGGAACAGAGTGCAGTGAAAACTCTTGGAATGCGTTGGGAACCTCAAGAGGATCTCCTTAAATACCATATTAATGTGGATAGTTTCGCATTGCTAAAACCAACAAAACGTAATATGTTGTCTATAGCTTCTCGTCTGTTTGATCCATTTGGTTTGCTGTGTCCCATTATAACAAAAGCCAAAATGTTATTACAGGAGTTGTGGCGGCTTAAGATAGATTGGGATGAGGACATTCCTATGAGTCTTCACACAGCATGGCATAATTTTACCATAACATTGCGAGATTTGCATAGGATCCATATTCGTCGATATGTTTGTCTGTCATGCTATGATCAAGTCCAAATTCATGGTTTCGCAGACGTCTCCAGTCAAGCATATGGTTGTTGCATATATGTACGAACTGCCAATAACCAAGACGTTGGCATTAAGTTACTTACGGCAAAATCTAGGGTAGCCCCACTTAATGTCAAAACCATACCTCGACTAGAGCTATGTGTAGCACTTTTGCTGGCCAAGCTGTGGCATCAAATCTCTCCATGGCAAAATTCAGTATAGAAAACGTGAATTTCTGGTCAGACTCATAGGTTACCCTGTATTAGTTAAAGTGTGAATCTGGCACGTTGGGTACATTTGTGGCAAACAGAGTTGCTGAAATCGAAGAGTTGTCAACTGGTGTTGTTTGGCGTCATGTTCCAACAGACGCCAACCCTGCTGATTTAGTATCGAGAAAAACTGATATAAACGAAATTGGGAGTTCGTTGTGGTTTAAAGGGCCAAGTTGTTTGAAAGAAGAAAATGACCAATTGCCACAACTTCATCAGTTCCAGATAGCGTCGACCCTGAAAACTTCGGAAGATAAAAAGGTGTGACGGTTGGCACACCAGCGGAAGTTCCGCAAAGTTGTTTTGTGGAGTTGACACATCGTCACTCCAATTTTGCTAAAATAGTTCGAATAGTTGCATATATACTTTGTTTCTGTTTTAAACAGATCAGAACAGATTCTCTGGTGGTATTGGCATAAACAAGGAAAATTTTGTTCCTTAAATGAATGGATGCAGTACAAAACATTACTTTTAGGAAAGAATTGAAAGTGATGGAAAAATCAGCAGTATTAGTACCTATGTTGCAATCGCTAAATCCATTTGTAGACAAATTTGAAAATAATAGCCTGAAATTTGAACTCATTCGGGTAGGAGGTCGTTTGTTACACGGCCCTCTCTCTTATGAGGCTAAGTTTCCCTTTTTGCTGACAAAGGATTCCGCCTTTGCGCAACTCTTTGTTTAACACTTGCACCTTAGGCATTACCATGCTGGTGCAAAGGTGCTAGTTGGGTTGTTAAGGAAGCAAGTTTGGGTGGTGAATTTATGTACGGCAGTTGTGAGAAACTGCGTACACTGCTTTAGGTACAAGCCAAAATTGTTGTGGCAAATAATGGGTAATCTGCCGTCTCCGAGAAGGTCGGCCGTTTAGAGTATCTGGTGTAGATTTTTGTGGGCCATTTTACGTTAGCTATAGGATCCGGGGAAGACCCCTGTAAAAACGTATGTTGCCGTTTTTGTTTGTTTCGCCTCAAAAGCAGTTCACTTGGAACTTGTCACGGACCTATCCACTGATTCTTTTTTGAATGTATTTAAAAGGTTCATTGGGAGGCGCGGACTACTCGAGACGAAGTTCAGACGAACTTCGTGGGAGCGAGCAACGTGCTGAAGGAGCTGCAGACGGCATTCCTGGAGAGCAAGGACCGACTGACGGGGTACGCAGCGGAGCGAGGGGTGCACTGGAAGTTTATTCCCCCTCGAGCACCGCACTTCGGAGAACTGTGGGAAGCAGCGGTGAAGGCTGCCAAACACAGGCTGGTGCGAGGAGCACGCAACACGAACCTAACGCCGGACGAGTTGAGCACGCATCTTGTCGACGTCGAAGCGTTGCTCAACTCCAGACCACTTCTCGTCGACAGTACCGATCCCAACGATGGCGAGATTATCACACCAGGTTGTCTACTCATCGGGTAGCCTTTTGCTTGCGCTGCCGCACGGATTAGGACCAGAAGAGTCGAGCAACAAGCCAGGACGCGCGTACTAGAAGCGGTGGCAGCACTTCTGGCGCAAGTGGTCCAATGACTACCTGCTCAGTCTGCAGCAGCGCACACAGTGGACCAAAGGCGAGGCCAATCTGGTGGAAGGCGCGGTCATCATGGTGCACGACGACAACACATCCCCGCAACGATGGACCATCGGGCGCGTAACGCGCATAGTCCCAGGGATCGACGGCAAGGTTCGGGTAGTGGACATAAAACCACCAGCAGGTGCAATTGGGCGCCCTATTCACAAGCTGGCACTGCTCCCGACTTGTTAAAGACCAGAGCTCTTCAACGGGGCCGGAATGTTGGAGCTCGTCAATGTCAAAATAAATAGATAAGATAGAATTTAAGAGACAACATGAAGTATCGTTAAGCTGAGACGATCGGCAAATGCCGACGGCTAATTCGGGGAGTGTGGTCGGACTGTGACCCACTCTCATTTAAATTAGAGTCTAGTTTCGTTTGTGCACTGGAGCCAACTACACATATATTAAAATCTTTGAAGTCGAACTCCGCGTCCTATATTTATTATCGTTTCGTTTATTTCGATTTCTTTAAAAATTATTAGAGAATTTTCACAACCTATTTAAAACTCTCTCTTCTCTTAATTATTTATAGGACATTGGGACAAAAACACTTGAGCTCGTGTTTTGTTTCTTGATAAGCAGGCAAACCATATAGTAATTAACTTAGTTAATTTAACTATTGATATGACTCCAACGCTTTAATTAATAAGAAGAAAGGGAATAAGAAGGGATTTTGAATTGTCAAGGAAGTGATATTGATTCAATCAATCACTTATCCAAAATGACATTTCAGAGAGGCATCCAAAACGAATAGATTAGTGGTTAGCTGTGCAATATACTCTTTAGTTTGCTAAATCCAACCAACCCTTTTCAAACTTTTCAGTGTAACATTTTCTTCCAGTAGTGGCAAGTTATAGCTATAAACTCTAGCACACAAGATCCACATACTAGAATATATCGGCGATCCCTTTAGGCCACTATTTTTCAATGCATAGTTGCCTCATATCTATCCTCCATGACTCATTTCAAGCATCACTGTGATATTATTGTTTTAGTTATCTTATTTCAAGCATCACTGTGATATTATTGTTTTAGTTAACTTATTTCAAACATAACTGTGATATTATTGTTTTAGTTAACTTATTTCAAGCATCACTGTGATATTATTCAGGGCAATCACTGTGATATTATTGTTTTATTCTCTTATTTTTAATCACTGTGATATTTTTGTTCTTATGAGCTGATTTACGGCCGTCACTGTGATATTATATGTTTTAAGAGCTTCCCATCAGCCCACTCTAGGGCTCCGCTGGACGAAGAAGAATGAGGGCTCCAAACTTTGGGTAGCACAAGGTGCCAGAATCTGAATTAAATCATTATTTTTTAGATTCTGCAAGAAAATTAGTTATCCTTCCCCAAGTTACCTGAATCTGGCACCAGTTATCCAGAGAACTTTGTTTTTTTTCAGCCACTCCACGAGGTTACCTACTTAACGAAGTAAACAATACCCACTGATGCATTCTGATTGCACTCAGCTTACCCCCAAAAGCTCGGTCAAGGTATCAGTGCCTAAATGGTGCCTACTTAAAGGGTGTACAATTGAAAGTTACGTTCAAATGCTGGATTTAAAAAAAAAAATACGAACGCTACAGTCAGGTGCTGATTGTATAAGGCCATGGATTATCATAGTATACCGTAGGCAATAGGTATACATAGGTATGCATTTCTAACGTGTACCAAATTTCATTACATGTGCTTCTTCTTAATTTTTTAGGCACGAGCTAAGAATGCATATTGCTTCTTGTCGTTTTGTCTAAAAATCTCACCATTTTCGGCGACTGCGAGAAATGTTCAGTGGCTGAGTGGACTGTGTCCCGGACTGTAAAGTCAATGATATTGAGCGTGCTCGAGGTTCGATTTCTTCCGCGATCGACATGTGAAATTCTTCTATTTTTCATAATTTTTTTTAAAATAAATTAAAAGCTCAAAAACATTAAAGATGGGCGGCGGCCGTAGGCTATTTTAAGTTTTAGTTACGCAATATACATATGTGATTGGAACTTAGTTGTCTTTCGTCGGTACACAACAGCAACTGCAAATCTAATTGTACATATGTATGTATTTACATTCGTGCAATAATGTGTGTTGAAGTGGGACGCCAATACATACACGTGGATATGCAGACATGTATGTATGGGCGTCCCACTCGCATATTCATAACTTTCTGTTATTTTCTATCATTCTAATTGCAAAATATTGAGAGCAAAACAAATTAGGAAACATCCACTTGGAATCTTACTGAACTTGCAAAGTCATAACAGACAAAATACGGAAAGAGTGACGGCATTGAAGAACGCATTATTTCGCGTTTTTTGATGCGTGCTAAATAATATAAAAACTTAACTTTATTTATAAATGATTAATATTATTTAGAGTTATTATAATTTGATTGTCTTTCATATGAAAACAAAGTAATGAACATTTTTTTTATTTTTATTGAAATTTAATTAAATAATTTAATTTGTTTGACTGTAACTTTTCTTTTAGTTTATTAGAATAAAATAAATAAACAAAATAAGAAATAATTAATAAATGAAAATTCGCACCCACCTCAACCGGGAGTTGAACACACGCACTCTCTCGCAGCCGTCCACCACTCTAACCACTCGGCCATTGCCTCACTTCTCGGCTCATTCGCAAAGCTGCATTGTAAACCAATTCTGTTACCATACAATGCAAATAAAAAGTTTAATAAAATGCTGTGTGTCTGACGCAAGATTTGAACTTCGGTATGCTTGCGTAAATTAGGTATGCTTAAGTATATATGTTCAAAATGAAGGGGCGTGTCCAAATATTAAAAAAACTTTGAGACACTACAATATATACGCATGTTGTCACAAAATTTGATGACTCTAGCTCTTACAGTTTTTGAGATCCAGGTGTTCATACAGACAGACAGACGGACAGACGGACAGACAGACATGGTTCAATCGACTTGGCTCTGATACTGATTCAGAATATATATAGTTTATAGGGTCGGAGATGCCTCCTTCTGCCTGTTACGCACATTTCCGTTCCGACAAACACAATAGACCATGAATTTTTTTAGGCCATGGATTTTAAAAAAATTCATGGTCTATTGTGTTTGTCGGAACGGAAATGTGCGTAACAGGCAGAAGGAGGCATCTCCGACCCCATAAACTATATATATTCTGAATCAGTATAAGTAGCCGAGTCGATTGAGACATGTCTGTCTGTCCGTCTGTCTGTCTGTCTGTCTGTCTGTCTGTCTGTCTGTCTGTCTGTCTGTATGAACACCTGGATCTCAGAAACTATAAGAGCTAGAGTCATCAAATTTTGTGACAACATACGTATATATTGCAGTGTCTCAAAGTTTGTTTAAAATTTGGACACGCCCCTTCCCGCCTCTGTAAATCAGAAATAACTACTTAAAACCTACAATATTAACTCAACAACCAAAGTTGTAAATCTTACATGACAAATACCTTGCCACGGGCGTTATGTGAAAATTTCATTAAAATCGGACTATAAATAAGTGAGATATGATACGAATTAAACTCACTTTGAACATATATAATAATAATTAAGCAGACCTAATTTACGCAAGCATACCGAAGTTCAAATCTAGCGTCAGACACACAGCATTTTATTAAACTTTTTATTTGCATTTTATGAGAACAGAATTGGTTCACAATGCAGTTTTGCCGATGGGCGAAAAAATTGAGGCAATGGTCGAGTGGTTAGAGTGGCGGACGGCTGCGAGATATGTGTGTGTTCAACTCCCGGTTGAGGCGGGTGCGAAATTTCATTTATTAATTATTTCTAATTTTATTTTATTTTTTTTTTTTTATTCTAATAAACTAAAACAAAAGTTACAGTCAAACAAATTAAAATCAAGAAGAAGCACATGTAATGAAATTTGGTACGCGCTAGAAATATACCTATATCTATTGCCTATAATATGATAATCCATGGCCTTATACAGTCAGCTCCTGACTGTAGCGTTTGTATTTTTTTTTTCTACCTACTTGTTCAGTTAAGGGTGGATGAATGAATGCGCAATACGCAAAAATTTTAACATGAAGGCGTTGCTTAAACAAAAGTATAAGTATCAAGCATTTTGATGTGTCTTCCAATAAACATTTGTGAAGTGAATCATTTGTGAGAGTGAATACTAACAATGCCGCCTAAAACCAGTGGAAAGGAAGCCAAGAAGGCTGGCAAGGCTCAGAAGAATATCACTATGAATGACAAGAAAAAGAAGCGCAGGAGGAAGGAAAGCTATGCTATCTATATTTACAAGGTGCTCAAGCAGGTTCACCCTGATACTGGTATTTCATCTAAGGCGATGAGTATCATGAACAGCTTTGTAAACGATATTTTCGAGCGCATTGCTACAGAGGCTTCCCGTTTGGCTCACTACAACAAGCGCTCTACAACAACAAGTCGCGAAATTCAAACTGCTGTACGTCTTCTCTTGCCTGGTGAATTGGCCAAGCACGCAGTTAGTGAGGGAACCAAGGCTGTTACCAAGTCCACAAGCTCCAAGTAAATTGTAATTCACTGCAAATAGCAATTTCTATGAAAAGGCCCTTTTCAGGGCCACAAATATTTGTTCATGAAGTTAAAATTGTTTTTATGTGTATACGGGATTAATATATTAATTTCTACTTTAAAAATTAAAGAAAGCATATTCAGAACACTACGTAACTATTTATCAATTATTTTTAGTTTTAAACAATAGCAAATAGGGCCACAAATGAAGTTAAAATTGTTTTATGTGTAAATGAAGTTAAAATTGTTTTTTGTGTATATGCTGTTCTATTTTAAAAATACAAACGCTACAGTCAGTAGCTGACTGTATAAGGCCATGGATTATCAAAGTATACCGTAGGCAATAGGTGCAATGTAACATATGCATTTCTAGCGCGTACCAAATTTCATTACATGTGCTTCTTTTTGATTTTTTTGGCGGTTTTGTCTAATGTTTCGCCATTTTCGACGGCTGCGATAGATGTTCAGTGGCTGAGTGGAGTATGTCCCGGACTCTAAGGCCAATGATATTGAGTGTGTTCGAGGTTAGATTGCTGCCGCGATCAACATGTGAAATTCTTTTCTATTGTTTTCAAATTTTTTTAAATAAATTCAAAACTCAAAAACATTAATAAGAGGCGGCGGCGGTAGGCGATTTTTAAGTTTTAGTTACGCAATATATGTAATTAGAACTTAGTTTTCTTTCGTCGGTACACCACAGCAACTGCAAAACTAATTGTACATATTTATGCATATACAATCGTGCAATAATGTATGTTGAAGTGGGACGCCAATACATACATGTGGATATGCAGACATGTATGTATGGGCATCCCACTCGCATATTCATAACTTTACAAGGGCTTATGATCTCTGTTATTTTCTACCATTCTAATTGCAAAAGATTGGAATCTTACTGAAAATGCAAAGTCATAACAGACAAAATAAAATAATTTAATTTGTTTGACTGTAACTATTCTTTTAGTTTATTAGAATAAAATAAATAAACAAAATAAAAAGAAGTCCGCGCACCCGCTTCAACCGGGAGTTGAACTCACGCACTCTCTCGCAGCCGTCCGCCACTCTAACCACTCGGCCATTGCCTCACTCCTTCTGTTACCATACAATGCAAATAAAAAGTTTAATAAAATGCTGTGTGTCCGACGCTAGATTTGAACTTCGGTATGCTTGCGTAAATTAGGTCTGCTTAAGTATAAAAGTATATGTTCAAAGTGACTTTAATTCGTATCATATCTCACTTATTTATAGACCGATTTAAATGAAATTTTCACTACGCCCGTGGCGTATTTGTCATATAAGATATACAACTTTGGTTTTTGAGCTAATATTGTAGTTTTTAAATAGTTATTACTGAGTTACAGAGGCGGGAAGGGGCGTGTCCAAATTTTAAAAAAACTTTGAGACACTGCAATATATACGTATGTTGTCACAAAATTTAATGACTCTAGCTCTTATAGTTTCTGAGATCCAGGTGATCATACAGACAGACAGACGGACAGACAGACATGGCTCAATCGACTCGGCTACTGATACTGATTCAGAATATATATAGTTT
Organism: Zaprionus nigranus; assembly: GCA_018903425.1. Classification (NCBI taxonomy): domain Eukaryota; kingdom Metazoa; phylum Arthropoda; class Insecta; order Diptera; family Drosophilidae; genus Zaprionus; species Zaprionus nigranus. The sequence goes on from JAEIGD010000109.1 coordinate 152,194, forward strand.
ATGGGGTCGGAGATGCCTCCTTCTGCCTGTTACGCATATTTCCGTTCCGACAAACACAATAGACCATGAATTTTTTTAAAATCCATGGCCTAAAAATCAGGGAAGAAAGAATAGTTTTGATGCAGAACACTTTACGTAGCAATTTTAAATCTGTCAATTATTTTTAGTTATTACTTAACAATAAAACAAACATCTGGATATGCTTTTTAGTCGATAAATATGAAAAATCTATCTCTTTTAAATAACCCTGAAAAGGGCTGTAATTGAATAAAAATTTCATAACTTGAAATTTTGTAATCGTAATGTAAAAATAAAGTCTAAACTTATTTTTTTTTTTTTTACTGCACTTTTTTTGGCGATGATGCCGAAGCTGCTTTTTTCGGTCTTTGGCTTGGGTGCTTTTACCCTTAGCTGCGCCTGCCTTTGCTTTTGCTGTTGTGGGCTTGGCTTTAACTGTTCCTGATTTCTTAGCATCGTTAGCTTTAACCTTCTCTGCTTTCTTTTTCTCTGCAGACTTTTTGGTAGCTACAACCTTGATGGCTTTTTATCAGCTACTCCTTGGGCTTTCTTACTGTTAGATGTTTTCATCTTTTTAGCTGCAGTCAGTGGAGTCACCTTTTTAGTTTTCTTTTCGACTGATGCAGATTTTGGCTTGGGTTCCTTTTTGACAGATGCTGACAATTTAAACGAACCAGTAGCACCCTTTCCTTTAGTTTGCACCAATTTTCCGTTAGCCACTGCTGTCTTCAAATAGTTTTTAATGAATGGAGCTAGTTTTTGAGCATCACACTTGTATGTAGCAGCAATATATTTCTTGATTGCCATTAATTATGAGCCACCGCGTTCTTTAAATTTTTTAATCGAAGCGTCAACCATTTGTAGAGTTGGTGGATGTGATGATTGGTGAACTGCTGCCTTCTTTACCTTCGAACCAGATGCTGATTTTTTAGTGGCCACCTTTTTCTCCACTTGGATTTGTGGAGCGGACACAGGAGTAGCGGATGCTGCAATTGCCGTATCTGACATATTACCGTATTTTTTCACAATGTAGAAACACTTTGAACAATATTTATATGGCACCGATGGAAACTTAGGTACTCGTAGTACGTATATGTATATTATACGAGTATACTTTGTATACATATTTTATTACTCATTTAATATATATTTAATAATCAGTGTTAAATACTCTCTTTCAATTAATAAATTACATACATCGAAAAAATATTGGTCTCTCTTGAAAATATTTGTGGTCCTGAAAAGGACCGATTTCTTTTATATGCTTAGTGGTAATTTAAGCACGCTTGCCACGAATGCGTCTAGCCAGTTGGATGTCTTTGGGCATAATTGTGACTCGTTTGGCATGGATAGCACACAGATTTGTGTCTTCGAAGAGACCGACCAAATAGGCCTCGCTGGCTTCCTGTAGTGCCATCACAGCAGAGCTCTGGAAATGCAAATCAGTCTTAAAGTCCTGAGCAATTTCTCGGACTAAACGCTGGAACGGCAAATTGCGAATTAGCAACTCTGTGCTCTTCTGATAACGACAAATCTCACGCAGAGCAACAGTGCCGGGGCGATATCGATGGGGTTCGTTTACACCGCTGGTTGCGGGAGCACTGTTGCGTGCAGCCTTAGTTGCCAACTGCTAGCGAGGCGCTTTGCCTCCGGTCGACATACGAGCTGTTTGCTTTACTCACTGTTGAAAACACAATAAGCAGTATTGCGGCCGCCGTGACATCATCCAAGGTATCACAAAACCAGTTATTCGTCGTTTAGCCCGTCGTGGCGGCGTAAAGCGCATATCTGGTCTTATTTATGAAGAAACTCGTGGTGTTTTAAAAGTGTTCTTGGAGAATGTCATTCGTGATGCCGTCACCTACACTGAACACGCCAAAAGGAAGACTGTAACGGCAATGGATGTTGTTTATGCACTGAAGAGACAAGGCCGCACTCTATACGGTTTTGGCGGTTAGGAATATTTAAAAACTCAAAATCTAGACACCCAATCGGTCCTTTTCAGGATCACCAAAGCATTCCTTAAAAGAGAACAAAAATATTCAATTATTATCGTTTTTTATGTTTAATATAAAAAAGTCTCGCAATTAGACGTCGAATTTATTTTGAAATTTCGGTTTTACATATATGGCAACGATACAATATAACGAGACGCGGAAAGTTACATAGTGTGTTAAGTAATCAGTAACGGAACTGTACTTTTCATATATTTTATTTTACCATGAATTTTTACCATGAAAAATATCATCTCTTAGAGAAATATTTGGTCGTCCTGAAAAGGACGTTTGATGTAGTTTTGTACACGAAATGTTCAGTTTGGTATTTTAAGCCTTCTTTTTCGGTCTTTTTGGGTAAAAGAACTGCTTGGATATTAGGCAAAAATGCCGCCCTGAGCAATGGCTACTCCTGATAGAAGTTTATTTAACTCCTCATCGTTACGGATTGCCAATTGCAAATGACGTGGGATAATCCTAGTTTTCTTGTTATCACGAGCAGCGTTTCCAGCCAATTCCAAAACTTCAGCAGCCAAATATTCCATAACGGCAGCCAAATACACAGGAGCACCGGCACCAACACGCTCAGCACAATTTCCTTTGCGAAGTAAACGGTGAATACGACCAACGGGGAACTGAAGACCAGCGCGGTTGGAACGCGACTTTGCCCTTTCCCTTCACTTTTCCGCCTTTACCACGTCCAGACATTTTTCTTTTCGTTCACAATATTACTTTTCACACACACAAATATTGAATGAGTATGACAGCCGCACGCTAGGTGATTTATATTCTTTTTTTTCTACCTACTTGTTCAGTTAAGGGTGGATGAATGAATGCGCAATACGCAAAATTTTTAACATAAAGGCGTTGCTTAAACAAAAGTATAAGTATCAAGCATTTTGATGTGTCTTCCAATAAACATTTGTGAAGTGAATCATTTGTGAGAGTGAACACTAACAATGCCGCCTAAAACCAGTGGAAAGGCAGCCAAGAAGGCTGGCAAGGCTCAGAAGAATATCACTAAGAATGACAAGAAAAAGAAGCGCAGGAGGAAGGAAAGCTATGCTATCTATATTTACAAGGTGCTCAAGCAAGTTCACCCTGATACTGGTATTTCATCTAAGGCGATGAGTATCATGAACAGCTTTGTAAACGATATTTTCGAGCGCATTGCTGCAGAGGCTTCCCGTTTGGCTCACTACAACAAGCGCTCTACAACAACAAGTCGCGAATTTCAAACTGCTGTACGTCTTCTCTTGCCTGGTGAATTCGCCAAGCACGCAGTTAGTGAGGGAACCAAGGCTGTTAACAAGTACACAAGCTCCAAGTAAATTGTAGCTCACTGCAAATAGCAATTTCTATGAAAAGGCCCTTTTCAGGGCCACAAATATTTGTTCATGAAGTTAAATTTGTTTTTTATGTGTATATGCGATTAATATATTAATTTCTACTTTAAAAATTCAAGAAATTTCAGAACACTACGTAGCTATTTTAAATCTGACAATTATTTTTTAGTTTTAAACTAAATTGCAAATAGCAATTTCTATGAAAAGGCAATTTTCAGGGCCACAAATGAAGTTAATATTGTTTTATGTGTAAATGAAGTTAAAATTGTTTTGTGTTCTATTTAAAAAATTCAAGGAAGAAAGAATAGCTTTTATACAGAACACTTTACGTAGCAATTTTAAATTTGACAATTATTTTTAGTTATTAGTTAAGTAGTAAACAATAAAACAAACATCTGGATATACTTTTTAGTCGATAAATATGAAAAATCTATCTCTTTTAAATAACATAAGTTTGTAGCCCTGAAAAGGGCTGTAATTGAATAAAAATTTCATAACTCGAAATTTTGTAATCGTAACGTAAAAATAAAGTCTTTAAACTTATTTTTTTTTTTTTTTCACTGCACTTTTTTTTGGCGATGATGCCGAAGCTGCTTTTTTCGGCTTGGCAGTTGCAGTCTTTGGCTTGGGTGCTTTTGCCTTAGCTGCGCCTGCCTTTGCTTTTGCTGTTGTGGGCTTGGCTTTAACTGTTCCTGATTTCTTAGCATCCTTAGCTTTAACCTTCTCTGCTTTCTTTTTCTCTGCAGATTTTTTGGTAGCTACAACCTTTGATGGCTTTTTATCAGCTACTCCTTGGGCTTTCTTACTGTTAGATGTTTTCTTCTTTTTAGCTGCAGTCAGTGGAGTCACCTTTTTAGTTTTCTTTTCTACTGATGCAGATTTTGGCTTGGGTTCCTTTTTGGCAGATGCTGACAATTTAAACGAACCAGTAGCACCCTTTCCTTTAGTTTGCACCAATTTTCCGTTAGCCACTGCTGTCTTCAAATACTTTTTAATGAATGGAGCTAGTTTTTGAGCATCACACTTGTATGTAGCAGCAATATATTTCTTGATTGCCATTAATGATGAGCCACCGCGTTCTTTTAAATTTTTAATCGAAGCGTCAACCATTTGTTGAGTTGGTGGATGTGATGGTGGAACTGCTGCCTTCTTTACCTTCGAACCAGATGCTGATTTTTTTAGTGGCCACCTTTTTCTCCACTTGGGTTTGTGGAGCGGCCACAGGAGTAGCGGATGCTGCAATTGCCGTATCTGACATATTACCGTATTTTTTCACAATGTAGAAACACTTTGAACAAAATTTATATGACACCGATGGAAACTTAGGCACTCGTTTGTATGAGAATCAAGGAGAGCGGCTGTATGCGAATGATTTCAACAGCGAACGTTTATTGCGCACAACATTCACTTTATCTAATTATGTTTTTGTAAATTAAAAATATTTCTATTTGGAAAATGTATTAAATGTGTTGTTTATTAGATTTTTAAATATTTAAGTAATATTACATATATTACTTGTTTGTATTATATTAATTAAATAATTTTCTAGAGTCATTCAAAATTTAACTTTGAGTAATCAGTATAAAATATTTTTCATAAAATTATAATTATTTAACATAAATTAATTGAAATTCAATTCAGTTTTCGTTTATATTTAATATTTCATCTATTCTTCAGTCGACTAAAACCAAACGTTTTTGAAAAACTATTATATTTTAATTTTAAACACAGATTTTACAGACCCCTCGTTGTATAAATGCTCTCATTTTGGATATCTAATACTACCAATAGAAAAGTTACTCGTAAAATTAAATATAGTAGTTAAAATCGTGTTTATTTTAATACAAGCCATCTTTATTCTTTTCTTTATTGTTATTTAAGTATTTTAAGAATTTTTCTTCAGCTTCAATGCGACATTTGAAAGCAAAACTACATAAATTATTGCTTATCGGTATATATATATTTTAATTAATGAAATAAGGAAACTTGATGTTAAATAATACAAATTTATTTTTATCAAATAATTTATGAATTCTTATTGTAATATAGTAAACTTATAATTTCTTAGTGTATATGTATATTATACAAGTATACTTTGTATACATATTTTATTACTCATTTAATATATATTTAATAATCAGTGTTAAATACTCTCTTTCAATTAATAAATTACATACATCGAAAAAATATTGGTCTCTCTTGAAAATATTTGTGGTCCTGAAAAGGACCGATTTTTTTTATATGCTTAGTGGTAATTTAAGCACGCTCACCACGAATGCGTCTAGCCAGTTGGATGTCTTTGGGCATGATTGTGACTCGTTTGGCATGGATAGCACACAGATTTGTGTCTTCGAAGAGACCGACCAAATAGGCCTCGCTGGCTTCCTGTAGTGCCATCACAGCAGAGCTCTGGAAACGCAAATCAGTCTTAAAGTCCTGAGCAATTTCTCGGACTAAACGCTGGAACGGCAACTTGCGAATTAGCAACTCTGTGCTCTTCTGGTAACGACGAATCTCACGCAGAGCAACAGTGCCGGGGCGATAACGATGGGGTTTCTTGACACCGCCGGTTGCGGGAGCACTTTTGCGTGCAGCCTTAGTTGCCAACTGCTTGCGAGGCGCTTTGCCTCCGGTCGACTTACGAGCTGTTTGCTTAGTGCGCGCCATGACTATTTCAAAATTTGTTCACTTCACACACTCACTGTTGAAAACACAATAAGCGGCAAGCCAATTCAAGCATCATTTATATAGGAAAACCGGGGGTTGTTAAAAAGAGAAGGGAAGCATATTACTGGTCGTTTCTTCGTCGCGACGACGCGACTCGGGTATTGTGTGAGCAGTGCACAAATATCTGTCTACTCACTCGTGTTTTTGGGTTTTTTCGTATAAATATGAGCGCATCTGGCAAAGCAAGCATTAGTTCGTTAGTGGCATTCGTGAAGTGAAAAGTAAAAATAAAAGTGAAAAATGACTGGTCGTGGTAAAGGTGGCAAAGGCTTGGGTAAAGGAGGCGCTAAACGTCATCGAAAAGTTTTGCGTGACAACATCAAGGCATCACAAAACCAGCTATTCGTCGTTTAGCCCGTCGTGGCGGCGTAAAGCGCATATCTGGTCTTATTTATGAAGAAACTCGTGGTGTTCTGAAAGTGTTCTTGGAGAATGTCATTCGCGATGCCGTCACCTACACTGAACACGCGAAGAGGAAGACTGTAACGGCCATGGATGTTGTTTATGCACTGAAGAGACAAGGCCGCACTCTATACGGTTTTGGCGGTTAAGAATATTTAAAAACTCAAAATCTAGACACCCAATCGGTCCTTTTCAGGACCACCAAAGCATTTCTTAAAAAGAGAACAAAAATATTCAATTATCGTTTTTTATGTTTAATATAAAAAAAGTCTCGCAATTAGACGTCGAATTTATTTTGAAATTTCGGTTTTTACATATATGGCAATTATCAGAAACGAGACGCGGAAAGTTAAGTAATCAGTAACGGAACTGTACTTTTCATATATTTTATTTTACCATGAAAAATATCATCTCTTAGAGAAATATTTGGTCGTCCTGAAAAGGACGTTTGAAGTAGTTTTGTTTATGTACACGAAATGTTCAGTTTGGTATTTTAAGCCTTCTTTTCGGTCTTTTTGGGTAAAAGCACTGCTTGGATATTAGGCAAAACGCCGCCCTGAGCAATGGTTACTCCTGATAGAAGTTTGTTTAACTCCTCATCGTTACGGATTGCCAATTGCAGATGACGTGGGATAATCCTAGTTTTCTTGTTATCACGAGCAGCGTTTCCAGCCAATTCCAAAACTTCAGCAGCCAAATATTCCATAACGGCAGCCAAATACACAGGAGCACCGGCACCAACACGCTCAGCATAATTTCCTTTGCGAAGTAAACGGTGAATACGACCAACGGGGAACTGAAGACCAGCGCGGTTGGAACGCGACTTTGCCTTTCCCTTCACTTTTCCGCCTTTACCACGTCCAGACATTTTTCTTTTTTTTCACAATATTACTTTTCACACACACAAATATTGAATGAGTATGACAGCCGCACGCTAGGTGATTATATTTATACTTTTTTTTTTCTACCTACTTGTTCAGTTAAGGGTGGATGAATGAATGCGCAATACGCAAAATTTTAACATGAAGGCGTTGCTTAAACAAAAGTATAAGTATCAAGCATTTTGATGCGTCTTCCAATAAACATTTGTGAAGTGAATCATTTGTGAGAGTGAATACTAACAATGCCGCCTAAAACCAGTGGAAAGGCAGCCAAGAAGGCTGGCAAGGCTCAGAAGAATATCACTAAGAATGACAAGAAAAAGAAGCGCAGGAGGAAGGAAAGCTATGCTATCTATATTTACAAGGTGCTCAAGCAGGTTCATCCTGATACTGGTATTTCATCTAAGGCGATGAGTATCATGAACAGCTTTGTAAACGATATTTTCGAGCGCATTGCTGCAGAGGCTTCCCGTTTGGCTCACTACAACAAGCGCTCTACAATAACAAGTCGCGAAATTCAAACTGCTGTACGTCTTCTCTTGCCTGGTGAATTGGCTAAGCACGCAGTTAGTGAGGGAACCAAGGCTGTTACCAAGTACACAAGCTCCAAGTAAATTGTAGCTCACTGCAAATAGCAATTTCTATGAAAAGGCCCTTTTCAGGGCCACAAATATTTGTTCATGAAGTTAAATTTGTTTTTATGTGTATATGCGATTAATATATTAATTTCTACTTTAAAAATTCAAGAAATTTCAGAACACTACGTAGCTATTTTAAATCTGACAATTATTTTTAGTTTTTAAACTAAATTGCAAATAGCAATTTCTATGAAAAGGCAATTTTCAGGGCCACAAATGAAGTTAATATTGTTTTATGTGTAAATGAAGTTAAAATTGTTTTGTGTTCTATTTAAAAAATTCAAGGAAGAAAGAATAGCTTTTATACAGAACACTTTACGTAGCAATTTTAAATTTGACAATTATTTTTAGTTATTAGTTAAGTAGTAAACAATAAAACAAACATCTGGATATACTTTTAGTCGATAAATATGAAAAATCTATCTCTTTTAAATAACATAAGTTTGTAGCCCTGAAAAGGGCTGTAATTGAATAAAAATTTCATAACTCGAAATTTTGTAATCGTAACGTAAAAATAAAGTCTTTAAACTTATTTTTTTGTTTTTTTCACTGCACTTTTTTTGGCGATGATGCCGAAGCTGCTTTTTTCGGCTTGGCAGTTGCAGTCTTTGGCTTGGGTGCTTTTGCCTTAGCTGCGCCTGCCTTTGCTTTTGCTGTTGTGGGCTTGGCTTTAACTGTTCCTGATTTCTTAGCATCCTTAGCTTTAACCTTCTCTGCTTTCTTTTTCTCTGCAGATTTTTTGGTAGCTACAACCTTTGATGGCTTTTTATCAGCTACTCCTTGGGCTTTCTTACTGTTAGATGTTTTCTTCTTTTTAGCTGCAGTCAGTGGAGTCACCTTTTTAGTTTTCTTTTCTACTGATGCAGATTTTGGCTTGGGTTCCTTTTTGGCAGATGCTGACAATTTAAACGAACCAGTAGCACCCTTTCCTTTAGTTTGCACCAATTTTCCGTTAGCCACTGCTGTCTTCAAATACTTTTTAATGAATGGAGCTAGTTTTTGAGCATCACACTTGTATGTAGCAGCAATATATTTCTTGATTGCCATTAATGATGAGCCACCGCGTTCTTTTAAATTTTTAATCGAAGCGTCAACCATTTGTTGAGTTGGTGGATGTGATGGTGGAACTGCTGCCTTCTTTACCTTCGAACCAGATGCTGATTTTTTAGTGGCCACCTTTTTTCTCCACTTGGGTTTGTGGAGCGGCCACAAGAGTAGCGGATGCTGCAATTGCCGTATCTGACATATTACCGTATTTTTTCACAATGTAGAAACACTTTGAACAAAATTTATATGACACCGATGGAAACTTAGGCACTCGTTTGTATGAGAATCAAGGAGAGCGGCTGTATGCGAATGATTTCAACAGCGAACGTTTATTGCGCACAACATTCACTTTATCTAATTATGTTTTTGTAAATTAAAAATATTTCTATTTGGAAAATGTATTAAATGTGTTGTTTATTAGATTTTTAAATATTTAAGTAATATTACATATATTACTTGTTTGTATTATATTAATTAAATAATTTTCTAGAGTCATTCAAAATTTAACTTTTGAGTAATCAGTATAAAATATTTTTCATAAAATTATAATTATTTAACATAAATTAATTGAAATTCAATTCAGTTTTCGTTTATATTTAATATTTCATCTATTCTTCAGTCGACTAAAACCAAACGTTTTTGAAAAACTATTATATTTTAATTTTAAACACAGATTTTACAGACCCCTCGTTGTATAAATGCTCTCATTTTGGATATCTAATACTACCAATAGAAAAGTTACTCGTAAAATTAAATATAGTAGTTAAAATCGTGTTTATTTTAATACAAGCCATCTTTATTCTTTTCTTTATTGTTATTTAAGTATTTTAAGAATTTTTCTTCAGCTTCAATGCGACATTTGAAAGCAAAACTACATAAATTATTGCTTATCGGTATATATATATTTTAATTAATGAAATAAGGAAACTTGATGTTAAATAATACAAATTTATTTTTATCAAATAATTTATGAATTCTTATTGTAATATAGTAAACTTATAATTTCTTAGTGTATATGTATATTATACGAGTATACTTTGTATACATATTTTATTACTCATTTAATATATATTTAATAATCAGTGTTAAATACTCTCTTTCAATTAATAAATTACATACATCGAAAAATATTGGTCTCTCTTGAAAATATTTGTGGTCCTGAAAAGGACCGATTTTTTTTTATATGCTTAGTGGTAATTTAAGCACGCTCACCACGAATGCGTCTAGCCAGTTGGATGTCTTTGGGCATGATTGTGACTCGTTTGGCATGGATAGCACACAGATTTGTGTCTTCGAAGAGACCGACCAAATAGGCCTCGCTAGCTTCCTGTAGTGCCATCACAGCAGAGCTCTGGAAACGCAAATCAGTCTTAAAGTCCTGAGCAATTTCTCGGACTAAACGCTGGAACGGCAACTTGCGAATTAGCAACTCTGTGCTCTTCTGGTAACGACGAATCTCACGCAGAGCAACAGTGCCGGGGCGATAACGATGGGGTTTCTTGACACCGCCGGTTGCGGGAGCACTTTTGCGTGCAGCCTTAGTTGCCAACTGCTTGCGAGGCGCTTTGCCTCCGGTCGACTTACGAGCTGTTTGCTTAGTGCGCGCCATGACTATTTCAAAATTTGTTCACTTCACACACTCACTGTTGAAAACACAATAAGCGGCAAGCCAATTCAAGCATCATATTTATATAGGAAAACCGGGGGTTGTTAAAAAGAGAAGGGGAAGCATATTACTGGTCGTTTCTTCGTCGCGACGACGCGACTCGGGTATTGTGTGAGCAGTGCACAAATATCTGTCTACTCACTCGTGTTTTTGGGTTTTTCGTATAAATATGAGCGCATCTGGCAAAAGCAAGCATTAGTTCGTTAGTGGCATTCGTGAAGTGAAAAGTAAAAATAAAAGTGAAAAATGACTGGTCGTGGTAAAGGTGGCAAAGGCTTGGGTAAAGGAGGCGCTAAACGTCATCGAAAAGTTTTGCGTGACAACATCCAAGGCATCACAAAAACCAGCTATTCGTCGTTTAGCCCGTCGTGGCGGCGTAAAGCGCATATCTGGTCTTATTTATGAAGAAACTCGTGGTGTTCTGAAAGTGTTCTTGGAGAATGTCATTCGCGATGCCGTCACCTACACTGAACACGCGAAGAGGAAGACTGTAACAGCCATGGATGTTGTTTATGCACTGAAGAAAGGCCGCACTCTATACGGTTTTGGCGATTAAAATGTTCGCTCGCCAGATACCCAATCGGTCCTTTTCAGGACCACCAAAGCTTGACTAGCAAAGAGAACAAAAATATTCAATTATCGTTTTTATGTTTTAATATAAAAAAGTCTCGCAATTAGACGTCGAATTTATTTTGAAATTTCGGTTTTACATATATGGCAATTATCAGAAACGAGACGCGGAAAGTTAAGTAATCAGTTTTTGAACTGTACGTTTCATATACTTTGTTTTACCACAGAAAAATATCATCTCTTAAGAAAGCCGCCCTCCCTTTGATAATTTTTTTTGTTTATGTACACGAAATGTTCAGTTTGGTATTTTAAGCCTTCTTTTCGGTCTTTTTGGGTAAAAGCACTGCTTGGATATTGGGAAAGCAACGCCGCCCTGAACAATGGTTACTCCTGATAGAAGTTTGTTTAACTCCTCATGATTACGGACGCCGAATTGCAGCGTGGGATAATCCTAGTTTGCTTGTTATCACGAGCAGCGTTTCCAGCCAATTCCAAAGCTGGCAGCCAAATGATGGAGCACCAACACGCTCAGCATTCGGCACAGAAGTAAACGGTGAACCACGACCAACGGGGAACCAGAGACCTTTGGAACACTTGACTTTGCCTTTCCCTTCACTTTTCCACCCCACCACGTCCAGACTTTTCTTTTTTTCACAATAGCTGCTTTTCACACACACAAATATTGAATGAGTATGACAGCCGCCCGCTAGGTGATTATATTTATACTTTTTCTACCTACTTGTTCAGTTAAGGGGGTGGATGAATGAATGCACCATACGCAAAATTTTAACATCCCCGCGACCTTACAAAAGTATAAGTATCAAGCATTTTGATGCGTCTTCCAATAAACTTATTTGATGTCATTTAATGTGAATATAACAATGCCGCCTAAAACCAGTGGAAGAACTTGTGAAAGGTGAGCACTAAGAACTGACCAAGAAAAAGAAGCTCAGGAGGAAGGAAAGCTATGCTATCTATATTTACAAGGTGCTCAAGCAGGTTCATCCTGATACTGGTATTTCATCTAAGGCGATGAGTATCATGAACAGCTTTGTAAAAGATATTTTCGAGCGCATTGCTGCAGAGGCTTCCCGTTTGGCTCACTACAACAAGCGCTCTATGCAATAACAAGTCGCGAAATTCAAACTGCTGTACGTCTTCTCTTGCCTGGTGAATTGGCTAAGCACGCAGTTAGTGAGGGAACCAAGGCTGTTACCAAGTACACAAGCTCCAAGTAAATTGTAGCTCACTGCAAATAGCAATTTCTATGAAAAGGCCCTTTTCAGGGCCACAAATATTTGTTCATGAAGTTAAATTTGTTTTTATGTGTATATGCGATTAATATATTAATTTCTACTTTAAAAATTCAAGAAATTTCAGAACACTACGTAGCTATTTTAAATCTGACAATTATTTTTAGTTTTAAACTAAATTGCAAATAGCAATTTCTATGAAAAGGCAATTTTCAGGGCCACAAATGAAGTTAATATTGTTTTATGTGTAAATGAAGTTAAAATTGTTTTGTGTTCTATTTAAAAAATTCAAGGAAGAAAGAATAGCTTTTATACAGAACACTTTACGTAGCAATTTTAAATTTGACAATTATTTTTAGTTATTAGTTAAGTAGTAAACAATAAAACAAACATCTGGATATACTTTTTAGTCGATAAATATGAAAAATCTATCTCTTTTAAATAACATAAGTTTGTAGCCCTGAAAAGGGCTGTAATTGAATAAAAATTTCATAACTCGAAATTTTGTAATCGTAACGTAAAAATAAAGTCTTTAAACTTATTTTTTTGTTTTTTTCACTGCACTTTTTTTTGGCGATGATGCCGAAGCTGCTTTTTTCGGCTTGGCAGTTGCAGTCTTTGGCTTGGGTGCTTTTGCCTTAGCTGCGCCTGCCTTTGCTTTTGCTGTTGTGGGCTTGGCTTTAACTGTTCCTGATTTCTTAGCATCCTTAGCTTTAACCTTCTCTGCTTTCTTTTTCTCTGCAGATTTTTTTGGTAGCTACAACCTTTGATGGCTTTTTATCAGCTACTCCTTGGGCTTTCTTACTGTTAGATGTTTTCTTCTTTTTTAGCTGCAGTCAGTGGAGTCACCTTTTTAGTTTTCTTTTCTACTGATGCAGATTTTGGCTTGGGTTCCTTTTTGGCAGATGCTGACAATTTAAACGAACCAGTAGCACCCTTTCCTTTAGTTTGCACCAATTTTCCGTTAGCCACTGCTGTCTTCAAATACTTTTTAATGAATGGAGCTAGTTTTTGAGCATCACACTTGTATGTAGCAGCAATATATTTCTTGATTGCCATTAATGATGAGCCACCGCGTTCTTTTAAATTTTTAATCGAAGCGTCAACCATTTGTTGAGTTGGTGGATGTGATGGTGGAACTGCTGCCTTCTTTACCTTCGAACCAGATGCTGATTTTTTAGTGGCCACCTTTTTCTCCACTTGGGTTTGTGGAGCGGCCACAGGAGTAGCGGATGCTGCAATTGCCGTATCTGACATATTACCGTATTTTTTCACAATGTAGAAACACTTTGAACAAAATTTATATGACACCGATGGAAACTTAGGCACTCGTTTGTATGAGAATCAAGGAGAGCGGCTGTATGCGAATGATTTCAACAGCGAACGTTTATTGCGCACAACATTCACTTTATCTAATTATGTTTTTGTAAATTAAAAATATTTCTATTTGGAAAATGTATTAAATGTGTTGTTTATTAGATTTTTAAATATTTAAGTAATATTACATATATTACTTGTTTGTATTATATTAATTAAATAATTTTCTAGAGTCATTCAAAATTTAACTTTGAGTAATCAGTATAAAATATTTTTCATAAAATTATAATTATTTAACATAAATTAATTGAAATTCAATTCAGTTTTCGTTTATATTTAATATTTCATCTATTCTTCAGTCGACTAAAACCAAACGTTTTTGAAAAACTATTATATTTTAATTTTAAACACAGATTTTACAGACCCCTCGTTGTATAAATGCTCTCATTTTGGATATCTAATACTACCAATAGAAAAGTTACTCGTAAAATTAAATATAGTAGTTAAAATCGTGTTTATTTTAATACAAGCCATCTTTATTCTTTTCTTTATTGTTATTTAAGTATTTTAAGAATTTTTCTTCAGCTTCAATGCGACATTTGAAAGCAAAACTACATAAATTATTGCTTATCGGTATATATATATATTTTAATTAATGAAATAAGGAAACTTGATGTTAAATAATACAAATTTATTTTTATCAAATAATTTATGAATTCTTATTGTAATATAGTAAACTTATAATTTCTTAGTGTATATGTATATTATACGAGTATACTTTGTATACATATTTTATTACTCATTTAATATATATTTAATAATCAGTGTTAAATACTCTCTTTCAATTAATAAATTACATACATCGAAAAAATATTGGTCTCTCTTGAAAATATTTGTGGTCCTGAAAAGGACCGATTTTTTTTTATATGCTTAGTGGTAATTTAAGCACGCTCACCACGAATGCGTCTAGCCAGTTGGATGTCTTTGGGCATGATTGTGACTCGTTTGGCATGGATAGCACACAGATTTGTGTCTTCGAAGAGACCGACCAAATAGGCCTCGCTAGCTTCCTGTAGTGCCATCACAGCAGAGCTCTGGAAACGCAAATCAGTCTTAAAGTCCTGAGCAATTTCTCGGACTAAACGCTGGAACGGCAACTTGCGAATTAGCAACTCTGTGCTCTTCTGGTAACGACGAATCTCACGCAGAGCAACAGTGCCGGGGCGATAACGATGGGGTTTCTTGACACCGCCGGTTGCGGGAGCACTTTTGCGTGCAGCCTTAGTTGCCAACTGCTTGCGAGGCGCTTTGCCTCCGGTCGACTTACGAGCTGTTTGCTTAGTGCGCGCCATGACTATTTCAAAATTTGTTCACTTCACACACTCACTGTTGAAAACACAATAAGCGGCAAGCCAATTCAAGCATCATTTATATAGGGAAAACCGGGGGTTGTTAAAAAGAGAAGGGAAGCATATTACTGGTCGTTTTTCTTCGTCGCGACGACGCGACTCGGGTATTGTGTGAGCAGTGCACAAATATCTGTCTACTCACTCGTGTTTTTGGGTTTTTCGTATAAATATGAGCGCATCTGGCAAAGCAAGCATTAGTTCGTTAGTGGCATTCGTGAAGTGAAAAGTAAAAATAAAAGTGAAAAATGACTGGTCGTGGTAAAGGTGGCAAAGGCTTGGGTAAAGGAGGCGCTAAACGTCATCGAAAAGTTTTGCGTGACATCCAAGGCATCACAAAACCAGCTATTCGTCGTTTAGCCCGTCGTGGCGGCGTAAAGCGCATATCTGGTCTTATTTATGAAGAAACTCGTGGTGTTCTGAAAGTGTTCTTGGAGAATGTCATTCGCGATGCCGCCACCTACACTGAACACGCGAAGAGGAAGACTGTAACGGCCATGGATGTTGTTTATGCACTGAAGAGACAAGGCCGCACTCTATACGGTTTTGGCGGTTAAGAATATTTAAAAACTCAAAATCTAGACACCCAATCGGTCCTTTTCAGGACCACCAAAGCATTCCTTAAAAGAGAACAAAAATATTCAATTATCGTTTTTTATGTTTAATATAAAAAAGTCTCGCAATTAGACGTCGAATTTATTTTGAAATTTCGGTTTTACATATATGGCAATTATCAGAAACGAGACGCGGAAAGTTAAGTAATCAGTAACGGAACTGTACTTTTCATATATTTTATTTTACCATGAAAATATCATCTCTTAGAGAAATATTTGGTCGTCCTGAAAAGGACGTTTGAAGTAGTTTTGTTTATGTACACGAAATGTTCAGTTTGGTATTTTAAGCCTTCTTTTCGGTCTTTTTGGGTAAAAGCACTGCTTGGATATTAGGCAAAACGCCGCCCTGAGCAATGGTTACTCCTGATAGAAGTTTGCTTACCTCCTCATCGTTACGGATTGCCAATTGCAGATGACGGGGATAATCCTAGTTTTCTGGTTATCACGAGCAGCGTTTCCAGCCAATTTCAGTAAAAACTTCAGCAGCCAAATATTCCATAAACGGCAGCCAAATACACAGGAGCACCGGCACCAACACGCTCAGCATAATTTCCTTTGCGAAGTAAACGGTGAATACGACCAACGGGCATTTGATTATTGACAAAACTTATTTCTTTTAAATTTAAACAACCGCTCTTGACAACTTTCTGTACTCAACTTCCTATTATACCCTCGTTCCTTTCTATCGATAACTTGCTCTTGTCTAGGGTTGCATTCTAATCAGGGCTGCAATGTAGAAGTATCGAAACATTTAATTAAATCTATTACCAGTGCGAGTATTCTTACTGGAACCAATTCCCACATACATGAAAAACCGGGAAGTGTGGTTTTACACAAATTATTTGAATATCACTAAGGATGACTCTGGTAAATGGTCCGACTCATTATGTTGGGAGCTACTGCAATCAGTACTCCACCACCTCGTCAGTCAGGTTGATCAAGCCTGTATGTTGTATACCTATCTGGAAAGACTTCAGGCTTAGAATCTCTGGTTTTAACCAGGTTTCGGTAAAACAATAATTTGGGAAGAAAAGGTAAGACTATTAAGATAAAGACTAGATTTTTACTACAGAGACCTCTAACATTTTGATAGGAAAGTATTAAAGAGTAAAGTTTATTTATAGGACACAAACTTAGTTTTTTGTCGTCGTCTTATTAGGCGCAGTGGTCTGGTTCGGAAAAGTAAGTCTAATCGGCTGCCTATTCTTTTTCTTCTTTGCCTCGAATTCTTTAACCATAATATGAGCTGGCCAAAAATCTGCCGTGTATATGAGGTTAAAACATTCATTAGGTACACAAAGTTTAAAGGATGATATGTCCCGTTCATAAGAGAACTTAAATTTTTTTCACCTTTATCTCAGTGGCTTGTATTTTAGCTTGAATATAAGCCATGACTCATCAGATGTGAGATAAGGGGTAAGCCTGAAACAAAGATTGCTTCTTCCTCGGGGAATCCCTACAATAGCTTGGGCACCACTGATAAAGAATCAGTGGTTGTAGCCCTGGAAAAGCAGACACAGGTATCGAGACTATGACAGGAGGACACGTTTGGCGTCATTGGCTGCAGAGACTCGTTGTTGACCGATTCGGGAACCGAATTCTTCTGAGCCGCCGATCGAGTTACCACAGATGTGGTGATCGGTTTCAACGGCTGTGTCAACGGAGTACCATGCTGAGCGGAGGCGGTCGAAGTCAAAATAGCAGCAGACAGGGTTTCTTCTCTTTACACGTAGATTTTTTTTGCATTTCGGGGACTCACTCAACAGCTAAAGGCCATTAAATTTTAAGTCCAGCTTAGAGAACTGTTGAGATAGCGTACGAAAACCACTAAACAATTCCCTAAAGCCTTTCCGTGTCTGCCTCATTTCATTATGAACATCACGACACTCCTCACGCAATAGTGCAGCCTAATGCGCTTAGCTAAAGCATCTATACTTATACTTTTATTTTCTAACATAAATAACATAAATTTGAAGCCCTGAAAAGGGCTGTAATTGAATAAAAATTTCATAACTTGAAATTTTGTAACCGTAACGTAAAAATAAAGTGTTTAAACTTATTTTTTTGTTTTTTTCACTGCACTTTTATTTGGAGATGATGCCGAAGCTCCTTTTTCGGCTTGGCAGTTGCAGTCTTTGGCTTGGGAGCTTTTGCCTTAGCTACGCCTGCCTTTGCTTTTCCTGTTGTGGGCTTGGCTTTAACTGTTCCTGATTTCTTAGCATCCTTAGCTTTAACCTTCTCTGCCTTCTTTTTCTCAGCAGATTTTTTGGTAGCTACAACCTTTGATGGCTTTTTTATCAGCTACTCCTTGTGCTTTCTTACTGATACTCGTAGATGTTTTCTTCTTTTTAGCTGCAGTCAGTGGAGTCACCTTTTTAGTTTTCTTTTCGACTGATGCAGATTTTGGCTTGGGTTCCTTTTTGACAGATGCTGAGAATTTAAACGAACCAGTAGCACCCTTTCCTTTAGTTTGCACCAATTTTCCGTTAGCCACTGCTGTCTTCAAATACTTTTTAATGAATGGAGCTAGTTTTTGAGCATCACACTTGTATGTAGCAGCAATATATTTCTTGATTGCCATTAATTATGAGCCACCGCGTTCTTTTTTAAATTTTTAATCGAAGCGTCAACCATTTGTAGAGTTGGTGGATGTGATGGTTGGTGAACTGCTGCCTTCTTTACCTTCGAACCAGATGCTGATTTTTTAGTGGCCACCTTTTTCTCCACTTGGATTTGTGGAGCGGACACAGGAGTAGCGGATGCTGCAATTGCCGTATCTGACATATTACCGTATTTTTTCACAATGTAGAAACACTTTGAACAATATTTATATGGCACCGATGGAAACTTAGGCACTCGTTTGTATGAGAATCAAGGAGAGCGGCTGTATGCGAATGATTTCAACAGCGAACGTTTATGGCGCACAACATTCACTTTATCTAATTATGTTTTTGTAAATTAAAAATGTTTCTATTTGGAAAATGTATTAAATGTGTTGTTTATTAGATTTTAAATATTTAAGTAATATTACATATATTACTTGTTTGTATTATATTAGTTAAATAATTTTCTAGAATCATTCAAAATTTAACTTTGAGTAATCAGTATAAAATATTTTTCATAAAATTATAATTATTTAACATAAATTAATTGAAATTCAATTCAGTTTTCGTTTATATTTAATATTTCATCTATTCTTCAGTCGACTAAAACCAAACGATTTTTGAAAAACTATTATATTTTAATTTTAAACACAGATTTTACAGACCCCTCGTTGTATAAATGCTCTCATTTTGTATATCTAATACTACCAATAGAAAAGTTAGTCGTAAAATTTAAAATATAGTAGTTAAAATCGTGTTTATTTTAATACAAGCCATCTTTATTCTTTTCTTTATTGTTATTTAAGTATTTTAAGAGTTTTTCTTCAGCTTCAATGCGACATTTGAAATCAAAACTACATAAATTATTGCTTATCGGTATATATTTTAATGAATGAAATAAGAAAAATTGATGTTAAATATTACAAATTAATTTTTATCAAATAATGTATGAATTTTTTATTGTAATATAGTGAACTTATAATTTCTAGTGTATTTGTATATTATAAGTGCTTAGTACGCGCCATGACTATTTCAAAATTTGTTCACTTACACACCACGTTGAAAACACAATAAGCGGCAATCCAATTCAAACATCATTTAATTGGAAAACCGGGGGTTGTTAAAAAGGGCAAATGTGAGTGCAAATATCTCCTAACTCGTGTTTTTGGGTTTTTCGCATCTGGCAAAGCAAGCTGTTGGAGCGCTCTAGCTTTAAACAATAGATTAAGAAAACCACTAAGAAAGACGCGCAGCACGCGACAGTTGGATACCCGACCTATGTATCTAAACTATGTATATACACATATACTTAGACATGTTGAAATTAATCCCGACAGATGGCGCTCGCTGCGCTCGCCCGCCTCGCTTGTTAGCTGACAAAACTTGGTTTTATGCTCACTTTTTAAATAACTTCTGTGTTTATTCTCCGATCGGATTGTAATTTGGAGACACGTAGATATTTCACTCAGCTTAGTATATGTTAAAGTTGTATTTTTATAAATTATTGCTTATCGGTATATATTTTAATGAAGAAGATGATGTTAAATATTACAAATTAATTTTTATCAAATAATGTATGAATTTTTATTGTAATATAGTGAACTTATAATTTCTTAGTGTATTTGTATATTATAAGTGCTTAGTACGCGCCATGACTATTTCAAAATTTGTTCACTTTACACACTCACTGTTGAAAACACAATAAGCGGCAATCCAATTCAAACATCATTTATATTGGAAAACCGGGGTTGTTAAAAAGAGAAGGAAAGCATATTAATGGTCGTTTCTTCGTCGCGACGACGCGACTCGGGTATTGTGTGAGCAGTGCACAAATATCTCACTAACTCGTGTTTTTGGGTTTTTTTCGCATCTGGCAAAGCAAGCTGTTGGAGCGCTCTAGCTTTAAACAATAGATTAAGATAAAACCACTAAGAAAGAAACAGTCGCGCAGCACGCGACAGTTGGATACCCTTCGACCTATGTATCTATGTTCCTATGTATATACACATATACTTATGCACATGCTTTGAAATTAATCCCGACAGATGGCGCTCGCGCTTCGCGCTCGCCCGCCTCGCTTGTTAGCTGACAGAAGCACTTGGTTTTATGCTCATACTTTTTTTAAATAACTTCTGTGTTTATTCTCCGATCGGATTGTAATTTGGAGCTACGTAGATATTTCACTCAGCTTAGTATATGTTAAAGTCAGAAAGTTGTATCTTTTATACAGCGCTTACAAATTGAGTTCAAAAATTAAATCAAAAAATTAAAATAAATTTTATTGATTTGCGGTGGCGGTGGGCGTGGCACCTAATATTTGAAATAAACTTGATCTGCGCCGAGTACATAGGAACCTTCATTCAAAATTTGGTGTCTCTAGCATTTATAATAGCTGAGATCTGTGTGTTCATCTGGTCAGACGGACATCCGGACATCCAGACAGACAGACATGGCTCAGTCGACTCGGCTTGTGGTCCTGAGTAAGAATATATATACTTTATGGGGTCTGCCACGCCTCCTTCTGCCTGTTACATACATTTGCACAAAGTTAGTATACCCTTTTTTGACCATTTTCAATGGTCGAAGGGTATAAATAGATTAAATTACATTGAAATACATACAATACATAGAAACATAAATTGAAATAACATAACATGTAAAACGAAACAACTCTTATACTCTGTCAACGCTCGTCTTTGCTTCGTTTAATCCGATGCAAAGAGGCCAAAGAGAGTAGCTAATGTTAATAAAATTAGTCTGATTTCTGACACCAATAATCTTTTAATACCGGGTCAAATTCGTTTTTGTTGTTAATTTCGTATCTGAAAAACTATTCCGATTTTTCATAGGCGCCCGAGCAGGGACTTCGGTATTTTTATTTTTGAATTTCGTTTTAAATTATTGGTGGTGTGAATTCGGTTTTCGCGTGTTTAAGTGCCAAGAGATGTCAAGCCGCTCATCAAGGGAAATGTCTATGGAATCCACCAAAAGCTACGAGGTAATCTGCACCATAAATTGAGTTCTTTGTGCCCCGCAATTGTGCGAGAATCTTAAATTATTGGCCAAACACAAATTATTGTGTAGTGATTGTACATACATATGTATATAAAGTTACATAAAGTTTACAAGTGTCTTAATTATTGGTGTCAGTGAGTCTTACAACGAACAACTATACGTACATATGTGTGTGCATATTTGCATGTATATAAATAGATATGTACGTATATGTACATATAAATTAACTAAAGCCTTTGAACTAAAACAAACAAATAAAGCAACTGCACATTCGTTACATATTGATATTCTATTTTCGGAATTTGCTGGTTACATTTGTATTGCAGCTTCAAAGTCGCTTATTCGGTTATTGAACTTTCGCTATTCACGTGTTCCGCTTTGGTGTTAGCAGCTGCGAGATTACAGCTATTTTTTCTGTCGCTTAGTAAAGAAGTCGACTGATCTTGGTGCATTGAGTGTTCCGTTAGGTCCTGCAGCCGTCTGTTCCGTTAATTGTTTGCCTTCTCAACTGAGCACTTACATCTTACGTAGCTTATACCCTGTACACATAGGTAAAGGGGTATATAGGTCGAACAGTTAAGTTGTACATTGAACATTATTTGTTTTTGTTGATTGCTGGATATCATTTATTCCCATTAAAGTTCGAAGCTTGTAAAGTGAAGTTATTAATCATGGGCAATGTTTAGATTTGGATTGATATAACTCAACGTCGGAGTAATATCAACTGTAATCTTAATGTTTTTATACCCTTCGACCATTGAAAATGGTCAAAAAAGGGTATACTAACTTTGTGCAAAAAAAAATTGTATGTAACAGGAAGAAGGAGGCGTGGCAGACCCCACAAAGTATATATATTCTTGCTCAGGATCACTAGCCGAGTCGATTGACCTATGTCTGTCTGTCTGAATGTCCGGATGTCCGGATGTCCGTCTGACCAGATGAACACACAGATCTCAGCTAAATGCTAGAGACACCAAATTTGAAATGAAGGTTCCTATGTACTCGGCGCAGATCAAGTTTATTACAAATGTTTGGTGCCACGCCCACCGCCCCCACAAATCAATAATTTAATTTTTGAACTCAATTTGTAAGCGCTGTATAAAAGATACAACTTTCTGACTTTAACATATACTAAGCTGAATGAAATATCTACGTAGTCTCCAAATTACAATCCGATCGGACAATAAACACAGAAGTTATTTAAGAAAGTATGAGCATAAAACCAAGTGCTTCTGTCAGCTAACAAGGGAGGCGGGCGAGCGCGAAGCGCGAGCGCCATCTGTCGGGATTAATTTCAAAGCATGAGCATATGAATGTACATATATGGGTACATACATTCATACATAGGTCGAAGGGTATCCCACTGTCGCGTGCTGCGCGACTGTTGCTTTCTTACTGGTTTATATTAATTTGCTTGCCCCAGGTGCATAACCATGTGGCAGAGGTCGCCGCAATAAATACAAAACAAATTGGGCTGCGGAGTAAATTGAGTAGTCAAGTGAGAGTTACTTTTCATACTGATTTTATTTTCCTCGTTGTGGGGTTTATATACACGTTTCTTACAAGCTAGGTATTTACTTAGGTTACATGATACATGATAAAAGACAAATGTTAACTATCTAAGTATAATGATATCTGCTGATTTATGGCATGCAGATGGTGCGAAATCGTGCATCTGCATGCATAGCGATAAAGGGTCCTTATTTACTAAGTCCGCCTGCATATCAGCGAATGGTCAGTATTGATTCAGTGCATATCAGTAAAGGGTCACTGTTGATTTAGGTGCGTGTGAAAACGTACTCTGTCGCCTATCTGCTTATGATAGCAGTGTGCCTACGTGTCATCTGCAGCGTACGATTAATGTAAAATCGTACATCCTCCCGGCTGTTGAATATATGTTCAAGAATCTTCGATATTGATTCTTAATTGATGTAGGTTCTCTTCGGTTGGTGGATTTGATTTGGCGGATGTTCTTCCTTTGTAGTACTTGTTTCTAATATAGAATATGGACATGATCATCATGAACAGGAGGCCCCCGTATAGTGCGATGTGATGATCTTTAATCGGTTCAATTTCTTGAGGTAATTGAAATGTGTTGCTTGGGAGGAGTTTCTTTCGTAGTTGTTGTAAGTCGATGTAATCTTGCGTCAACTCTTCCTTTGTTAGTGTGGTGTCAGGTTATGCTGTTGTTGTTTTAATTTTGCTGATCATATCTCCAAAACGAGCGAACAACGTAGGTTTGATTGTCTTGATGGTGTCTTGACTGGTGAGAGTCATCAATGAGTTTCGTAGTGTACATCCACCAGTTACACTTAGTATTCCAGAGTTTTGTAAAATTATGTCTGATGCTCCATCCGGACACACCGCTGATAATTGCACTTGAGAATTTGTAGCAAATATCCAGTGATTTCTTGCATGCATGTTTAGTAGTGTAAATGTTTTATTTGACTGTGTCCAAATGACATGATGCATCTGTTCTGTTGTGAAACAATTTCATTTCGCAACTAGTTTCAGTTGTGAATTTTGTTTGTTTATTTTTGCATATAAAATCGTCAGTGTCTCTTGGGTAGCAATTTTGAAAATCCATTTCTGTCAATTCTACAAATTCATCTCGATGATCATTGATTGCAATGAACGGAATCTTGATGTCATAGTTGATTATTCCATTCTCGGATGTTGACGGAATAGGACTGAGCTTAAATATTTCAAGCATTTGTGTGGATACTAGTGGCAATGTAATTTTGATAATTACATGATTATTTACTATGGTTCCTTCAGCCCTCATCATTTTGTAGAGCATTAGCAAGTTGTCTGGCGTGACAGGTAGCATTTGTTCACTCTTCAGGTGCTCTCGTATTTGATTCAATTGTTCCTTTAATTGTTTTGGTGAGATCAGTGCTGGACTTTGTAGCAGCGCTTGTCGCTCAAATAATTCTGAGCTACACCTAAAAGTATGCAACAGTAAGAGGCAACACTTGGGTTTTAGTTTTAGTAGTAGATTGCGATGATTTAGAATAGTAGCAAGTTAAAGCCTTTCAAAACTAGCAAAATAGAAATATATAAAACAAAAAAATAAACCCCTTGCTCTTGGTTGTTTTAGCGAACGAGAAAATAATGTAATAAAAAGAAAGGGGAATGGATGGATGGATTGCTTTCCCGGGGAAAGGTGACTAGGCAAAATTACCGCGGCATTTTGAGCTTGAAAAGGCGCCAAAAAGGTTTCCTGGATAGCCTTGGCTCTGCTTACTACCCACACATTCCTTATACCGGACGGATCATTCTGCGGAACTAAAAGGACGAGCAAGCCTGAGCAGCCTTCAAAAAAAAAAAAATTATAATATATATTTTCATATATATACATATATATCAGCGCCAGTTGCTGAGTTTGCAAGATTGACTTGCAAACAGCTGTTCTCTGCAAGACTTCACCTTACAGCTCTCTCCGCTTCGAACAAGAAGATTTTAGTTGTTTCGAGAGACGCGGAGCGGGCAGAAGCCCAGCTGGCCCGGGCTGTAGGCGAATCCCATTTTTTTGTGTGTGAAGCTTAGCTGGCTAAGATATTTGACCGCCAATGCTAATGCAAATCTAAGTGAAGTGCGGTGACTTGCCTTATAAAACGAAAGATATGTCGGTAGTATAGGCAGAAAGTGCGTAAAGCGCAAGGTGCAAGGCAACGGAAAGCGGTAAAGCGCAAGGTGCAAGCAACCGAAAGAGAAGCGACCTTTGTTCCCCGCTATCTATGAAATTCCCAAATTGCGAAATTCTTATTTTTTTTTGTATTATTTTTATTATGTTAGTTTAATTGTTTGCCAAATTGAAGTGTAGTTAATTCAGAAAAAGAAAAATTATAATTGTACCCATGGTGAGAGAATGAGAATGGAGTGCAGGCAAAGTGCAAAAAACTAAAATTAATCACAAAGAAAACCAAAACGAAATATAAATAATTACCAATAATAAAAGTTTAGCGAAAAATAATGAAATAAAAAAAAACTTATATCCAGTGAAACAAATGAACAGCAAAAGTGTAAAATAAAACATAAAGTGTGCAGAAAAGGCATGGTTTGACCCACTGTCCAACCGTTGCAGAACCCAAAGATCTCTTTTGCAGCTTCTTCGCCGAAAGCGCTTTCGTCGATGGACAGCGGCACATGGGGTAAGTGACCGATATTTCTCTTTAAAACTTACACCGAACAGACGAATCTAACGCATAACGCACGCGCAAAGCTACTCGCTCTTTGATCGTTCTCTTACACTGCGCGCTCTTAAAGAATAAAAGAACAAAAGAATACGAAATGCTCTCTTAAGTGAGTCTTCCGTCTTCTTCTTGCGTTCAGTTATTTTTTTTCACGTCTATCGTTATTCGCAACTTTATCTTTGGTTGCTCATTTGTTACTCAACTATGAGAACCCAGAATACTCTAACGAAAATAAAGAATGAAAACAAATTAAACTCTAAACTATAATATTATATATATTTATTTATATTGCTTTTAAATTTTTAAATACCAATACCATATTGCACATGTTCTTATAAAATGCCATACTATTCCTCCACAGCCTCATTCTCCCACTTTATTTAATAACTTTAATTAATTGTATAAAAATGAATTTTGCAGGTATAGATATAATAATTATTTTTAATAAATGTCAATTAGTAAAATAAACTCGTGATAGAGTCATTTTATAATAGGGTCATGCTCCGTGAACACAAGGTAGGGTACTAATCTATCGACTCGATCGTAGGTATCATTTATGACTGTAAACAAAAACAAAAACGGCGGGCAAGCTAATCAGCTGGAAAACACCACCAGCAAGTAAGCACGATCGACTCGAAGTTTTAGCTTTGTTTATGTTCTTTCCATTTCCCTCTTCTCTACTTCTTTGCTTAGACTGTCTTCTTATCAGGTGCATTTAAGATTATCTATGCCCTACAAGCTCGCGAAGTCAAATAAATTTTCTGTAGACTCAGCCAGCATTTACATATAGCACACCAAATCAGATGATCCCCCCACTTCTCTCACCCAAAGCCTAGCCGGTTTTATCGCGTGCAGTGCTGCAATGTACTGACTATCCGCTGGTGATAAAATACTTTAACTATTTCTACGTAATATGCTACAACTTATCGTATTATGACGAATGTCTGTTAACACATTAATAATCTCACTCTGCATTCGTTGTAGGTTTGTTGCTAAGAGTGTTAGCTGCGTGGTAAGTGTGATGTACCATTGAAAAGACTGGAAATGGTCCTTTTCTTTCTTTGCAGCTACCATGAATCCTTCTATGATTGTGAGTCTTTTGGAGTTGGAAACTTCATCTCGACGTATGACATTAATTGTTGAGTCGATTAACGTGGTTTGGTTTTCAATCAGCTTTAATAAGTGATTCTCATTGTCCTTTACCTTCATGATAGTGTTCGACATTTCAAGTACATAATTCGAATCTAATACTCCAATCAGGCTACTAGCAATATTTCCAACAATATCCAACGGTGCTCGTCGTGATCGTGGTTTTGTTAATAAATAATTTTTTGTTTGTAGATCTTCTTCGATGTGCTTGAAGTGTTGGTACATGCCTTTGCATGCCTGAATTTGACTGAATTCCAGACATATTTCTCCAATCTTCTTTGTTCCCAATGAAAATGTCATCATATCTTGCCAATAAGGTTGTAGGTCGTAATATGCAACAATATTCCAATCGGTTGTAGTGAGTTGCGTTGTCCCAATCCTTTCAAAGAAGATCCCTGGCTTTCGTCCAAACTGGGTTATGTTAATTGATTGAGCCATTGCGAGTGGCAATAGAAACATCATAACTAACAAAGTCGTTGTCAGTGATGGCATATTTAATTGTCGTCGTTTGGGTTTCGTTTCCTCTTCGCGTTGTTCTTCTTCTATCGGATGCTTGTGATCCGGTTCTTCTTCCGGAAATAATGGGGCAATATGTTGGATGTCCCTTTTGAAGATGCCTCTTGCTGTTTTTAACTCCACAACTCGAACGAAGCCATCCTTTCCAGCGATTGCATTGATGATACGTCCCATTGGCCAAAGCAGAACTGGTGTGTTGTTCTCTCTTATTAGCACCAGCATGCCTTCTTTAACATTAGCATATGATTTTTTGTCATTTATGCCGTTCTTGGAGTTACTGTAGGTAGTTCGTTGACCACTGTGACCAGAACTGATGTTTGACCTTGGATACTGCTGTCCATCTCTGTCCTAATGAAACAGGTTGTTGCGATGGTTCATGGTCCACTTGAGCCGTCAGTGGTTCTCCTATTATAAAATGTCCAGGCGTCAATGCAGTCACGTCGTTTGGATCGTTTGACAACGGCACATGTGGTCGAGAATTCAATACTGCTTCAATCTCGACTACTACTGTTTCTAATTCTTCATATGTAAGTTTAACGGAGTCAATATTTTTAAGAAGTAGTTGCTTGGCTGATCTAACGGCTGCTTCCCATAGTCCGCCGAAGTGAGGTGCTCTGGGAGGAATAAATTTAAACGTTACTCCCTTTTGATTGCAGCTCTCGATAATGGCCTTTTTAGCCTTGTATGACTGAATTGCTTCTTCCAGATTTTTGAGCTGGTTGCTGGCTCCCACGAAGTTTGTTGCATTGTCCCAATGCTAGAAATGCATCGGTCGTAAGGTCGCTTACTAGTTCCAAATGCACTGCCTTTGTTGCAAAACAGCAGAATATGGCAATATATGCTACATGTGGTTGCTTTCCACGGAGCTTATAGTGAACCTTCATCGGTCCACAATAGTCTACCCCAGCATTAAGAAATGGTCTTGCTTGAGCGACTCTTAATGGTGGTAGATTTCCCATGATTTGTTGGATTAATCTAGGCTTGGCTCTTGTGCATCTTACACAGTTTTGCACGATATTCCGGGCTATGGTTTTTCCCTTAATGGCCCAGAACCTTTGCCGCATTGTTACTAAAAGAGCTTGAGGTCCACAATGCATGTTATCCTTAAAACCTTGCTCAAATATCAATTTTGTTATCGGGTCATTGTATGGCAGCAACATAGGATGGTTTGCGTTAAATGTGATGTCTGCTGCTTCTAGTCTTCCACCTACTCGAATATTATTTTCATTATCGAGGAATGGTGCTAACGCATTTAAGCTGCTGTGTCTGTCCACTTCACGATTTTTCTGGAGATCCTTTAATTCTGCCATGAATCCATTTTGTTGAATATTACGAATGACTATCTTCTGGGCTTCATTTATTTCTTCCAATTGTAGTATTGGTTCGTTGGCTTTCCGTTTTCGAAAACGCATCATATAAGCAACAATTCTCAACAATTTATTGTATGAGTTTCCCATGATTGATTGTGTATATCAATTTTTCTGATTTGGTTGCTGCTAATACGACTTCAGGGACGACCTTGGATGCTTCAGTTCCCTTTGCTACAAACGGCGATGGCCATGTCGATGGAGGTCCATGCAGAAATAGTGGACCATAGAACCACAAGCTGTGATCCTTGAATTTTGTGGCAGTTATTCCTCTTGATGCTACATCAGCTGCGTTGTGTGCGCTTGGGATATGTCTCCATTCCTTTTGTGTGGACACATCTTGAATGGTTGTTATCCTGGTGGCTACGAATTTGATTTTAATTGTTTTTTGATTGTTGATCCAAGATAATACTATTTCTGAATCTGGATATGATATGGATATGTAGGTCTCCAAGAATAGCTGTTCCTTAACCGTGCTTGTTATTTCTGCACCTAGGACGGCAGCCTTTAATTCCAATCGAGGAAGTGTAATAGCGTTAAGCGGTGCTACTCGGGATTTAGCGCATAATAATTGAACGCTTATTCGTTTATCCTTGTGAATGGAGCGAATATACACTGCTGCTGCATATGCCCTTTCTGATGCGTCTACAAATGTGTGTATTTCCCTTTGGACAGGAACTTGTTTTTTATAGACATGTCGGTCAATTTTAATTTTGTTAAGAACCTTGAAGTCCTCTCGATATATTTTCCACTCCTTTTGCAGTGGTTGTGGTAATTCTTCATTATACTGATATCCTTGTCTCGGCAGTTCCTGCATGAAGATTTTTGCTTTAATTACCACTGGCGTAAATAATCCCAGTGGATCAAATATTTTAAATATTTCCGAGACAACATCTCGCCTTGTTATTATTTTTCTTTTTGCTAGTTTGTGTTGTGCAGCATAATTCGTCCGAACTTGGGTTCCATGTAATTCCCAATGTCTTAATGCTGCACTCCTCATATGCTGCATCTTCCAGATGAACGTTGGGTGTAATGTCTTCTTTAGGCAAACCAAGTAATAATTGATTGTGGTTTGCACACTATTTTCGTAACTTGAATCCAGATTTTGATAAAATCTGGTTCAATTCCCTTTGTTTCTGGAGGGCTTCAGGGATTGTTTCTGCGCCTGTGATACAATCATCCACATAGAAGTCGTTCTTTAATGTTTCGGCTCCTAAAGGATATTCTCGCATCGCCCTTGTTGCTAAATATTGCAGACATTTTGTGGCCAGATATGGAGCTGCCTTTGTTCCATATGTCACAGTTCTTAGTCGGTAGTATTTTATTTCTTCCGATGGTTCACTTCTCCATATAATCATCTGTAGGTGTTGATCTTCTGGGTTCATCCATATTTGACGATACATTTTTCGATATCCGCTGTGAACACGTATTTGTGTTCTGAATCTTAACAGTATAGAGAATAGCGTGCTTTGAACTGTAGGTCCTTTATGTAAAATATGGTTTAATGATTTCCCAGATGATGTTACCGCTGATGCGTCAAATACTACTCTTAACTTTTGACTATCTGGCTTGAGTACACAGTGATGGGGTATGAAATAATGTTGTTTGGGTATATGTTCTATTGGCACTTGTTTCATATGTCCAAGATCTTCATACTCCTTCATGAATTGAATGTACCCTTGCTTTAGCGTTGAATCCTTTTGTAGTATTTTTATACCCTTCGTCCATTGAAAATGGTCAAAAAAGGGTATACTAACTTTGTGCAAATGTATGTAACAGGCAGAAGGAGGCGTGGCAGACCCCATAAAGTATATATATTCTTACTCAGGACCACAAGCCGAGTCGACTGAGCCATGTCTGTCTGTCTGGATGTCCGGATGTCCGTCTGACCAGATGAACACACAGATCTCAGCTATTATAAATGCTAAAGACACCAAATTTTGAATGAAGGTTCCTATGTACTCGGCGCAGATCAAGTTTATTTCAAATATTAGGTGCCACGCCCACCGCCACCGCAAATCAATAAAATTTAATTTAATTTTTTGATTTAATTTTTGAACTCAATTTGTAAGCGCTGTATAAAAGATACAACTTTCTGACTTTAACATATACTAAGCTGAGTGAAATATCTACGTAGTCTCCAAATTACAATCCGATCGGAGAATAAACACAGAAGTTATTTAATAAAGTATGAGCATAAAACCAAGTGCTTCTGTCAGCTAACAAGCGAGGCGGGGGAGCGCGAAGCGCGAGCGCCATCTGTCGGGATTAATTTCAAAGCATGTGCATAAGTATATGTGTATATACATAGGAACATAGATACATAGGTCGAAGGGTATCCAACTGTCGAGTGCTGCGCGACTGTTGCTTTTCTTAGTGGTTTTATCTTAATCTATTGTTTAAAGCTAGAGCGCTCCAACAGCTTGCTTTGCCAGATGCGAAAAAACCCAAAAAACACGAGTTAGTGAGATATTTGTGCACTGCTCACACAATACCCGAGTCGCGTCGTCGCGACGAAGAAACGACCATTAATATGCTTTCCTTCTCTTTTTTAACAACCCCCGGTTTTCCAATATAAATGATGTTTGAATTGGATTGCCGCTTATTGTGTTTTCAACAGTGAGTGTGTAAAGTGAACAAATTTTGAAATAGTCATGGCGCGTACTAAGCACTTATAATATACAAATACACTAAGAAATTATAAGTTCACTATATTACAATAAAAATTCATACATTATTTGATAAAAATTAATTTGTAATATTTAACATCAATTTTTCTTATTTCATTCATTAAAATATATACCGATAAGCAATAATTTATGTAGTTTTGATTTCAAATGTCGCATTGAAGCTGAAGAAAAACTCTTAAAAATACTTAAATAACAATAAAGAAAAGAATAAAGATGGCTTGTATTAAAATAAACACGATTTTAACTACTATATTTTAAATTTTACGACTAACTTTTCTATTGGTAGTATTAGATATACAAAATGAGAGCATTTATACAACGAGGGGTCTGTAAAATCTGTGTTTAAAATTAAAATATAATAGTTTTTCAAAATCGTTTGGTTTTAGTCGACTGAAGAATAGATGAAATATTAAATATAAACGAAAACTGAATTGAATTTCAATTAATTTATGTTAAATAATTATAATTTTATGAAAAATATTTTATACTGATTACTCAAAGTTAAATTTTTGAATGATTCTAGAAAATTATTTAACTAATATAATACAAACAAGTAATATATGTAATATTACTTAAATATTTAAAATCTAATAAACA
The DNA here is from genome assembly GCA_018903425.1 of Zaprionus nigranus. Lineage (NCBI taxonomy): Eukaryota > Metazoa > Arthropoda > Insecta > Diptera > Drosophilidae > Zaprionus > Zaprionus nigranus. The sequence continues at coordinate 184,206 of JAEIGD010000109.1, forward strand.
ACACATTTAATACATTTTCCAAATAGAAACATTTTTAATTTACAAAAAACATAATTAGAGCCCTGTCTGTCTGTCTGTCCGTCTGTCTGTGTGAATGCACAGATCTCAGCTATTATAAAAGCTAGAGCTACCAAATTTGGCAGGAAGACTCCTGTGTACTATAAGCAGATCAAGTTTATTTCAAATGTTAGGTGCCACGCCCACCACCCCCCACAAATCAATAATTTAATTTTTGAACTCAATTTGTAAGCGCTGTATAAAAAATACAACTTTCTGACTTTAACATATACTAAGCTGAATAAAATATCTACGTAGTATCCAAACTACAACTTTCTGACTTTAACATATACTAAGCTGAATTAAATATCTACGTAGTCTCCGTAGTCTTACAATCGGATCGGACAATAAACACAGAAGTTATTTAAGAAACTATGAGCATAAAACCAAGTGCTTCTGTCAGCTAACAAGGGAGGCGGGCGAGCGCGAAGCGCGAGCGCCATCTGTCGGGATTAATTTCAAAGCATGAGCATATGAATGTACATATATGGGTACATACATTCATACATAGGTCGAAGGGTATCCCACTGTCGCGTGCTGCGCGACTGTTGCTTTTCTTACTGGTTTATATTAATTTGCTTGCCCCAGGTGCATAACCATGTGGCAGAGGTCGCCGCAATAAATACAAAACAAATTGGGCTGCGGAGTAAATTGAGTAGTCAAGTGAGAGTTACTTTTCATACTGATTTTATTTTCCTCGTTGTGGGGTTTATATACACGTTTCTTACAAGCTAGGTATTTACTTAGGTTACATGATACATGATAAAAGAAGAGAAGTGTGTGGGGCAGTAGGGGACTAAGGGGTTTAAGGAGTCTGGGGTCACTCGGCCAGCTTTATTGGCACATGTGAAAGGTTGGTAAACAAAGCCGACACAGCAGTCTCGGTTCAAGGAACTCAACGATGGCTAAAATTGGCTCAGTGCCAGCTGCTTGTTTGTGCGAAAGGGGGTGGAAGACAACAAAGGGGAAAAAGGTAGACAACAATAAGCAAAAACCAAAAACTATTTGCACTCAACAGCAGCAAATGGAGTCGTTGTGGATGATGACGAAGGGTGCGGGAGAAGGGTAAGAGAAGGCAGTAAGGAAGGCAGCAATGGAAGAGCAGCAAGAGCAGAAAGCAGGGAAGGCTACCAGGGAATCAGTGAAGGGAAAACCTGCAAAGACGAAGCCCAAGCAGGCCATCGATTTGAACAGTTTGTAGTTATTTCGTTGTGTTATACCCTGTTATGGAATGTGTAAAGGAATCGGGTAAGCACAGCGTGTGCATATTTAAGTTAAGGTTTGGCGATAAAGCTGTATGTCTTTTGTTATTCTGTCTGTTCATACGTATGCCAATCTGCCTGACTGCCTCCTTGCCTGTCTGTCTTCCTGTTTCTCTGTCCGCCTGTCTGTCTCTTTGTCTATCTACCTGACTGTCTGCCCGTTTGTCTGTTCTGTATGTTCATATTTATACCCTTCGACCATTGAAAATTGTCAAAAAAGGGTATACTAACTTTGTGCAAATGTATGTAACATGCAGAAGGAGGCGTGGCAGACCCCATAAAGTATATCTATTCTTATCAGGACCACAAGCCGAGTCGATTGAGCCATGTCTGTCTGTCTGGATGTCCGGATGTCCGGATGTCCGTCTGACCAGATGAACACACAGATCTCAGCTATTATAAATGCTAGAGACACCAAATTTTGAATGAAGGTTCCTATGTACTCGGCGCAGATCCAGTTTATTTCAAATGTTAGGTGCCACACCCACCGCCCCCGCAAATCAATAAATTAATTTTTGAACTCAATTTGTAAGCGCTGTATAAAAGATACAACTTTCTGTAGTCTCCAAATTACAATCCGATCGGACAATAAACACAGAAGCTATTTAAGAAAGTATGAGCATAAATCAAAGTGTTTCTGTCAGCAAAGAAGCAAGGCGGGCGAGCGCGTAGCGCGAACGCCATCTGTCGGGATTAATTTCAAAGCATGTGCATATGTATGTGTATATACATAGGAACATACATACATAGGTCGAAGGGTATCCCACTGTTTCGTGCTGCGCGACTGTTGCTTTTCTTATTGGTTTTCCCATTGTATTTTGCACATTTCGCACTTTAATTGCATCTAAATGCGAAGCATATGTGTAAATGAAAATGTTTTCGAGCCAGGGTTGCCAAGTGCAATGCCAAGTGTGTGGTAAGCGGATCACACAGAGAGCGAGAGAGATAGAGAAGAGGCAGAGGGACAGATTGGGGCAGGAGTAAGGAAGCAGGCAGCCAAGTTTGGCAGCAAAATGTTCGCTGGCTTCGCTTTGTTATTGTTTTAATTAAGTTTTTAACTGGCGCTAGACCAAAAATGCAGCACAGAGGAATATTTAGAAGAATGGGCAGATAGAAAAGAGGTAGAGAGCAGGAACAGGCTGAGTAGCAAGAGAAGAAGTGAGAAGAGAAGAAGCTGGAGTAGATAGAGGAAGCAGCTGATGGAAGAGCAGAGCCAGAAGAGTAAGCAGGAGGCAGCAGGCAGCGGAACAGAAGCAACAGCAAGGCAAAGTCCGATGATTTCCTGCCACGTCTACACGTTACAACGGCGTCGTTATAATTTACATGGCAGACATTGTCCGTGGGGCCCAGTTTGGGCTTTCGGTTTCGGTTTCGCTTGGCTTGGCTGCCAGAGCTGCTGTTGCTGTTGCTGACGGGTAAATTGATTAATGTGCCTTCTAATCAGCGCCAGGCGGTCCAGACAGGGACACAGCAGAACGGGAGAAATGGTGCAAGGGGAAGGGGTGAGGGAAGAGAAGTCAGTTGGTAAGACGTTGCACAGACACAAAGTGACACAAGGTCTGCAACAGTTTGCAAATTGTTGCGCTGAGGTAGCTGCTACACAATCCCTCCTAACTTCCCCACCAACTGGGCAGAAACGTTTTTTCAGGCGACATGGCTTGGGACAACATGGCTTGGGACAGCACGGTGTGAAGCATTTAGGTTTGCGTGTTGGTCTGCATGATCTGCAGCAGCGTGGCTTCTTTTTCGGATAGCATCTTGGCTTGCAACATTTAGGTGTACAGCAGGGCTTACAGCAAGATTCTTCGCCTTCCGTTGGTAAGCAGGCTGTGGTCGCGGCATCATCGTAGCTGTCGGCAAAGCTATATAGAAGGATGGGCTTCTGCAGGAGAGGGCAAGAAAGAATGGGGAGATCAGTAGACAGATCACCCGGAAGACAGCAAATCAGAAGGCAGGTCAGTAGACAGTTCAGTCACTAGAAAGTTCATGTTACTTTAGCACTTAGGCTTCGCTCGACGACGTTTCTTCCGGCAGCATTTAGGTGGTTTGGAGCATTTACGTGGTGTGGAGCATTTAGGTGGTTTGCAGCATTTGGGTTTGCCGCATCCAGTTGGACAACAAGGTTTGTCGCCGCAAGTTTTCTTCGGCTGCTGTAGGTAGCACTCAGATGAGATGCCCGAGAATGGCTGCTTGATGTTGCTCTTGCTGAACTTATTATGCACTTTCCCTTTGACCGCGTCATTGTTTGAAAATGGAAAAATCAATTGATCGAAATGTAAAAAAATTATTGAAAATTAAATTATAAATTATAACTTAAATCTAAAAATTTTGTCACTATTAATAAAACTTAAAATCTTTTTAATTTTTTGGTGTTTTTGATTTAGAAGTAAATTGTTTACTGAATATATTATGGAACGAGAAAGCCTAGGTCTCACAATTTCGACATCATCGCCTGCTGTGATGCCATTAAATTTGGAAAATACGAATGTTTCTAGAACGAAAGAGTGAGTGAGACAGAGACAGTGAAAGACAGAGACAGAGACCTGCGCTAACTACTGCTTAACTGTCTCTTCCCACTTAATTTGCATAGAGGGAAAGCGAAGAGAAGTGTGTGGGGCAGTAGGGGACTAAGGGGTTTAAGGAGTCTGGGGTCACTCGGCCAGCTTTATTGGCACATGTGAAAGGTTGGTAAACAAAGCCGACACAGCAGTCTCGGTTCAAGGAACTCAACGATGGCTAAAATTGGCTCAGTGCCAGCTGCTTGTTTGTGCGAAAGGGGGGTGGAAGACAACAAAGGGGAAAAGGTAGACAACAATAAGCAAAAACCAAAAACTATTTGCACTCAACAGCAGCAAATGGAGTCGTTGTGGATGATGACGAAGGGTGCGGAGAAGGGTAAGAGAAGGCAGTAAGGAAGGCAGCAATGGAAGAGCAGCAAGAGCAGAAAGCAGGGAAGGCTACCAGGGAATCTGTGAAGGGAAAACCTGCAAAGACGAAGCCCAAGCAGGCCATCGATTTGAACAGTTTGTAGTTATTTCGTTGTGTTATACCCTGTTATGGAATGTGTAAAGGAATCGGGTAAGCACAGCGTGTGCATATTTAAGTTAAGGTTTGGCGATAAAGCTGTATGTCTTTTGTTATTCTGTCTGTTCATACGTATGCCAATCTGCCTGACTGCCTCCTTGCCTGTCTGTCTTCCTGTTTCTCTGTCCGCCTGTCTGTCTCTTTGTCTATCTACCTGACTGTCTGCCCGTTTGTCTGTTCTGTATGTTCATATTTATACCCTTCGACCATTGAAAATTGTCAAAAAAGGGTATACTAACTTTGTGCAAATGTATGTAACAGGCAGAAGGAGGCGTGGCAGACCCCATAAAGTATATCTATTCTTATCAGGACCACAAGCCGAGTCGATTGAGCCATGTCTGTCTGTCTGGATGTCCGGATGTCCGGATGTCCGTCTGACCAGATGAACACACAGATCTCAGCTATTATAAATGCTAGAGACACCAAATTTTGAATGAAGGTTCCTATGTACTCGGCGCAGATCCAGTTTATTTCAAATGTTAGGTGCCACACCCACCGCCCCCGCAAATCAATAAATTAATTTTTGAACTCAATTTGTAAGCGCTGTATAAAAGATACAACTTTCTGTAGTCTCCAAATTACAATCCGATCGGACAATAAACACAGAAGTTATTTAAGAAAGTATGAGCATAAAACCAAGTGCTTCTGTCAGCTAACAAGCGAGGCGGGCGAGCGCGAAGCGCGAGCGCCATCTGTCGGGATTAATTTCAAAGCATGTGCATATGTATGTGTATATACATAGGAACATACATACATAGGTCGAACGGTATCCAACTGTCGCGTGCTGCGCGACTGTTGCTTTTCTTACTGGTTTCATTAGATAGGAATCTTCTTGACGCTATGTCATGAGACTCCCCCAACTCTGATGCATCCTCCATTTGTGGTAGCCGAACAATGAGCCTTTTATCTTTGGCAATTTGTAGGTTCCGCTCAAATTGCCGCTCACATTCCTTGTCCATCGGCGAAAGACAAGCGCCCTTTGTCTGGAGATTGTCCAATTCCCAGAATTTGGCTAGTTGTTCGTCCACCTTCTCCTGTTCTGTAAGCATCGCACATATTGATGATGTTGAGGCCTTATTTTGAATTTTGCCCGCGCTGATCCATCCATGTTTGGTGTCTTGAAGCATGGGTAGTCCTTTTTTCAATGACACTTGTCCTTGATTCACAATTTGGAAATAGTGTTCATCTCCTAGAAGAACGTCTATTTTTCCAGGTTTTCCAAAGTGTGGATCTGCCAATGTTATATTTTGTGGCACTTTCCAACTATCGGAAGAGATTTAACGCGTTGGTTGGTCATTCACAATGTTCGGCAAAACCATTGCTTCCAACCTAGAACTGAAATCTCCAGAATTTGATTTCAGCATGACATTGATGCGAGCGTTGGAGGTGTGAACCTGTCCTCCAATGCCACTGATTTTTATGGTCGAGTGTGTTGATTTAAGACCCAATGTCTTCACAGCTCGTTCTGATATGGCGTTTATTTGAGATCCTGAGTCTAGGAGAGCTCGAAATTCGGCCTTTCGTCCATTGTTGCCCTGAATTGTAACTCGGGCAGTGGCTAACAGAATATAGCTTGACTGTTGTCCACTTGCGGTAGCAGCTGTTGTGCTTTCAGGTTTTAATTCTAAGTGTAGCAATGTGTTATGTTTCTTGTTACACTTAAAACAGTCCCTTTTTGAACATGAACTAGTTGGATGTTCTGAACGGAAGCATTTTGCACAGAGTTTCTGTTTCTGTACCCAATTTAAACGTTCTGCTGCTGTTCGTTTTAAGAAATCATTACATTTAAAAATGCTATGATTCGGTTTTTTACAGAAATAACATATAAAGTTGTGTTCAGCTCCTACTGAAGCACACGGGTTGTGTTTGTCTTTATATTTGTCTGTATTCATGGCATCCAGTGTGAGGAACCTTTGCTCCAAGAATGCGAGGAATTCACTAATCGATTGGTTTTGCCGTGTATTTTGTATGGATTGTTCATACAAAATATGATTCTGTCTATCCATCTTTTTTGTAAGAACGCATAGCACAAGTGGATCCCATTCGTTTGTCGGTATCCCAATGTTGTTAAGTGCTGATAACGTTTCTTTAATGTTATCATGCATTGCCTTTACAGAGTTTGCATCGTTACCAGTCGTTGTGGGTTGATCTAATAACCTCTGTATTAGTGCTGTACTGAGCACTCGCTTGTTATTGAATCTTTTTTCTTGCATATTCCAAGCTGTGGTCTAATTTCTTTCAGTCAGTGAAAGATGGCGTATGAGTCTTTCTGCATCGCCAATTACATGATTTTTAGATACCACATTTTTTCAATAATGGGTATTGAAGTGGCTTCATGAATCATTTTCTTAAACATGTCATGAAATTGCTGCCATTTAAGGAAGTCTCCTTGAAACTTCGGGATGGAGACCTTAGGTAATGGTAATGGTGGTGCTGTAGGTAATGTAGATGTCACTATTTGTGAGACATTTACATCGCATGCTGTTTGGGTTTTAATGACAGCAATATCGGCCGAAAAAAAAAGTTTTGTAAATTATAGCCGAGAGAGACTGGATCGGCAAACCTTTTGTACATCTGAACATGGATATCCTTGATATCCTTCCAATATTGTGCTATTATTGGCTTGTAACCAGCTTGAGTTTCTTTTGTCATCATGTTCATGATGCGCTCAAGACTGTCGAGCAAGGCTCGTTGCTCCCGAATCATGGGTTGAATATCTATTTCGTCTGTTGACAATATAGATCCTGTGTCGATTTCCATGATATGCATCTGCCTCTTGAATATCTCCAAATATTCAATTTGTAGTATGCCATCGTAATACTTGTCCGTGAAGTATACGTGTTCTACAGATGCTCCTTGCAAATTTGCTTGAATTTTCTGTTCATTTGCTTGGAACTGTTGTTTATTGTTTTCCAACGCTTCAATCCTGTCGCTGAATTATTTGGCGTTGGTTTTCCGTTCGGCAGGATCCTTCTTGTAATTCCTTATTATGTTCTGGATTTCCTTGCCAATGTTCTGCTGCTGAGATAGCAGATTGGCTATGCTTGATGTGGCCATTTTAATTTATTAACTGTTGTCAGAACTTTAAGAGGTATTTTTTTTTTTGATGTGCCTCGACTCACACCGTGTTCTTTCTAACAGTAAAAATTAACAAGTGTTTTTTTGATTTATTAGAATTTGTCGCCTAGTTGACTACTTCTTTGGTCCAGCGTCGGGCTCCTGAAGCCTTGTCGCCTGGTTGACAAAAAATTTTTTTTTTTAAACAAAAGGGTCCTTGTCGCCTGGTTGACAACTTTATAAAGGAGTCCATGTCGGGGGTCACCAAATATTTAGATTTGGATTGATATAACTCAACGTCGGAGTAATATCAACTGTAATCTTTATGTTTTTTATATTAATTTGCTTGCCCCAGGTGCATAACCATGTGGCAGAGGTCGCCGCAATAATTACAAAACAAATTGGGCTGCGGAGTAAATTGAGTAGTCAAGTGAGAGTTACTTTTCATACTGATTTTACTTTCCTCGTTGTGGGGTTTATATACACGTTTCTTACAAGCTAGGTATTTACTTAGGTTACATGATACATGATAAAAGACAAATGTTAACTATCTAGTATAAGTATAATGACATCTGCTGATTTATGGCATGCAGATGGTGCGAAATCGTGCATCTGCATGCATAGCGATAAAGGGTCCTTCTTTACTAAGTCCGCCTGCATATCAGCGAATGGTCAGTATTGATTCAGTGCATATCAGTAAAGGGTCACTGTTGATTTAGGTGCGTATGAAAACGTACCCTGTCGCCTATCTGCTTATTATAGCAGTGTGCCTACGTGTCATCTGCAGCGTACGATTAATGTAAAATCGTACAGGCAATGAAGAAGATTCCAAACCAGCAAGCAGCTCTAAGCGTATGGCAAGTCTGGTTCAAGCATTAGATCGCTTGAAATTCGATATTGAGCGCATGAAGACTTCGTTTGAGCAAAAAACAATATCTTTCGAAAAAAAACACAGCTCGAGTGTCGTCTTGAGATTTTACAAGGATATATTGAAAAGTCAATGGGCCTACAAACTCAACTAGAGAGTTATGATCCAAGTGGTGTCACAAGAGGGCCGCTGGAGGATTTGTGTGTTGCCACCAAAGCCTTGTATTTAAATGCTGTTAAGCAAAACAGGCCTGATGTGTGCACTGTTACTGCTAGTACAAGTCATCATGCTCAATTGCCAAAAATGTCTCTTCCAAAATTCAGTGGCAAGCATTCAGATTATAGGAATTTTAGGTGCCTTTTTAATACATTAGTTGATGCCGATCACTCATTATCAAGGGTAGAAAAATTTAATTACTTGCTATCATGTCTATCAGATGAAGCATTAGGAGTGGTCAAACCATTTCAATTGTCAGACAGTAATTATCAAAAGGCGTTAGAAAGTCTTGATTCTTTGTATGATAATAAATGCCTCATTTTCTTTGATACTGTATCTCAACTGTTCGAATTGCCAAGCATGACCAAGGCATCGCCAGGAGGTCTGCGATCAATTTGATACAGTTTCTGCCATTTACTCATCGCTGTTATCGCTGGCAACTGATAAACACATTGCCAACGCTATGATTATCCATATGGTCATGTCTAAGGTGGACCAAGTGACCAAGTCTAGATACGAAGAACAGCTTGATTACGACAAGCTGCGCTCCTGGCCTGATTGCGCCACTCATTTAAATAGGCGCTATCAATATTTAGCAGCATAAGAGTCAACAAAGGCGAAAGGCAAGCCTAAAGATACTTCAAAGGGGCATAGTAAGGCATCGTTTTGTCAGAGCCTGGAACACAAAATTGATTCGTGTCCCTCCTTTAGCTCTATTTCTGTGACAGACCGTTTTGCATTCGTAAAGGCTAATAAACTATGCATCAATTGTTTACATAGTGGCCATATGGTTTCAAACTGTAAAGTTTCAAAGTGTCGGGTGTGCACAAAGTCTCACCATTCCCTACTTCATAGATATGAGCCAAGAGATCACCCAATTCCTAGTGCCGCATACATAGGCCACGTGCTTAGCACTGACCAAGTTATTTTAGCGACGTCGCGTGTTCAGTTCAAGGATCGATTCGGACAAGTTCACGTGGCCAGAGCCTTGTTAGATTCAGGATCACAAATTAATTTTATGTCTGAATCTTTGGCGCAACAATAAAGTATAATAAAGTATCCGATTTTTGGGTATTAAATAATATATCTTCGTGTCAGCCTGGGCAATTGCTGCCTTCTGACAAATGAAAAATACCTGCAAACATAGAGTTGGCCGATCCAGAGTTTCATAAACCTGCAAAAATTGATTTGTTGCTAGGAGCGGAAGTATTCTTTGATTTGCTGTGCGTCGGGCAAATTAAATTAAGTGCTGAGCTTCCTTCAATCCAAAAAACCTTGTTCGGGTGGATTGTTTCTGGAAAATATAGCGGTGAATTAAATCATCGACAATTGAGCTGTAATATAGTAGCTCAAAAAATGGAATGTTCTCTCGAGTCATTGGTGGAACGGTTTTGGGAGTTAGACAGAACACCAGATGAATCGAAGGCTCAACATAGAACAGCTGAACAAAGAGAGTGCGAAAATATTTTTATTCGCACAGTCCAACGTTTGCCTTCGGGCCGATTTCAAGTCAGGCTCCCATTTAAAAAGGATCCTAGTATACTTGGCATGTCATTTCAAACGGCCGAAAGGCGTTATCTCCAACTCGAACGCAAGTTAAGTAAAGACGATGCACTGTCAGATATGTATCATACATTTATGAAAGAGTACAGAGATCTGGGTCATATGTCTATTATCGAATCTACTCCTCCAAGACAGCATTATTACATTCCCCATCAATGCGTCTTGAGACCTGAAAGCACCTCAACCAAACTTCGAGTCGTGTTTGATGCTTCAAGGAAAACATCAACAGCTGTTTCATTAAATGAAACTCTCATGGTTGGGCCGACAATTCAGAGGGAGCTTTACTTAACATTGCTAAATTTTAGATTAAATAAATTCGCTGTAACAGCCGACATTTCCAAAATGTATCGCCAAGTTGACCTTGCTGATGAAGATCGCAATTTCCAGCTAATTCTTTGGAGAGAAAAAAGCTCGCAGAAAGTGCAAACGTACAGACTCAATACGATAATATATGGCACAGCATATGCACCGTTTTTGGCAATTAGATGCCTATTTGAATTAGCTGAAAATTGCTTACAATCGCATCCAGTAGCAGCAGCTGTCATAAAAGATTGTTTTTATGTAGATGACATGCTTGCTGGAGCTGACACATACAAAGGTCTACAAGAAATTTGACAACATGTCAAAGAAGTTTTACTGTCAGGAGGTTTTCCATCGGCAAAATGAGCTTCGAATCATCCAAAGTTGTGCACTGATGAGGGCCAAAAAGGTATTGAAGGTCGACGAGACAAGCTCAGTGAAGACTCTCAGCATACGGTGGGTAACGAATGTGGATGAATTTCGATACAATCTCGAGGTAGATGAATTTACATTGTTAAAGCCGACGAAGCGCAACATTTTGTCAGTTGCTTCACGACTTTTCGACCCCCTTGAATTGCTATGTCCACTCATCACATAAGCAAAAATTCTGCTGCAAAAATTGTGGAAACTGAAACTAGATTGGGACGAGACGATTCCTGCTTATCTTCATACAGAGTGAATTCAGTTTGTATATACTTTACGTGATCTCAGCAGAATAAAGCTGCCTCGATACGTCTGTAATAGTCAATACAACCAATTGGAAGTTCATGGCTTTGCAGACGCTTCGAGTGATGCTTACGGATGTTGCATCTACGTATGTACACGGTATGATGATGAAGTAGAGACAGTGTTGGTAACAGCAAAATCTAGATTCGCTCCGTTGGCAACTAAGACTATTCCTCGTCTTGAGTTGTGCGCTGCGCATTTGGTAAGCACTGTGTGGGAACAAATTGCCCCTGTTCTGTCCAAATTTAAAATAGACAGCGTGAACTTTTGGTCTGACTCTCAAGTGACCCTCTATTGGTTAGAAAGAGAGCCAGCGTCATTATCTACCTTTGTAGCTAACAGAGTTGCTGAAATTCAAGAGCGCTCTAATCATGTTATATGGCGACATGTACCGACTGAGTCAAATCCAGCTGATATTGCATCTAGAGGTGCATGTATAGATGAGCTTATTAAATCTTTATGGTTTACGGCTCCAAGCTGCTTACATGACACTGCCGAAAATTGGCCACAACTCCATAAGTTTGAGATCTGCGCAGAAGTACAAAGTTCAGAAAACAAAAAATGTGTTTCAGTTCACAAAGTAGTTTACGAACAGGCAATATTTAATAGAATTTTAGAACTAATTGAAAGACGATCTTCCTTCACTAAAATTATTCCAATAGTAGCGTATGTCATGCGGTTCTGCTACAGAAAGTATCGACCCAATTCTCACGTCGTATCGGCCATTGAAAGAAGACTTATCTTTTGTAAAATAGTGCAAATAGTGCAAGAACAAAGATTTCAACGAGAACTATTGTTGCTTGAAAAATCGCACGTTTTTCAACTCATTCAGTCGTTAAACCCCTTCATGCATGAATTTGATGAATCTGGCATACATTTCAAAGTTATTCGTGTAGGTGGCAGGTTGTTGCAGAGTAAGATTCCCTACGATGCGAAATTTCCTCTTTTGTTGCCTCGAGACGAAACTTTCGTCAAGATATTTGTGCGTAATCTGCACATTAAAAATTATCACGCTGGCCCAAAAGTATTGATGGCACTGTAGCATACCACCTTCAATGTTATGACACCTTGTCATACATAATACATATAATAACATAATACTAATAATAAATACTAAATTAACATAACATCACTTAATGAGCTTAACATAACATTACTTAATGAGCTTAACATAACATAGCCTAATGAGTTTAACATAGATTAAGCATGTGCAGGTTAGCTGTGCCTAACTGCAGCACTGCAAGATCACTCTGAATGTGACAAGCAATAAATAAAGACGTGTTTCGGCAAAGCGCCAAATATCGAAAACTTCAAAGTAAAACAAAATTAAAATAATAAGCGTGGCTTACGACCTACATTTGTTAATAACATTTTAGCTGACTCGAGGTCGATATCGGTTCGATTTTGCATCATAGCTTATCTAGCCGATATTTGCCAAACAAAACAAGAACACTTATCGAAAGACAAGGAGCGGGCTTGAATGTACAATTGTTTCACGAAGTAGCCAACTTCGATCATCAGCATTCATCGCTGACTAACTTGGGGATGAAGGGAGTCTTCATCTCCACACTGCTAGAACTGGTTGGGAATTCTAGTGGTGCCGAGGTGGAAACCAATTCAAAAACCAAGCTTGTCTCTGTGTTGTGTTTGGACTTACTGCATTGAATTCTTCTTCGAGAATTCCTGATTGCAGTTGCACTTAGTTAAAAGGTGCATAAAACTCTATCTGTGTAAAGCCATAAAGCTCTATCGGTGTAGAGCATTGTCCGGCGTGTCTACCGTTATTTTAATAAGCGTGGCTTACGACCTACATTTGTTAATAACATTTTAGCTGACTCGAGGTCGATATCGGTTCGATTTTTGCATCATAGCTTATCTAGCCGATATTTGCCAAACACAACAAGAACACTTGTCAAAAGACAAGGAGCGGGCTTGAATGTACAATTGTTTCACGAAGTAGCAGTAAAATTAAAATAAATAATTTCTCTGCTACCACATGGCGACCGTGACAAAGTGAGGAGGGTCTGCGCAACGGTAATAAAAATAAAAAGAAATTAAGAAGAGCAGCAGCAGCTCCTGTTGCAAAACAGCAACAACAAAAGAGCCAAAAAAAAAATAACGGAAACTGGCAAAACACAACTGATGGCAGAGGAGCCACAATTTCTTTTGGCCGAGCCGACTCCGCAAACCGATAGACCCACTCTGCAAGAGTAATTGGAGTCCAACCCACAGTATGGACCGCGCCCACTCGCAATTGCTGAGTACAGGGCCAGGCGGGAACCCAAGCAAGTCAGAAAGCATAAAAGGAGTGGCCGCAGAATAAAACTTCTTCAGCAACGGCGACTGATCAAAGACATGATCAAGTCGGCAAAGTAGGAAGCAGCCCGGCAACGCTACATAGAGCGTCTCCAAGACATCGAGGAAGAGATTCGTCAAAGTGCGAAGAAACGCAAACGGGCTGCATAATTTGCACATGCCCCAATTTGCCAAAAAATATCACCATCATAATATATTTTCGCAATGATGCGAAATAACGCAAACGGGCTGCTTAAACGCAATTGCCCCAATTTGCTCTAATATTTAGGCAAAATTCAAGCCGAGGCGGGTAACCGCTGCTTGGAAAATACTAATTGCTGATAGGCTATAACTAACAAATGTGGTTGGAGGTATTTTTTTTTTTTTTAAATTGTAAAACGAATTGTGAGCCAACCACATTCCCTAAATCTATCATTTTCCCATATATGTATATACGAATACACCGTACGGTACTGTACCGTACTGTAAATCTAAAAAGCAAAAGCAAAAGCATTTTTCAGACTGAGGGGAAAACAACCGTTGTTTTTCGGCGTAATGCTCGCATCATTTCGCTCGCATTTGAGCATCGCCACATAAAACTGTACACACAAAACGGTACGCTTAAAACGGTACCGCGTAGAGCAAAAGAGAACAACAAAGCTAGAATAGCAGTTCCAAAAAGTACAGTAGTAGCAAACGCAGCTGCAAGACAGACATTGACATTCAAATGACATTATGACTTATATACAAATTGCATATTTGTCTACATTGGAGACATGCAAGAAAAACATAATGACATTTGAATGACACTTCTTGTATATGATTTATATACACATTACATATTCGTCAACATTGCAGACATGCAGACAAACAGAATGACATTTAAATGACATTCCATGTACATAACTTATATGCATATTGCATATCCTTAATATATATTGAATTACATTTACTACACTTTAAAATACCATTTAAAATACTACACTTTAAAATACTACACTTTAAAATACTACACTTTAGAATACTACATTAAAATACTACATGGCAATTTAAAAACAAATTTCATGCATTTTTTCATGCATAAATTTATTATTTTCTTTTCTCAAACGTTTCATTGATTACATACATTTCAATTTTTCAAAAAAATTACACGATCATGTGCAAACCACATAGATTAGAATTACAAAGGAAAAGCTATAAATCAATCCAAGAATGGAATGGAATGATATAGCGAAACATATAGATGATTTTCGAAAAAATTTGATAAACCATATAAATGCATAAATAAAGACGCAGTATTAAAAGTAGATACATTAAAAAATCACATAGAAATAATAGTCAGAGAATATAATAACATAGTCACTTTAGTGAATAAACATGCAGATACTTAGACTTATAGCTGAGAACAATAATAAGTGTCAAAGGGTAATAAAATCCCTAAACACAAGATTAACAAATATCAGAAAAAGAAGACATATTCTTATTGACATACCTGAATGTCTATGTCAACTGGTGGAACTTGATTCCGAGCAATTCAAAGAACTAGACGAATCTATTCAATCAAGCGACGCTGAATCCGATAGTGATATTGAAACACTAGAAGGAAGTGATCGAATTGAAAGTAAGCCAGAAATAATAATGGCGCAAACATTAATAGATTTTATCAGAGTAGCCACATCTCTGCTACCAGAGTTTGATGGTAAGCACGAAAACTTACAAAGTTTTATAGATGCTCTAGCTCTACTAGAAACATTAAAAGGCACGCATGAATTAGCAGCGATAAGCCTTATAAAAACTAAACTTAAAGGCCATGCGAGGAATCTTATCAGTAATAAGCAGACAATTGCTGCAATCATTACACAACTGTCAAGTGCAGTAAAAGGAGAATCGGTAGAAGTTACATCTGCCAAGCTTCTCAATCTTCAACAAAAGAATAAAACGGCTAATTAATACACCCAAGAGGTGGAAAAACTGACAAAGGCCCTTGAAGGTGCCTATATCAGTGAAGGTTTAAGCCAATCCCTTGCTAACAAATACAGCACTACAACAGCTGTGAAGGCCATGACTCAAAATTGCTCCATTGAGAGTAAAACTCATCATGCAAGCAGGTACATTCACAAACATGAATGATGCCATTTCCAAATTTGTAAACAGTTGCACGGAGATAACAGGATAAATAACAATAATAGAGGAGGCCGAGGTTATAATCGTGGCAGAAACGGCAACCACAACAATTATAACCGAAATAACAATAATAACAATTATAACAACCGTGGAGGAAGACGAGGTCAAAACCTAGGTAGAGGCCGAGGTAACTCCAACCAGGGAAATAATAGTCACAATGTGAGATTGACACAAAATTCGTCGGAAAACTCACAGATCCCTTTAAGGAAACAATCAATAAATGCGAAAGTTCATTTCATCAATTACAGTCTTAATATATTCGTAACCTTCTACAATCATTCAACTCAAAATAAATTAACATTTCTCATTGATACTGGTGCAGATATTTCACTTTTAAAAGTAAATTCAGATAACTTTAAAATTCAGAATGAAAAAATAATAAACATCCAAGGCATAGGCCAAGGTGTTATAAAATCTCAAGGAATAACCTTCGTAGAACTTCAATCTACAAAATATATTATTCCACATAACTTCCATTTGGTAGACTCAAATTTTTCAATACCATGCGACGGAATAATAGGCATTGATTTTATTAAAAAATTCAATTGCCAACTAGATTTCAACCCAAGTGAAGACTGGTTTATAATTAGACCCCAAAATTTCAATTATCCAATATACGTTCCAATAACATATAGCGCTGGCAACAATACAGTTCTTCTACCAGCCAGATCACAAGTTATTCGGAAAATAGACATTGATATTGTAGATGACTACATATTTATTCCAAATCAGGAAATACATAATGGAATTTATGTTGCAAATACAATAGCAGCATCCAAACATGTGTACATTCGACTTCTAAATACCACTAATTTCGACCAAATGGTCAAGGTAAACAATGTCAAATATGAAAACCTTAAAGATTACGACATTCATAGCTCTAAGCCAGAAGATAGAAGCGAACAAGTACTTTCAAAACTAAAAAAAAATTTTCCAGAGCAATTTAAAAATCAGTTAACTGAATTATGCACAAAGTATAGTGATGTGTTCGGACTGGAAACTGAACCAATATCAACTAGCAATTTTTATAAACAAACATTAAGACTTAAAGATGATGAACCCATTTATATAAAGAACTACAGAAGCCCGCATAGCCATATAGAAGAAATCAAAAAACAGGTAGAGAAATTAATAAACGAAAAATCATAGAACCGTCTGTAACTGAATACAACAGTCCACTCTTGTTAGTTCCGAAAAAATCATTACCAAATTCAGATCAAAAGAAATGGCGATTAGTAGTCAACTATCGTCAAATTAATAAAAAACTTCTTTCTGACAAATTTCCACTCCCTAGAATTGATGATATTTTGGATCAATTAGGTCGAGTTAAGTACTTTTCATGCCTTGACTTAATGTCAGGATTCCATCAGATAGAACTTGAAGAAAACTCAAGAAACATAACATCTTTTTCAACGAGCAATAGCTCATATCGCTTCACGTGATTACCTTTTGGTCTGAAAATAGCACCAAATTCATTTCAGAGAATGATGACAATATCATTCTCAGGTTTAGAACCTTCTCAGGCATTCCTTTATATGGATGACTTAATGGTGATAGGATGTTCCGAAAAACACATGATTAAAAACCTTACTGATGTTTTTAATGTATGTAGGAAATATAACCTAAAGTTGCATCCGGAAAAATGTTCATTTTTCATGCATGAAGTCACATTCCTAGGTCACAAATGCACAGACAAAGGAGTATTGCCAGATGACAAGAAATATGACGTCATCAAAAATTATCCCGTTCCTCATGACGCGGATAGCGCAAGACGATTTGTAGCATTCTGCAACTATTACCGTCGATTTATTGAAAACTTCGCCGATTATTCACGGCACATAACAAGATTATGTAAAAAGAATGTCCCTTTTGAATGGTCAAGCGAATGCCAAAGAGCATTCGAACACCTCAAAGAAAAACTTATGCACCTCACATTATTACAATATCCTGATTTTCGCAAAGAATTTTGCATTATAACGGATGCTAGTAAACAAGCTTGCGGAGCGGTTCTCACCCAGAATCGTGACGGGATTAGGCTCCCAATAGCTTATGCATCATGTTCATTTACAAAAGGGGAAAGCAATAAGAGTACTACGGAACAAGAGTTAGCTGCAATTCATTGGTCAATCACCCATTTTCGACCATATATTTATGGAAAACATTTCACAATTAAAACAGACCACAGACCATTAACATATCTATTTTCTATGACTAATCCCAGTTCTAAATTAACTCGCATGCGGCTAGACCTTGAAGAATACGACTTCACTGTAGAATACTTAAAGGAAAAAGATAATTTCGTAGCAGACGCACTTTCGTGTATAAATATAAAGGAACTCAAAGACATGCAACATAAAGTCCTGAAAGTTACTACCAGGCAACAAAGTAGACAAAAATCCTGCACAGGAGAAACAAACAAATCTGAATTGCATACGCAATCAATAGAAACAGCTTCAATGCCCAACGTATTCCAAGTCATCAATAATGACGAGGTACGTAAAGTAGTGACCTTGCAAGTAAAAAATATGATATGTTTCTTTAAACATGGAAAAAAGATTACTGCACGATATGATGTCAATGATTTATATACTAATGGAGTCCTTGATTTAGATCAATTTTTCCAAAGGCTTGAAATGCAGGCCGGTATATATAAAATCAATCATCTCAAAATGGCACCGTGGGGAAATATCTTTGAATACGTTTCAATAGATAATTTTAAACACAAGGGCAATAAAGTATTAACAAAATTAAGAGTGGCGCTACTCAACCCGGTGACCTTAATAAACAGTGAAAAAGAAAAAGAAACAATTTTGATCTACTACATGATGATACATAATTTTTTTTTTTACAGGCATTGCAAAAAAAACAGCAGCTGAGGTCAAAAGACATTATTTTTGCAGAGGAATATTTAAACAAATAACAAACTGCTATTTTAAAAAAATGTCAAAAATGCCAAATGTCAAAAACAACAACACATACAAAGACAAAACCTTGACTTTAACTGAAACAACTGAACATGCTTTCTGACAGCGTGATAGTGGACACTATTTTTCCTCTATTAAAGTCGGAAAATGGCATAGGATATACAGTCCCTCTCATTTGTGACTTAATTAAATATTTAGTTGCAATTCCCCACTATCGAATAAAAGCGCAACAACAGTCACTTCAAAAAAGCAATTTTCAAAGTCTTTTATTTTTACTTACGGTCCAATGAAGACGTTCATTACGGACATGGAGTACAGAATATAAGAACTCAATAATCACAGATCTTTGCAAATATTTAAAAAGTACAAGAGCCATTAGGAAGCAAACCGGTCCAGCGCAGCACGACAGTGGGATACCCTTCGACCTATGTATGAATGTATGTACCCATATATGTACATACATATGCTCATCTCTTTAATTAATCCCCGACAGATGGCGCTCGCGCTATATCTTCCGCCTCCCTTGATGTGTGACAAGCACTTGGTTTTTATGCATATTTGTAATAACTTCTGTTGTTTATTATCCGATCGGATTGTATTTGGAACTACGTAGATATTTCATTCAGCTTAGTATATGTTAAAGTCGAAAGGATTGTATCTTTTATACAGCGCTTTTACAATTGAGTTCAAAAATTTGATGATGATTTGTGGGGGCGGTGGGCGTGGCACCTAAGATTGTAATAAGCAGTCTGCGCCGAGTACGCAGGAACCTTCATTTCAAGAATTTGGTGTCTCTAGCATTTATAATAGCTGAGATCTGTGTGTTCATCTGGTCAGACGGACGTATCCGGACATCCGGACATCGAACCAGACAGACATAGCTCAATCGGCCTCGGCTAGTGATCCTGAGCAAGAATATATATATACTGTGGGTCTGCCACGCCTCCTTCTATATTACACATACAATTTTTTTACCTGAGATTGGTATACCCTTTTTGACCATTTCAACTTGGATCAGGAAGTATAAATATAATGTCTACCGCTCACCACCATCAAACAGTAGGTGTAGTCGAAAGAAGTCATAGAACTTTAAATGAATACATACGATCCTACATATCAGTTGATAAGAATGATTGGGACGTATGGCTTCATTATTTCGTCTATCTTCTCTTTAATACAACCCTTTCTATGGTACATAATTATTGTCCATATGAACTTTTTTGGTAGATCAAATAATTTACCCATAATATATCACTAATATAACTAGCATAGAACCACTTTATAATATCGAAGATTATTCGAAAGAAATCAAATTTAGGTTAGAAATAGCATACAAAAGAGCTAGGTTAATGTTAGAAGAATCTAAGGAAACAACAATACGATAAATATACTTCAGACTTCGAATTAAAGATAGGAGATAGAGTTATACTAAGAAACGAAACTGGTCATAAACTAGATCCAGTATATTTAGGCCCTTACATCGTAGAAAAAATAGAAGACAAAGACAATATAATAATTATAGATAATAAACAGAAAAAACAAAGGGTTCATAAAAATAGGCTAAAGATATATAATAAATGAAACGTTAAAAAAAAATACAAACGCTACAGTCAGGAGCTGACTGTATAAGGCCATGGATTATCATAGTATACCGTAGGCAATAGGTATAGGTATGCACTTCTAGCGCGTACCAAATTTCATTACAGTTGTTTCTTCTTGATTTTAATTTTTTTGACTGTAACTTTTCTTTTTAGTTTATTAGAATAAAAAAAAATAAAAAAACAAAATAAGAAATAATTAATAAACGAAAATTCGCACCCTCCTCAACCGGGAGTTGAACGCACGCACTCACGCGCAGCCGTCCGCCACTCTAACCACTCGGCCATTGCCTCATTTCTTCGAGCATCGGCAAAGCTGCATTGTGAACCAATTCTGTTCCCATATAATGCAAATAAAAAGTTTAATAAAATGCTGTGTGTCTGACGCTAGATTTGAACTTCGGTATGCTTGCGTAAATTAGGTCTGCTTAATTATTATATACATGTATGTTGAAAGTGAGTTTAATTCGTATCATATCTCACTTATTTATAGTCCGATTTTAATGAAATTTTCACATAACGCCCGTGGCAAGGTATTTGTCATGTATGATATACAACTTTGGTTGTTGAGTTAATATTGTAGGTTTTAAGTAGTTATTTCTGATTTACAGAGGCGGGAAGGGGCGTGTCCAAATTTTAAAAAAACTTTGAGACACTGCAATATATATGTATGTTGTCACAAAATTTGATGACTCTAGATCTTATAGTTTCTGAGATCCAGGTGTTCATACAGACAGACAGACAGACGGACAGACGGACAGACAGACATGGCTCAATCGACTCGGCTACTGATACTGATTCAGAATATATATAGTTTATGGGGTCGGAGATGCCTCCTTCTGCCTGTTACGCACATTTCCGTTCCGACAAACACAATAGACCATGAATTTTTTTTAAAATCCATGGCCTAAAAAATAAAATGTTTTTTCTAGTTAAGGTAGTTCAGTATATATGTATATATATATATAATTTTTATACCCTTCGACCATTGAAAATGGTCAAAAAAAGAGTATACTAACTTTGTGCAAAATGGAAATGTATGTAACAGGCAGAAGGAGGCGTGCCAGACCCCACAAATTATATATATTCTTGCTCAGGATCACTAGCCGAGTCGATTGAGCCATGTCTGTCTGTCTGTCCGGATGTCCGTCTGACCAGATGAACACACAGATCTCAGCTATTATAAACGCTAGAGATACCAAATTTGGAATGAAGGTTCCTATGTACTCGGCGCAGATCAAGTTTATTTCAAATGTTAAGTGCCACGCCCACCGCCCCGCAAATCAATAAATTAATTTTTGAACTCAATTTGTAAGCGCTGACATAAAAGATACAACTTTCTGACATTAACATATACTAAGCTGAATGAAATATCTACGTAGTCTCCAAATTACAATCCGATCGGACAATAAACACAGAAGTTATTTCAGAAAGTATGAACATAAAACCAAGTGCTTCTGTCAGCTAACAACAACAAGGGGAGGCGGGCGAGCGCAAAGCGCGAGCGCCATCTGTCGAGATTAATTTCAAAGCATCTTAATATGTATATGTGTACATACATAGGAACATACCTACATAGGTCGAAGGGTATCCCACTGTCGCGTGCTGCGCGACTGTTGCTTTTCTTACTGGTTTTTTAGGCCATGGATTTTAAAAAAAATTCATGGTCTATTGTGTTTGTCGGAACGGAAATGTGCGTAACAGGCAGAAGGAGGCATCTCCGACCCCATAAACATATATATTCTGAATCAGTATCAGTAGCCGAGTCGATTGAGCCATGTCTGTCTGTCCGTCTGTCCGTCTGTCCGTCTGTCCGTCTGTCCGTCTGTCCGTCTGTCCGTCTGTCTGTATGAACACCTGGATCTCAGAAACTATAAGAGCTAGAGTCATCAAATTTTGTGACAACATACATATATATTGCAGTGTCTCAAAGTTTTTTTTTTTAAAATTTGGACACGCCCCTTCCCGCCTCTGTAAATCAGAAATAACTACTTAAAACCTACAATATTAACTCAACAACCAAAGTTATATATCATACATGACAAATACCTTGCCACGGGCGTTATGTGAAAATTTCATTAAAATCGGACTATAAATAAGTGAGATATGATACGAATTAAACTCACTTTGAACATACATGTATATAATATTAGGCAGACCTAATTTACGCAAGCATACCGAAGTTCAAATCTAGCGTCAGACACACAGCATTTTATTAAACTTTTTATTTGCATTGTATGGGAACAGAATTGGTTCACAATGCAGCTTTGCCGATGCGCGAAGAAATGAGGCAATGGCCGAGTGGTTAGAGTGGCGGACGGCTGCGCGAGAGTGCGTGCGTTCAACTCCCGGTTGAGGCGGGTGCGAATCTTCGTTTATTAATTATTTCTTATTTTGTTTTATTTTTTTTTTTTATTCTAATAAACTAAAAGAAAAGTTACAGTCAAAAAAATTAAAATCAAGAAGAAACAACTGTAATGAAATTTGGTACGCGCTAGAAGTGCATACCTATACCTATTGCCTACGGTATACTATGATAATCCATGGCCTTATACAGTCAGCTCCTGACTGTAGCGTTTGTATTTTTTCTATTAAACAAAAAATGTTTTTCTCAACATTGCAAGTACTACTTAATAATTAATAATCAATAATCAATCTTTTTTTTTTCCTCTCCGTCTGAACAATGTAAATGCTATAAAAATAATAATAATATACATATACAAAAAAAAAGTAACCAAAAATGACTACATGACTATTACGTCATTCCTTTAAAAAAGGCAGGAGTAGCATACCACCTTCAATGTTATGACACCTTGTCATACATAATATATATAATAACATAATACTAATAATAAATATTAAATTAACATAACATCACTTAATGAGCTTAACATAAAATCACTTAATGAGCTTAACATAACATAGCCTAATGAGTTTAACATAGATTCAGCATGTGCAGGTTAGATGTGCCTAACTGCAGCACTGCAAGATCACTCTGAATGTGACAAGTAATAAATAAAGACGTGTTTCGGCAAAGCGCCAAATATCGAAAACTTAAAAGTAAAACAAAATTAAAATAAATATTTTCTCTGCTACCACAGCACTTTTGAGACAGCAAATTTGGCTAATAAAGGTACGAGAAATATGCTCATCAGTTGTTCGTAACTGCGTGCATTGTTTCAGATATAAGCCAAAATTATTAGGCCAAATCATGGGCTACTTGCCTGCAGACCGTTTGGAGTAGGTCGCCCATTCAAGGTTTGCGGTGTTGATTTTTGTGGACCCTTTTTAAGTAAGCTACAGATTGCGCGGTAGGCTCCCAGTAAAGGCGTATGTCGCTGTGTTTGTTTGTTTCACGTCAAAGGCTGTTCATCTTGAACTTGTAGTTAACTTATCCACTGACGCGTTTTTAAATGTATTTAAAAGGTTCGCGGTCAGACGAGGACTGAGTAAAGGCGTATGTCGCTGTATTTGTTTGTTTCACGTCAAAGGCTGTTCATCTTGAACTTGTAGTTAACTTATCCACTGACGCATTTTTAAATGTATTTAAAAGGTTCGCGGTCAGACGAGGACTGCCGGAGAAGGTATACAGCGACAATACGACCAATTTCGTAGGAGCTAGCAACGCACTGAATGATCTGCAAACAGCGTTCGAGAAGCAGAAGGAGGAGCTTCAGGACTACGCCGCGGAGAGAGGAGTGGAGTGGATCTTCATTCCACCCAGAGCGCCACACTTCGGAGGACTGTGGAAGGCGGCAGTGAAGGCCGCGAAGCATCGGCTGGTGAGAGGGGCCGGCAACGCCAACCTCACATACGACGAGCTTAACACACACCTAGTCGACGTCGAAGCGCTGCTGAACTCCAGGCCACTGGCCGCCAAGAGCAGCAATCCCAACGACGGCGAGCCCCTAAAGCCAGGCCATTTGCTGCTGGGTCAGGCTCTAACTATGCAGCCGCGCGAATACGCTCCAGGAATGCCTTGCAACATGGCAGGCAATCCATCCTTAAAGCGGTGGCGGCAGCTGTCGGAACTCAAGCTGCGGTTTTGGCACAGCTGGTCCAGGGACTATGTGCTCAGCCTTCAGCAGCGATCACAATGGACAACAGAGGCCAACAATTTAGAGGTGGATCGCATGATGTTGATACACGAGGACAGCACACCGCCCCAGAAATGGCATCTAAGGCGCGTCACCCGAGTCATCGCGGGAGACGACAGCAAGGTCCGAGTGACAGAGGTGCTAACCGCAACCGGCATCGTTAAAAAGAGCAATCCACAAGCTGGCTCCAATTCCATGGATCAAAGAACTGCAGTCCTTTAATGGTGGCGGAATGTTGGAGCGCTGTAGCTTTAAACAATAAATTAAGATAAAAATAGATTGAATTACATTCAAATACATAGAAACATAAATTGAAATAACATAACATGTAAAACGAAACAACTCTTATACTCTGTCAACGCTCGTCTTTGCTTCGGCTGTTTAATCCGCTGCAAAGAGCCCAAAGAGAGTAGCTAATGTTAATAGAATTAGTCTGATTTCGATCTTGAGCAAATGAACTATGACAAACATACACACCAATAATCTTTTAATACCGGGTCAAATTCGTTTTTGTTGTTAATTTCGTATCTGAAAAACTATTCAGATTTTTCACAAGCATTAGTTCGTTAGTGGCATTCGTGAAGTGAAAAGTAAAAATAAAAGTGAAAAATGACTGGTCGTGGTAAAGGTGGCAAAGGCTTGGGTAAAGAAGGCGCTAAACGTCATCGAAAAGTTTTGCGTGACAACATCCAAGGCATCACAAAACCAGCTATTCGTCGTTTAGCCCGTCGTGGCGGCGTAAAGCGCATATCTGGTCTTATTTATGAAGAAACTCCTGGTGTTCTGAAAGTGTTCTTGGAGAATGCCATTCGCGATGCCGTCACCTACACTGAACACGCGAAGAGGAAGACTGTAACGGTTTTGGGAATATTTAAAAACTCAAAATCTAGACACCCAATCGGTCCTTTTCAGGACCACCAAAAGCATTCCTTAAAAGAGAACAAAAATATTCAATTATTATCGTTTTATGTTATGTTTAATATAAAAAAGTTTAGCAATTAGACGTCGAATTTATTTTGAAATTTCGGTTGTACATATATGCCAATTATCAGAAACGAGACGCGGAAAGTTACATAGTGTGCTAAATAATCAGTTACGGAACTGCACTTTTCATATATTTTATTTTACCATGCATTTTTACCATGAAAAATATCATCTCTTAGAGAAATATTTGGTCGTCCTGAAAAGGACGTTTGAAGTAGTTTTGTTTATGTACACGAAATGTTCAGTTTGGTATTTTAAGCCTTCTTTTCGGTCTTTTTGGGTAAAAGAACTGCTTGGATATTAGGCAAAAACGCCGCCCTGAGCAATGGTTACTCCTGATAGAAGTTTGTTTAACTCCTCATCGTTACGGATTGGCAATTGCAGATGACGTGGGATAATCCTAGTTTCCTTGTTATCACGAGCAGCGTTTCCAGCCAATTCCAAAACTTCAGCAGCCAAATATTCCATAACCGGCACCAACACGCTCAGCATAATTTCCTTTGCGAAGTAAACGGTGAATACGACCAACGGGGAACTGAAGACCAGCGCGGTTGGAACGCGACTTTGCCTTTCCCTTCACTTTTCCGCCTTTACCACGTCCAGACATTTTTCTTTTCTTTCACAATATTACTTTTCACACACACAAATATTGAATGAGTATGACAGCCGCACGCTAGGTGATTATATTTATACTTTTCTACCTACTTGTTCAGTTAAGGGTGGATGAATGAATGCCAATAAACATTTGTGAAGTGAATCATTTCTGAGAGTGAATACTAACAATGCCGCCTAAAACTAGTGGAAAGGAATCCAAGAAGGCTGCGAAGGCTCAGAAGAGTATCACTAAGAATGACAAGAAAAAGAAGCGCAGGAGGAAGGAAAGCTATGCTATCTATATTTACAAGGTGCTCAAGCAGGTTCACCCTGATACTGGTATTTCATCTAAGGCGATGAGTATCTGCATTGCTGCAGAGGATTCCCGTTTGGCTCACTATAACAAGCGCTCTTCAATAACAAGTCGCGAAATTCAAACTGCTGTACGTCTTCTCTTGCCTGGTGAATTGGCCAAGCACGCAGTTAGTGAGGGAACCAAGGCTGTTACCAAGTACACAAGCTCCAAGTAAATTGTAGTTCACTGCAAATAGCAATTTCTATGAAAAGGCCCTTTTCAGGGCCACAAATATTTGTTCATGAAGTTAAAATTGTTTTGATGTGTATACGGGTTTAATATATTAATTTCTACTTTAAGAATTCAAGAAAGCATAAAGAGTAGCTTTTATTCAGAACACTACGTAGCTATTTTAAATCTGACAATTATTTTTAGTTTTAAACAATAGCAAATAGCAATTTCTATGAAAAGGCCCTTTTCAGGGCCACAAATGAAGTTAAAATTGTTTTAAGTGTATATGCTGTTGTATTTAAAAAAATCAAGGAAGAAAGAATAGCTTTTATGCAGAACACTTTACGTAGCAATTTTAAATCTGTCAATTATTTTTAGTTATTAGTTAAGTTGTAAACAGGAAAACAAACATCTGGATATACTTTTTAGTCGATAAATATGAAAAATCTATCTCTTTTAAATAACATAACTTTGTAGCCCTGAAAAGGGCTGTAATTGAATAAAAATTTCATAACTTGAAATTATAAATTGAAATTTTGTAACCTTAACGTAAAAATAAAGTCTTTAAACTTACTTTTTTTTTCTTTTTTTTTTGGAGATGATGCCGAAGCTCCTTTTTCGGCTTGGCAGTTGCAGTCTTTGGCTTGGGTGCTTTTTGCCTTAGCTGCGCCTGCCTTTGCTTTTCCTGTTGTGGGCTTGGCTTTAACTGTTCCTGATTTCTTAGCATCCTTAGCTTTAACCTTCTCTGCTTTCTTTTCTCTGCAGACTTTTTTGGTAGCTACAACCTTTGATGGCTTTTTATCAGCTACTCCTTGGGCTTTCTTACTGTTAAATGTTTTCTTCTTTTTAGCTGCAGTCAGTGGAGTCACCTTTTTAGTTTGTCAGTCTCGCTTAAAGTCGTATGGTTTTTCAACCGATTTTTTGGGTATTAAATAATATATCTTCGTGTCAGCCTGGGCAATTGCTGCCTTCTGACAAATGGAAAATACCTGCAAACATAGAGTTGGCCGATCCAGAGTTTCATAAACCTGCAAAAATTGATTTGTTGCTAGGAGCGGAAGTATTCTTTGATTTGCTGTGCGTCGGGCAAATTAAATTAAGTGCAGAGCTTCCTTCAATCCAAAAAACCTTGTTCGGGTGGATTGTTTCTGGGAAAATATAGAGGTGAATTAAATCATCGACAATTGAGCTGTAATATAGTAGCTCAAAGAATGGAATGTTCTCTCGAGTCATTGGTGGAACGGTTTTGGGAGTTAGACAGAACACCAGATGAGTCGAAGGCTCAACATAGAACAGCTGAACAAAGAGAGTGCGAAAATATTTTTATTCGCACAGTCCAACGTTTGCCTTCGGGCCGATTTCAAGTCAGGCTCCCATTTAAAAAAGGATCCTAGTATACTTGGCATGTCATTTCAAACGGCCGAAAGGCGTTATCTCCAACTCGAACGCAAGTTAAGTAAAGACGATGCACTGTCAGATATGTATCATACATTTATGAAAGAGTACAGAGATCTGGGTCATATGTCTATTATCGAATCTACTCCTCCAACACAGCATTATTACATTCCCCATAAATGCGTCTTGAGACCTGAAAGCACCTCAACCAAACTTCGAGTCGTGTTTGATGCTTCAAGGAAAACATCAACAGCTGTTTCATTAAATGAAAGTCTCATGGTTGGGCCGACAATTCAGAGGCAGCGTTACTTAACATTGCTAAATTTTAGATTAAATAAATTCGCTGTAGCAGCGGTCATTTCCAAAATGTATCGCCAAGTTGACCTTGCTGATGAAGATCGCAATTTCCAGCTAATTCTTTGAGAGAAAAAAGCTCGCAGAAAGTGCAAACGTACAGACTCAATACGATAATATATGGCACAGCATCCGTTTTTGGCAATTAGATGCCTATTTGAATTAGCTGAAAATTGCTTACAATCGCATCCAGTACAGCAGCTGTCAAAAATATTGTTTTTATGTAGATGACATGCTTGCTGGAGCTGACACATACAAAAGTCTACAAGAAATTTGACAACATGTCAAAGAAGTTTTACTGTCAGGAGGTTTTCCATCGGCAAAATGGGCTTCGAATTATCCAAAGTTGTGCACTGCTGAGGGCGAAAAGGTATTGAAGGTCGACGAGACAAGCTCAGTGAAGACTCTCAGCATACGGTGGGTACCGAGTGTGGATGAATTTCGATACAATCTCAAGGTAGATGAATTTACATTAAAGCCGACGAAGCGCAACATTTTGTCAGTTGCTTCACGACTTTTCGACCCCTTGAATTGCTATGTCCACTCATCACATAAGCAAAAAATTGCAGAATTTGCAAAAAGTGTGGAAACTGAAACTAGATTGGGACGAGACGATTCCTGCTTATCTTCATACAGAGTGAATTCAGTTTGTATATACTTTACGTGATCTCAGCAGAATAAAAGCTGCCTCGATACGTCTGTAATAGTCAATACAACCAATTGGAAGTTCATGGCTTTGCAGACGCTTCGAGTGATGCTTATGGATGTTGCATCTACGTATGTACACGGTATGATGATGA
The DNA here is from genome assembly GCA_018903425.1 of Zaprionus nigranus. Taxonomy (NCBI): domain Eukaryota; kingdom Metazoa; phylum Arthropoda; class Insecta; order Diptera; family Drosophilidae; genus Zaprionus; species Zaprionus nigranus. The sequence continues at coordinate 213,090 of JAEIGD010000109.1, forward strand.
AGTGGAGACAGTGTTGCTAACAGCAAAATCTAGAGTCGCTCCATTGGCAACTAAGACCATTCCTCGTCTTGAGTTGTGCGCTGCGCATTTGCTAAGCACTGTGGGAACAAATTGCCCCTGTTCTGTCCAAATTTAAAATAGACAGCGCGAACTTTTGGTCTGACTCTCCAAGTGACCCTCCTATTGGTTAGAAAGAGAGCCAGCGTGATTATCTACCTTTGTAGCTAACAGAGTTGCTGAAATTTAAGAGCGCTCTAATCATGTTATATGGCGACATGTACCGACTGAGTCAAATCCAGCTGATATTGCATCTAGAGGTGCATGTATAGATGAGCTTATTAAATCATTATGGTTTACGGCTCCAAGCTTCTTACATGACACTGCCGAGAATTTTCCACAACTCCATAAGTTTGAGATCTGCGCAGAAGTACAAAGTTCAGAAAACAAAAAATGTGTTTCAGTTCACAGAGTAGTTTACGAACAGGCAACATTTAATAGAATTTTTAGAACTAATTGAAAGACGATCTTTCCTTCACTAAAATTATTCGAATAGTAGCGTATGTCATGCGGTTCTGCTACAGAAAGTATCGACCCAATTCTCGTCGTATCGGCCATTGAAAGAAGACTTGTCTTTTGGAAAATAGTGCAAATAGTGCAAGAACTTAGATTTCAACGAGAACTATTGTTGCTTGAAAAATCGCACGTTTTACAACCCAGTATTCAGTCGTTAAACCCCTTCATGCGTGAATTTGATGAATCTGGCATACATTTCAAAGTTATTCGTGTAGGTGGCAGGTTGCTGCAGAGTAAGATTCCCTACGATGCGAAATTTCCACTTTTGTTGCCTCCAGACGAAATTTTCGTCAAGAATATTTGTGCGTAATCTGCACATTAAAAATTATTACGCTGGCCCAAAAAGTATTGATGGCACTTTGAAACAGCAAATTTGGCTAATAAACGCACGAGGAAATATGCTTAGCAGTTGTTCGTAACTGCGTGCATTGTTTCAGATATAAGCCAAAATTATTAGGCCAAATCATGGGCAACTTGCCTGCAGACCGTTTGAGAGTAGGTCGCCCATTCAGAGTTTGCGGTGTTGATTTTTGTGGAACCTTTATGTAAGCTACAGATTGCGCGGTAGGCTCCCCAGTAAAGGCGTATGTCGCTGTGTTTGTTTGTTTCACGTCAAAGGCTGTTCATCTTGAACTTGTAGTTAACTTATCCACTGACGCGTTTTTTAATGTATTTAAAAGGTTCGCGGTCAGACGAGGACTGCCGAAGAAGGTATACAGCGACAATACGACCAATTTCCTAGGAGCGAGCAACGCACTGAAGAAACACAGAGTTCGAAGCAGAAGAGGAGCTTCAGGACTACGCCGCGGAGAGAGGAGTGGAGTGGATCTTCATTCTACCCAGAGCGCCACACTTCGTGGAGGCGGCAGTGAAGGCCGCCGAAGCATCGGCTGGTGAGAGGGGCCGCAACACCAACCCCCCCACGACGAGCTCAACACACATCCTAGTCGACGTCGAAGCTGCTGAACTCCAGGCCACAGGCGGCCGAGAGCAGCAATCCCAACGACGGCGGAGCCACTAAAGCCAGGCCATTGACGGGGTCACGGGCCTACTATACTCAGCCGCGCGAATACGCTCCAGGATGCCTTGCAACATGGCGCAATCCATCCTTAAAGCGGTGGCTCAAGCTCAAGCTGCGGTTTTGGCACAGGCTGGTCCCAGGACTATGTGCTCAGCCTTCAGCAGCGATCACAATGGACAACAGAGGCCAACAATTTAGAGGTGGATCGCATGGAGTTGATACACGAGACAACACACCGCCCCAGAAATGGCATCTCTAGGGCGCCCCCCTGATAGCCCGGAAGACGACCGCAAGGTCCGAGTGGCAGAGGTGCAAACCCGCAACCGGCATCGTTAAAAGAGCAATCCACAAGCTGGCTTAATCTCATGGATCAAAGAACTGCAGTCCTATGATGGCGGAATGTTGGAGCCGCTGTAGCTTTAAACAATAGATTAAGATAAAACCAGTAGAAAAGCAACAGTCGCGCAGCACGCGACAGTGGGATACCCCTTCGACCTATGTAGGTATGTTCCTATGTATGTACACACATATGTGCGGGGCGGTGGGCGTGGCACTTAACATTTGAAATAAACTTGATCGCGCCGAGTACATAGGAACCTTCATTCCAAATTTGGTGTCTCTAGCATTTATAATAGCTGAGATCTGTGTGTTCATCTGGTCAGACGGACATCCGGACATCAGGACATCCGGACATCCGGACATCCGGACAGACAGACAGACATAGCTCAATCGACTCGGCTAGTGATCCTGAGCAAGAAATATATACTTTTTGGGGTCTGCCACGCCTCCTTCTGCCTGTTACATACATTTGCATTTTTGCACAAAGTTAGTATACCCTTTTTGACCATTTTCAATGGTCGAAGGGTATAAATAAATTGAACCAGTAAGAAAAGCAACAGTCGCGCAGCACGCGACAGTGGGATACCCTTCGACCTATGTATGAATGTATGTACCCATATATGTACATATGTACATGTGCTCATGCTTTGAAATTAATCCCGACAGATGGGGATACCCTTCGACCTATGTATGAATGTATGTACCCATATATGTACATACATATGCTCATGCTTTGAAATTAATCCCGACAGATGGCACTCGCGCTTCCCGCTCGCCCGCCTCCCTTGTTGTTGTTAGCTGACAGAAGCACTTGGTTTTATGCTCATACTTTCTTAAATAACTTCTGTGTTTATTGTCCGATCGGATTGTAATTTGGAGACTACGTAGATATTTCATTCAGCTTAGTATATGTTAAAGTCAGAAAGTTGTATCTTTTATACAGCGCTTACAAATTGAGTTCAAAAATTAAATTATTGATTTGTGGGGGCGGTGGGCGTGGCACCTAACATTTGTAATAAACTTGATCTGCGCCGAGTACATAGGAACCTTCATTTCAAATTTGGTGTCTCTAGCATTTATAATAGCTGAGATCTGTGTGTTCATCTGGTCAGACGGACATCCGGACATCCAGACAGACAGACATAGCTCAATCAACTCGGCTAGTGATCCTGAGCAAGAATATATATACTTTGTGGGGTCTGCCACGCCTCCTTCTGCCTGTTACATACAATTTTTTTTTGCACAAAGTTAGTATACCCTTTTTGACCATTTTCAATGGTCGAAGGGTATAATTACATTGAAATACATACAATACATAGAAACATAAATTGAAATAACATAACATGTAAAACGAAATAAAACGAAACAACTCTTATACTCTGTCAACGCTCGCCTTTGCTTCGGCTGTTTAATCCGCTGCAAAGAGCCCAAAGAGAGTAGCTAATGTTAATAGAATTAGTCTGATTTCGATCTTGAGCAAATGAACTACGACAAACATACACACTAATAATCTTAAATACCGGGTCAAATTCGTTATTGTTGTTAATTTCGTATCTGAAAAACTATTCAGATTTTTCACAAGCATTAGTT
>JAEIGD010000235.1:0-92292 GCA_018903425.1 Zaprionus nigranus
CGCTGATCCGCATTTCCACCAGAGCTCTCAAATAGACGTGCTCTTAGGAGCCGACTAACTTCCATCTATTATAAAGAGTGGCTCTGTGTCCAAAATCTGTGGAAGTCTGCTCGGTCAAGAGACCATATTCGGCTGGGTCCTCACTGGACCAGTAGGCAAGTCGAATCCTACGACCATTTCCTCCTTTTCAACGAGGATCAAGATCAGCACAGAACAAAGGCTTGCTGATCCTCTCACCAAGTTCCCGGTTGTCGAAGATCTACCAACCAAGCTGGTAAAAGGTTCAAAATCAGAGTGTGAAAACAACCCTTTTTGCACCACTTCCAAAGAGGGCAGATATGTCGTTACTCTCCCATTCAAAAATCCTGAGACTTTCGAATTAGGACATTCAAAGTCCATCGCACTCGCTCAGTTTCTCAGAAACGAACATCGGTTAAAGAGGAACTTTCCTTTAAATGAGCAGTACGACTCCACTATTCAGGATTATTTAGATTTAGGCCATATGAGGCCTGTCTCTCCGAGTACGAAAGTACTACGAGTACTACGAAAGTTCGCGTTGGTTTCAACGCCCCCAGTCCGTCCTCCAATGGGAAGAACTGGAGCGCAAAGACTCTTTTTGCCAACTTCGAAGCTATATATATATATAAGTTATATATATATCCAATTTATATATATTATATCCATATATATATACACATATAATATATATATTTTTGTATCCACCTCCTTTCCAGATAAGTGAGATGGCACCACCCAAAGCACACACACCATCCAAGCCAAAAGGGGTGAACTCGTTCAGATGTCGCGTCTGCAGAGGAGTCCATGCCTTGAAAAGGTGCCAACGGTTCCTGCGTCTTGCTGCGGAGAAGCGTCTTCGGGCAGTTTTGATCAACAAATACTGCCCGAACTGCCTTGCACATGAACATTCTAATGGTTCATGTCGCAGTGGTGGCACCTGTCGCTCATGAGGCAAAAGGCCACCATACGCTTCTCCATCTCCCAACCACCACTCTAGCCGAGACGCAGAACGCTGTCCCATCCACGCCGCCTCCTCCACCTCCAGAGTCCCTGGCGACAATCTCCTCGGTGGCAATCAGCATGCTGCCGACGGCTATCGTGAACCTGGACGTGGCCGGCAAAATTTTCGAGGTGCGTGTGTTGTTGGACGCTTGCAGTCCACACAGCCGCATGCCCACCTTTTGGTGGGCAGCCTTTGGCCTTTCCGCCGCAGATGGATTTTGCCGAGCCTTGTTCAGGTCAAGGGTGTCGCCAGCATGCTTCATCCCAGTGACTGTGAAGATGGAGGAAGTTCAAATCAGGACTCCGGCTCAGAATGTCGGAAAGGAGCTCCAGACCCGATACCCGGGCGTTACGCTGGCGGACAATCGGTGCCATGTGCCAAGCAGAGTCTCCATTGTTCTGGGGGCCGACGTCTATGGCGACGTAATCCTCCCAAGCCTTGTTCCGTCCCACGGTGGGCTGCCGTTGGCCCAGAACACTTTGTTTGGCTGGGTACTATCCGGTGTCTTCAAGACGTAGTCCGCCAGCGCCCCTCAAGCCCCTCCAGCGGCCTCCAAAAAGATTCCGGCCCCATCTATTTGCAATTGTATTGCAAGGGGGGGCGGAATGTTTACGCCGAAACTCGTGCCGAAAAGTAGGCAGCATAGGCAGCGGCGTAAACAGTGCGAGAGTCACCAAGGGCTCTCGCGCTCTTTTCTCCTACATATTTATGTTAAGTTAGGCTTAAGTTAAACTCCATATATTATGTACTCTAGTTTGAAAATACACAGTGAAGTGAACACCACGCGCCCCGCATTGTTTTTTATATTCGACTTGTTTTCGCGTCGGTCTAAATTCCAGAGATTTTCGCCTCCATCTACGATCCCCCAAGAAGGAAGATCCTACTGCCGCCACCACAAACAACATGAAAGTAAATAACAAGGATGGGTGTTATCCATAACAGTTGACCATAGTGCACAAAGATTGTCTGCTCGTGCCGATGATGAATGAGAAAGGGTATTAACGACTGTCATTTTGTAAATACTTTACTATTCATTAAAAATATGTCGGGATTAGACGTATAATGGTAACAAGAGAAAACAATCGGGTAAATAAATATATCTTGCAGTATCCTAGTTTCTTATCTTTTTTTTAATATTAATTAATTGATTTTCCGGGTTATTGATACTGAGCTAAAGATGGTGTTCGTTACATTGATTTGACACTTTAGTCCGCTGATCAGCAAGCAAGGCCAAATAGCACTTAAACAAGTTCCAAACAACAGTCTAAATTGCACTAAAAATGCAAGTCATAATTTACATCCATCAATATATATGTAATATGTAATAATGAAATAGTCTTGGCGTTGCAGAAACTTGGAAAATACCATCCCGCAAAATAATCGAGTACTGGCATCTGTGCTTACCCGAATGCGCAATATTTTACAAAATTATTTTACGAAAACAATATTTTCATCTTCCTACGACTTCACTGAGTCTATTCATAATACGAAGAAAAGGACCATTTTTATTTTTATTTTTGACTAGAGAAATTATTTTCTATAACGAATAGAGAATTTAATATGCTCTTATTTTTCTAGCTATCAGCACTATTCAGGGTCTTGTCTGTTATTCTTATCTGAATAATTCAGATTCGTAGACTTGATATAGATCTTCAACTCCTAGCCTTATATAAGCGGTAATAGTACTTTGTCAGTCTAAGTTACTTCACAGATATTATACTAAATTTGCCAAAAACAAATTACTCAAAAATAATGTTGGGGTGCGTACAGTCATAACTTAATTCTCGCTTCTAAACTAACATACGTTTTTTTCAGTGTAGTTTAAATACATTCCTAAGTTACTTTACAAAAAAGACAGATTGTTGCCATAAGCAATGCTTTCACCTTTCATAATTGCATGTAAGAGACAAGCAGTCAACCTTCTTGCTACAGTTAGCATTCAAAACCAGCCTCTTGCTTGGTAACAAAATGAATAATTAGAAGCAACAATTCAGTATGGAGATTAGATGTTTGTATCTCTATGTTAAACTAAGTGCAGCTTCACACTTAGAACACCGAAACGTATTAAAAAGCGTTCAACCGAGGTTACAATTTATCCTTTGGTTAGCTATACGTTGCCCCACACGTTGGGTGCCAAAAATTATGTAATGGTCGAAAGACAAATCAAGAGCCAAACCACACAGGATATCAATCTTAAACTTCAATATTCGAAATTCGGATCATGAATAATAGCCGACGGAATCCTCTTGTGCCGTAGCTCTTCGGCGTGGGGGTGGGTTGTTGCCATATTCCTTCTCCAAATCTACACAACTTTATTATTTAGGATTCCTAACAGAAACTAAAAGGGAGACTTACTCCAAGAAGTATAAGAGGGGTGTAACTAACGAAACAAACTATTGAAAGTTCACAAAAAAAGAAACAAAATAAATTCGGACTGAAATATATAATCTTTGCGGGGTCAAAGGTGTTGTGCAACCTCGCTACCATAATTGAAGATAATTGAAGATGAAGGCTTTGAGACTTTCGCCCTGCGGCTGTAGTAGAAGATTCACTGTATGCGATGGGTGTTGACCGTCGTCGCACCAGAGAAACTTCAGCACAGTGAGAACACACAGACGTGCGTTACTCTCCTGCACTGATATTCCCGACTTTTCACACCTACACACCTCTACACACACCAACACACGCCTAAAATAACATGCAGAATAAGACTCACAGCCAATACTATGCTAATATCCACGGTTGGGCGACATAAAAAAGTCACCCTGTATGCGAGCGCCTCCAGTTTGAGTGGTTTTTGCCTCTCTCAACTGGGGCTCTCGTACCAAGTACCGTGGCCTTTTTTTTCGACTCCTTTTTGAAGTCATCTCCTTTGACGGAGCTCAGCTGCGTTTTGCCGGTTTTCACTCAAAGGCCCCTGTTGCTTCCTCTGCCTTTCGTTCTGAGTGCGTGAGCGCCTGCACTGCCGTTTGAGTGACCTACTTTCGCTCTCTCTCAGTCGACTCATTCGCTGGCTTCTGTTTGCGTATGAGTGCGTGTCTTCTCTCGTTGAGTGGGTCGCTCATGCGCGGATGGCTTTGCGTTGGCAGCGCCGCTCTTGATTTCGCTCACGTGCGTACTCTCTCTCTCCAGCTGTTGCGTGTTCCGCTCAAGTGTGCGCTTGTGTCTGTGTGCGTTCCCTCTCTCGTTTGTTTGTGATGCTGCGTTGAGAACGCCGCTCTTGAGAGCACTCAAGTGAGATCTCTCCAGCTGTTGCGTGGGCCGCTCAAGTGTGCGCTTGTGTGTGTGTGTGAGAGCGCCGCTATTTTGCGTGCGCTTACTGTTTCTGCTCCGTTCGCACTGGTTGGCCGGTCGCTGCTATCTCCCTTGCTTCCGTCTCAAGTATGTAAACGGTGGTGGGTTTTCGGTGAGCGAGACTATATACCCTATTTCTGGTGGGGTATTTCGGTTTCACTGTTGTAAGGATGCTTTCTCAGGCTGGGGTACATATCTCAGTCTCGCCAGGGTCTTTACAGAAAATTTATATAAAATTAGGACTATTATGACCTTAACAAGAGAAAAGCTACTAGAGGGTCATACCCTACTGAGATATTACAGGGTATCAGAGGACACACATGGTACACGTCACGCACATGTACTCGCAGGCCACGTGGATTTCCACGTGGGTTCTACTACCACGTGGTTCGTTTGAGACCTACGTGCACGTGTCGCGTGTCACGCGTGCCTGGCTAACTATCGTGAGGAACGCACCTGACCGCGGGTGCTTTCGCTTGCACTCCCCGTCGCTCGTTGGTGTATTCCACCATTCGCAACCAGGTAAAATGCACGCTGACGCACCACACTGGTCAGCTATCGCTCAGTCACGACGCCTCTCAAGGTCGGTCGTTGGTCGTGCACCACGCCCGTGACCACAGGTGTTCTCGCATGTACTCCCACAAGTCGCTCGATGGTGTACTGCACCACGCCGCAACTCAGAGTCCCGCTAACACACCCACTTGCCAACTGACGCCTCACTCACGACTCACGATCCGCCGCCGGTCGTACAGAAATGCCCGTGGCCGCAGGTACTTTCGCCTGTACTTTCACAAGTCGCTCTGCGGTGTATTCCACCACGCCGCAACTTGTTAAAGCACACGCTCGTGCACCCGCTTGCCAACTGACGTTTCACTCACAATAGTGTATAGTGTATCTTTTGATCATCAAATACTAATATTTACTGAAACCTGGTTAAAACCTGATGTAGATAACAGTTCAATTTTTCCCAATAAGTACACCACCTTCAGATGTGATCGTTTATCACGAACTGGAGGTGGTGTTCTTATAGCTGTAGAATCTGATCTTTCTTCCGAACTAATTTCGATAGACCATAGTTCTCTCTTAGAATTTGTATGTGTTAAAATAACAATGTATGAAATTTCAATTTATATTACTTGTTCTTATATTCCTCCCTCATCTGATATTTCTATCTACCTGGACCATCTTTCATCTATCCAATCTGTCGCCTCCAAATTATCTGATAGAGACTACTTGCTAGTTTTTGGTGATTTCAACTTACCTGAAGTTACTTGGTTTTCTCAATCTGATTTATTGGTGCCTTCTTTATTTAATTCTTTTTTAAGTGGCCTTTCGGAGCAATCTCTTTATCAACTAAATAATGTTCCTATTGTAGTGGTAGAACGCTTGATTTAGTTTTCTCTTCCGACATTCTAGTAAATACTATCTCTAGAATCAATCCCTTAGTTCTTCCTGAAGATCCCTATCATCCCACATTAGACCTGGTTCTAACTTTGCCTATTTCTACGCAAACTGCAACTGTTTCCCCTAAACTAAAATCACGTTGTTTCCGTAAGACCGATTTTGTAAAATTGAACCATTTAATTTTGGAACATGATTGGTCATCTTTTTATTCATGCTCTGATATAAATACATGCATTTCATTTTTTTATTCCTCTATGAACTCATTTTTTGATCAATGTGTTCCTGTTACTTTTCCTGTAAAGTCCAACAGGCCTCCTTGGTTTTCACGTGAGCTAGTAAGGTTGAAAAATTTGAAATCCCGGTATTTTAAAAAATTTAAAATTACTTCTAATCCTTCTGATTTTACGCGTTATATTGCTGCAAGAGCAAACTTTATTGCTCTAAATGCCAATTGTTATAAAAAGTATTTGTGTCGCTGCCGTTTGCAGTTTGCTCAGGACCCAAAGCAATTTTACAACTTTGTCAACTCAAAACGTAAATCAAGTAGATTTCCTTCTGTACTATCATATGAAAATAAGGAAGCAACTGATGATCAGGCTGTCGCCGATTTGTTTGCAGACTTTTTTCAATCAACTTATTCAACTGAACCTAATAGTTTCCCATTACATCCATACCCTTATATTATAAAAAAATTTTAACACTTTCTTCTGTCCTTCTATTGATGAAACGTCTTTACTTAGCGATCTTAAATCGATAAACCCGTTTTCTCTCCTGGCCCTGACGGAGTTCCAGCATGTGTGCTTAGATATTATGCTGATTCAATTCTTAAACCAATTCATAAGCTGCTTGACTTGTCACTAGCAAATAGTTATTTCCCACCTATTTGGAAAAACTCTTTTTCCATTCCTCTTCACAAAAGTGGTTCTAACCATGATGTGAAGAACTATAGGTGTATTTCCAAATTGTCCGCTATTCCTAAAATTTTTGAAAAAAATTTTACGGCTCAGTTAACTTTTATGTGTAAATCTATAATTTCACCGTGTCAACATGGGTTTATTAAGGCAAGATCCACAGCTTCTAATCTTTTAGAATTTTCCTCTCACATTAATTTAGGATTTCGGAACAAAATGCAAACTGATGTGGTCTATACTGACTTCAGTAAAGCATTTGACTCCGTAAATCATAGACTCTTAATCCAAAAGTTAAATTTGATTGGTTTTCCTCAAAAGCTCCTTTTGTGGATTTCCGATTATTTAACTAATAGGTCTCAACGAGTTTCTTTTAAAGACTGTCTCTCTAAGCCGATCTTAGTCACTTCTGGTGTTCCTCAGGGTAGCCACCTTGGGCCTTTGCTATTTAACCTTTTTATTAACGACCTTCCTTCTATCACTCTATCACTCTAACATTCTTATGTATGCTGATGATGTGAAACTCTGTTTGACACATAGTGATCCTATTAATAACCTTCTTCAAACAGATCTTGATTTGTTTTTTGCTTGGTGTAGACATAATCTACTACATCTAAACTGTTTGAAGTGCAAGGTTATGTCATTTTACAGAGGTAACTATCATGTCATCGACTATAATCTTAACTTAACCCCACTCTTAAGAATATCTGCAGTAATGGATTTAGGTATCCTCTTTGACCATAAATTGAAATTTGATCGTCACATAACACAAATTGTCAATAAGGCATTTCGACTACTTGGGTTCATCAAAAGATGGGCCAAAGAATTCGAGGATCCTTATACGACTAAGTTGCTTTATACTTCTCTTGTTCGTCCAATTATTGAATATGGGTCTTGCGTGTGGTCGCCGCAATAACATATTCATCAAGATAGAATTGAGTCTGTTCAAAAGCAGTTCCTACTCTTTGTCTTGCGTAGTCTTAATTGGGTTTCGGGTGTAGACTTACCACCATATTCTAGTAGACTCCTTCTAATTAACCTACCTTCTTTAACTAACCGTCGTATTATGTTAGGTGTTATGTTTATCGTAAAACTAATAAGGTACGATATAGATTCCCCCTCTCTACTTAACCTAATCAATTTCTGTATTCCTTCTAGAGTTACTCGTAATTTTAGGCCACTTTCTTTAGCCTTTTGTCCTAATAATTACAGCTTGCATGACCCTTTCCGAGTTCTCTGTGCTGATTACAATAGACTGTTTAGAGTTTTCAACTCAGAGTCCTCCCTCCACTCTGTTAAATTATCTATCCTTAATGAATTAACTTCTCATCCTAATAACTAACATTAATCCACCGATATGATTGGGTTTTACTGGGTTTTCCCCAATCCTTTGCAGCAAATGTTGGATCGTTAATTCTTGCTTTATTTTCCCCAGACTAAATTTAATAAAATTTTTTTTTATATTTTTAATCTTAATTTTACTTAATTTTAATTTAAATATAATAATTATTCAAGTCGACTGGCTTAGTTGACGTTAAATAAATAAAAAAAAAAAAAAAAAAACACAAATCACGAGTAGCCGTTGGCCATGCGGAAGGCCCGTGACCGCAGGTGTCTTCGCCCGTACTCCCACAAGTCGCTCGATGGTGTATTGCACCACGCCGCAACTCGTTAGAGCACACGCTCACGCACCCACTCGTCACTAACGTTCACTCACGACACGGACTGTGCGTGTGTACGCTCAGAGTCGCCTACTGGTCAGCGGAGCACCGACATACCAGACAGCACAACTCTGCGAAGACACACTCACACTCACAAGCAATCTATTCAGAGAGTTTTTGACATGATTGACCTGCGACAAAGACATGTCAAACAAACCGTCAAATAGGTCATGTTGCCGGGAAGGCAAAAGGAAGTTTCCTTCAGCACTAGATGTCCAATCACATTCTGGAATATTAAAGTCACCCAGGACTATGAAGTGATCTCTGTCTGATAACAGGTTAAAAATAGTCTTAATTGCAGACTAGTGTTGCAAGTAGACTGATAATTCCGATGACGGCGGAATATAGGAGCAGGTTATATACATGAAAAAACCGGAAAAGTGTAGTTTTACATAAATTATTTCAATGTCAAATTGAAACTTCGGTTAAAAAAGGTCCGACTCAATGTTGGAGTCTACTGCAATCAGTACTCCACCACCTCGTCGGTCAGGTCGATCAAGCCTATATGTTGTATACCTATCTGGAAAGACTTCAGAGCTTAGATTCTTTGGTTTTAACCAGGTTTCGGTAAAAGCAATAATTTGGGAAGAAAAGGCAAGACTATTAAGATAAAGACTAGATATTTTACTACAGAGACCTCTAACATTTTGATAGGAAAGAATTAAAGAGTAAAGTTTATTTATAGGACACGAACTTAGTTTTTTGTCGTCGTCTTATTAGGCGCAGTGGTCTGGTTCGGCAAAGTAAGTCTAATCGGATGCCGATTCTTTTTCTTCTTTGCCTCGAATTCTTTAACCATAATATGAGCTGGCCAAAAATCTGCCGTGCATATGAGGTTAAAGCAACATGAAATGCTAGGTTGAGCGCACGTAATCTCGCTTCGACAGGTTTTAATAGCACAGACAAGTTTTCCTTCCATTATATTCAGACACCACTGTAAAAGAGTAGCCAAATAAAACGTTCAAAAATTAAGAGCAAACTACGTGAGAAAAGAGAGCAAACGCTAAGTAGGCGAGAGCACTAGCTGTCGTACAGTAACTGCAACAACAAATGCACAGCGCAAACGAAAGTAGGAGAGAGAGAGCAAACTGAAAAGAGTAAGCGCGCTCGCGACAGAATCTAAAAATAGACTTAGCTACCAAGCAATACAACAACAAAACTAAGAAGAGTTGATGTAAACAAAGAAGCCAATAGCAAACCAATTACCAAATTACCAAACAAAAATGTTTGACTAATTTAAAAGAAAGCACTCGCGTGTGAATAGATTTATATAGTAAAATAATAGGAGAAAACACTATAGGAAGTATTAGTACACTTTTGTTACGTGGAACACCGGTTAATCAAAAGATATCTAATGAAGTTCGGAGAGCAAAAGAAAAACACGTCTGTTCACTTGAAGAGCTAGCGTTAGGCGAGTTTGTTGCATTTGTTTCACTTCTCGGCGACGGTAAGAAAAGTCAAAAAAATTTTTCGCGAGGTATGTGTGCCGTGTGTTACTGTATCTCTGCCGTCGATAGTTCACGATATTAAATGTTCGTAGGATGCGCACAGGGTATAAAAGTTTTTCAATTTTGTCGATGTTGATGACTGGGTGTACCGGACGCGACTGAGTGCTAGAAATTGTTCACTTTTGGGCCACGATCAACGATGTTTGCACCAGAAATGTCCTCGCGATGGCAGGATCAAAGAATTAAATTCTTCGCAAATAATCGTTTGCGAAGGACGCGCACAGGGTGTCAAAGTTTTCAATGTTGTCGATGTTGACCATTGGGAGTACCGGACGCGACTGAGTTTTATAGAAGCTCACTTCAGAAAATAATTGTTCTCGCTTGGCAGGATCAGAGAGTTTATCGTTCGAAGGACGCGCACAGGGTATACAAGTTTTCACTGTTGTCGATGTTGACTACTTGGAGTACCGGGGCGACTGAGTACCTCGGTGTACGGTACCGAGTCGTATGTACGAGTCGCCTGAGCGCTCAGGCCGCCCAGGCTGCGCCGGCGCAGGGAGAATGGTTAAGCAATGAAAAAAAATTAAAATCAGAAGGTACAAATTTGCGCCTACGTCGCGGTGCGCAGTAGTCGTAGACACGTGTGGAACCTATCCTACGACTAACTACGTAAGAACTATGCCTCGTATGCCTGAAGTGGTGTACCTGCGTACGCTTGCTACTGATGCTCTACGTGAAACTTGATAATCCTAGACAGGTGTGGAACCTGTCCTACGATTTATATGAAAAACCTGTGGACAATATACATGTATCGATGTATATTGTTTGCTACTGATGCCCTGGGTCTCGTGCTCCCCTACTATCCCCTGTAAAATATTAGTTAGGTGGTCTTTAGTCCACGAAAAGATGTTAAAAATTCTCAAGCTAATGTCTAGTCATAGTAGTCCCTGCTCGGGCGCCATCTGTAAGGATGCTTTCTCAGGCTGGGGTACATATCTCAGTCTCGCCAGGGTCTTTACAGAAAATTTATATAAAACTAGGACTATTATGACCTTAACAAGAAAAAAGCTACTAGAGGGTCATACCCCTACTGAGATATTACAGGGTATCAGAGGACACACGTGGTACACGTCACGCACATGTACTCGCTGGCCACGTGGATTTCAACGTGGGTTCTACTACCACGTGGTTCGTTGGAGAACCTACGCGCACGTGTCGCGTGTCACGCGTGCCTGGCTGGCTAACTATCGTGAGGAACGCACGTGACCGCGGGTGCTTTCTATTGGTGTATTCCACCATTCGCAACCAGGTAAAATGCACGCTCACTCACCACACTGGGCAGCTATCGCTCACTCACGACGCCTCTCATGGTCGTGCAGAACACCCGTGACCACAGGTGTTCTCGCATGTACTCCCACAAGTCGCTCGATGGTGTACTGCACCACGCCGCAACTCGTTAGAGTCCCGCTCACACACCCACTTGCCAACTGACGCCTCACTCACGACTCACGATCCGCCGCCGGTCGTGCAGAAATGTCCGTGGCCGCAGGTACTTTCGCCTGTACTTCCACAAGTCGCTCTGCGGTGTATTCCACCACGCCGCAACTTGTTAAAGCACATGCTCATGCACCCGCTTGCCAACTGACGTTTCACTCACGACACAAATCACGTGTATTGCACCACGCCGCAACTTGTTAGAGTACACGCACACGCACCCACTCGTCACTAACGTTCACTCACGACACGGACTGTGCGTGTGTACACTCAGAGTCGCCTACTGGTCAGCGGAGCACCGACATACCAGACAGCACTACTCTGCGAATACACACTCACACAGGCACACACACACACACTACACTTTTCGCACTGCGCTAGAGGGGAAGAATGTTTCACAGGGTATATTTTGAATAATCACTGCGGGCGGGTTTCATTTAAATATTTAACAATATCTTTTTTAATTTTCTCTGTTTTCCTAGCGCTGGTTTCTTAAGTTTTGTTAGGCCCTGCCTTCCTGCCTACTTCGCAGGATCTACGTTAGCTTATAATCTTCGCACTCGATATTTGATTGTTTTCTTTCAGGCTCACCTTTCTCCTCCTGCGACAGGATTCATCTTATTGGTGAGGTCCTTGGACCTTGATTTACACTGTGTTGCACTTGACTGGCCCTTAGTTTTTATTATCCCACGTGGGAGAACTTTCGCTTCTTCTCGTTTGTACTGCGCTCGATCGACTGCCCTTGGCCTAATTTCGGCAGCTTGCATTTCGCTGCTACGCACATGTCGCCGCTGCTGCGTACATGTCGTCGCTGCTTGCCTGACGCCGCTGCTTGCATGTCGCTGCTGCCTTCGGCCGATCGTGCCTGGCTGCTGCGACTCTGCTCGCACTTCGTCGCATGCACGGCGCCGTTCGTATTGCGCTGCATGTCCCACGTCGCCGCTGATTTAGCGTCGCGGCCGGCTGGGCGTCGCTGCGGGCTGAGCGTCGCTGCTGGCTTAGCGTCGCTTCTTGCTGGGCGTCGCTACTTATTTAGCGTCGCCGTTTGTCTGGCGCCGCAGCCCAAAATTTGGTCGCGGTGCCGTTGCGTGTGCCGTTGTCTAGCGCACGAGTTTTCGCTGTTTGTTGTTGTTGTTTGTGCAAAAATGTGCAAATGCGCGAGCTCTGGGTACCGAGGCACCGTTATGTGTGCAAGTATTCGAAGTCTGGGTACCGAGGTACCGTAACTTGTAACTTGTGCGCTGGGCATGGGCGTCGAATGTCTGGTGTTTTGCTCTGTTGTGTATCCTGTTTCCTTGTTCCTGCCTATGTCCCTGTCTTTGCCTATGCTTCTCTTTCTACTCAAGAACTGTTACCGGGTATATTGGGCTTAAATATAACTTATAATTTATTTAATAATAATAATAATATAAACTAACAAAATGAGGGGTCGCTTCAATGCGGCGTCACACCCCCTTACTTCACCGGAGGATAAGGTGGACGCTGGCCTGATCCTTGGCTCCCTCGTGGATTAAAATTATTTCCGCTCGCGGACGATCACGGCTCCGTGGTTGTTGATCCGGGCCCGGTACTTGGCCCCATCTCCCTCGACGAGCAAACACGCCACCTTGCGGGGGTGTCTCTCGAGGTGGCCTTGCACCTTTCAATTGCCCGCCGTGGCAACCAATGGTCGAAGGTGGGCACTCTCCAGTCCCGTGGTGCGGGGGCCCATTGTAGCCGGTGTAGCCAACGCTACCGGGTCGGGCATCGGCGCGTCTGGTTCCGTCCGCACCATCGCCAGCAGTGCCTCCCCCAACTCGAGGCGGTGGTCGACCACCGGACGGCAAGGTGGCCGCGGGAAGTCGTCGTCGTCGTCGTCTGAACCCTTCTCGGAGGATGAGGGGAACGGCCAGGCCCGCACCTTCATGTACACACTCCGCCCTTTTAGAATGCTCTTCAGAGGGGGAGGCGTAATGATGCGCTATGTGCGCGCATTTGGAAAGACCGGGTCGTCCTCCTGGCTCGTGGTCGGTGCTCCTCCCTGGGTCGGTCTGGGGAGATCACTGCTTGCGATGGCATGGGCGGAAGTTCCTCGCTGTCGCACTCCCTTATGGGGCTATAATGTCCCGTCTCTTCTGGAAACACCACGGGTTTTTGGCTCGTGGGGGTGCCGGCCAGGCAGTGGTCGACAAAGCGGTGGATGCTGACTAGGTCCTCCAGTTCTGGGACCCATTCCGGTGTCTCTTCGGGTTCGGTGATGGCGGTGGCGACAGGTGTCGCTTCCAGGGGAACCAGGGGAAGCATGTCGCCGAAACCCCACTCATCGTCCATGAGATCGAGGATCCCGTCCCCGCTGATCGCTGGACCAGCATTTGCCATTCGCGATCTGGCTCGGGGCTATAAAAGAAATTGTCTTGTGTTTGTCTATCTTCAATTAAGCCCTACTGGTGCGAAGGATCAAATATTGTCCTCCTAGTTACGAGCTTAAACGTAACGTGAGGCTTTGTAAAGTAAGGGGAAGAAGTACAAATATCGCGAGTAACAGTGTTGAGTTAAACTCTGCTAATAACTTATAGATAAACATATTATGGTCACAAAGCATAGAAGTTTTAGTGGCAGCCTGCCCCGCCCGGTACCTGTTGACCTTCGTCGGTCGATGCCTCTCCATGAAATACCTTCATGTTGGCCAATCCCGCACTGCGTCACTTTTTGGATTTGACATCTTGAAGGCGCAGAATCGTGGGCGAGACGTAACTCACGACCCGGTAAGGCCCATCGTAGCGGGGTGCCAACTAGGCGGCGAATCCTCGATGCCCGGCTTCCACTCCCAGCGGCGTAAATTGTAGCTGCTTATTTGGGTACTCATCCCGCAATGTGATGGGCTGTTCCGCAATGGGTGGAACCCCCACCAAACCGTCGAACTTAGCTCGTACAAACTGTGAAAAGGCCTCCACCTGTTCTTTATCTGTCGCTGCTCCTGTTGCTTCTTGTCCTCCCTGCTGGCCAACCTCGTCTCGTTTCCTCGGTTGTCCCTTCGCGCCTTGTTCGTGTTGTTCCTCTTGTGTCCTGGATTATCTCTCGGTATCTAGCTGTATTTCATCTCGCATGGTGATGGTGTGCTCCGCAATGGACGACACCCCCATCAATCCGTCGAACTTGGCTAGCTCGGACTGTAGAAAGGCCTCCTCCTGTTCTTCGTCTGTGGCTATCCTTGTTCCATGTGCCTCGACGCCCCGCAAGGCGGCGTGGCTGGTCTTGGGCCGTCTCCGCTTAGTCGGGCCTCCCGTGATGGTCGGATCCTCCGTGTCTCGTTGTTGTAACTCTGCTCGTGCTCCTGTTGGTTCCACTGTGCCTCGCCGGTGCTCGGTGCCTCGCTGTGTGTCCTCAGGTGTCCTGGATCGTCCCTCGCTGGTTTGATGTCCTTCCTCTGGTTTCCTGCCCTGTCCCTCGGTGTCTCGTTGTCCTCTTCCTGTGTCCTCTCGTGTCCTGGGCTGCCTTAACGGGTTCCTCTGCCGTGCGACGGGACAAGTCGGCGGTAAGCCCGCGACGTTGTTGTTGTCTGGGGCCGCCGTGTCCTCCGTCGGTTGGTGAGGGGCCCCGGGCGTCGGTGCTGTCTCCTCGGGCGTCGGTGTTATCTCCTCGGGTGTCGGTGCTGTCTCCTCGGGTGTGCTTTGGAAGCGTAACTTTGCTCGGCCGCACCTAAGAGTCGCTTCGATGCCGCATAGGAAGTCCATCCCCAGGATCACGTCGTCCAGAATGACGGGCAGTACCAGCATTGGTACTGTCGTCTCTCTCTCTCCCAGTTGGATCCTCAACCGCAAGGCTTGTGTCACAGCTCGTGAAGATCCATCCGCCAGCTTGATCCGGATCAGTGGTGCTCGCGATGACACGTCCAATCCCGCACCTCAGAGGTGCTACTCCTGGGAACTGCGCTCCGGCGTCTCCAAGTAGTTCCCCATCGGTTGAAGACGCGCAGCATTTCCCGACGTAGTTCGTCGACAGCAGTCCACTGTTCGCACGCCGTGTCGACCGCAGTCCCAACAGAACAACACGCGGCTGTTACGGCAGGGCGCCTGTAGATGTCCAGGCTGAGCGCAGTTGCGGCACACGCGCTGCAGGTCGCCCTTGGTTGCTCCTGTGGGTGGTGTGTGTGGAGTGGCTGCCGCTGTGGGAGTCAGTGGTGTCGGTGGCGCGTTGTTCGTCGCTGGCGGGTTCGGTGGCTTCGGGTTCTCTCTCCGTCGATCAGCTTGGCTCGTCGCTTGGCGTTGCAGCTCGTTCGTTGTCTCGTAAGTGGTCACGAGTTTGCTCAGTTGAGCCAGCGTCTGAAACTCGTGACGTCGGGTGAACAATTGATATTGCGGCGTCATGTTGTCATAGATCCTGTCCAGCTCCTGTTCCTGGGTGTACTTGGCGCGACGCATCATCAGCCGTTGAAGGCTACGCCCCATTTCCGTACTCGAACGGCCAGCTCGTATGGGGCTATCCATCGGTGACTCGCTTCGCTGGTCCCACTTCCGGTTGGAAGTGACCCATTGGGCGCTGGACCGGGTGGAATGTGTCGGTGAGTGGCGCTCCTCGAAGGACTCGCTGCCCGTCGCACTTCCAGACTGGGTATCGGAAGAACGACTTCGGAGTCGTCTTCCGCTGGCGCCGGTGAGGTGTCGCGTGAGTCTGCTCCAGGTTGTCTCTGCTCCGGTATAACTGCGTTTCCCAAAGTGGTCTCCAGCTCCATCAGGCGTTGCAGCTGTTCCTTTGACAGGTCCCCTTGATTGGTGAACGCTGTCAGGCGGCTCCGCATCTCCTGCACTGCACCGCTCGTGTCCAGTCCAAATTTTTTGAGAATGAGCTGTAGCTCGCTCTTCCTCGGGATCCAACGTGATCCCATGTTTATTTAATTAGTTTATTTAATTAGATTATAGTCGGACTAAGGTCAGTCGACTGTTTAAAAGTAAAAAAGAAAACAATTAATAGTTATAATTAATAATTATAAATTAAATGTAAAATGTACAATCTTGAAATCTTAAAAAGAAAGAAAAGAAATTAATTGAATAAAATATTTGACTCTGGGATAAAAAAATTAAAGAGCCGATCTAACATTTGTTGCAAAGGATTGGGGAAAACCCAGAAAAAGCCAATCAGATCAGGAGTGTTAGTGTTAGTAAACAAAGCCTAATCAAAATAGCGATTAGAATGTTCTAAGCATACAGTTAGTTAATAAGTGCTACTGTTACTAGAAAGGAGATAAGTGTTACTACTAAGGTAGGTGAGGAGGTGAGTTACTAGAAAGGTAGGTGAGGATTAGTGATTTTAAGCAAGATACAGAATTATTGTTGTTGTTAGATACAATGAAATATAGTTTATTATAGTCCGAACATAATACCCTGAAAGGCTCATGCAGGGCATAATTCGAGCTACAATAGGAAAGATTTAGAGGAAGATAGTTACGGGTGATTCTACCAGGGACAGAGAAGTGTAGTCGACTTAGCAAGTCGTTACTATCTATGTCCCCTTGTATAAGGTTATTAATAAATATAACACCAAGCATAGTTCTATGATTGGCTAGGGAAGGCAGATTTAATAACAAGAGTCTACTAGGATAGGAAGGAAGTCTTGAATTTACATCCCAGTTAAGGCCTCGCAAGGCAAATATTAAAAAGTTTTTCTGTACGGATTCTATGCGATCCTTGTGAACTGTGTACTGAGGACTCCAGACACATGATCCGTACTCCAGAATTGGACGAACAAGCGAGGTGAAAAGAGTCTTAGTTAGGTAAGGATCGTCAAACTCCTTAGACCATCTCTTACTAAAGCCGAGCACACCCATAGCTTTATTAACCATTGATGATATATGTTCGCAAAACTTGAGTTTGCGGTCCAAACGGACCCCAAGATCATCAACCAGGAAAATTCTTTCCAGGGTACAACCACAGAGACAGTAAGATACGTACTTAGGACAGGCTCGTGAGAATGTCATCAGCTTGCATTTGGAGCTGTTCAGATTAAGAAGATTTGCACGACACCAAGAGTAGAAGAAGTCTAAGTCGGATTGAAGGCGAGAATGACAGGAGTCGTCTTTAAATTGAAAACATAGCTTGACATCATCAGCATACATGAGAGTACGGGAGTTAAGTATGACCGTTGGGAGGTCATTGATGAAAAGTGTAAAAAGCAGGGGACCTAAATGGCTTCCCTGGGGAACACCAGATGTGGCATGAACGGGGTAAGAAAGATTATTCTTAAAGAGGACTCGTTGAGTTCTGTCACCCAAATAACTCACAATCCAACTAAGAAGTTTTGGTGAGAAACCGAGGAGATTCAGTTTATGTGCAAGAAGAGAATGGTTGACTGAGTCAAATGCCTTACTGAAATCAGTATAAATGACATTGGTTTGAAGATTTTTCTGAAATCCTTTTACCACAAAGGATGTTAGCTCGAGCAAATTTGTCGTGGTAGAACGACGTTTCACGAATCCGTGTTGAAAAGGGGATATAACGGATCTACTAAAATGTTGCAAGTGAGGAGTTATAACATTCTCGAAGAATTTCGGTATAGCCGATAATTTAGAGATACCTCTATAATTACTTGCATCAGTTTTGCTGCCCTTTTTGAGTAAAGGGATAATGAATGATTCCTTCCATATGGAAGGAAAGGAGGCTGTGTCTAAGGACAGCGAAAATAATTTGTGCAATGGCTTACATAAGGAGTTGGCACAATATCTAAGTACACAGGCGGGAATACCATCGGGACCTGGTGAAAAGACTGGTTTAACTAAGCTAAGATCCTTAAAAAGTGAACTTTCGTTCAGTAACGGTGTGAAGATGCCATTTGAACTTGGTACACTATATGGATAAGAATGAATGCTCGGCGTAGAAGAAGAATAAGTTGTTTGAAAAAAACTTAGCAAACATATCGGCCATGGCCTGATCTGTGTCCGCCTCAGCGTTATCAAACAAAAGTTTAGAAGGAAAGACCGCTGACCTACGCTTCATGTTAACAAAACTATAGAACTTTTTAGGATTCTGAAAAAACTGAAACCTACATCTGGTCAAATAGTTTTTATAACATTTCGCGTTAAGCACGGTAAAATTTGCCCGAGCAGTTAGGTAGCGGGAAAAGACAAGCGGTGAGTTGTTTTGTTTATATTTCTTAAATAAGCTACTCTTTAAGTTTTTTAAGCGAGACTGCTCTTTTGTAAACCAAGGGGGTTTGCTTGAGCATATCGGATAGGAAAACGGAACACAGATATCAAAAGCAGAGTTTAGGGTGTTATAAAATATATTAGTTGCAACTGACATATCAGTTGATGCATAAAAATCAGACCAATCACAATGTGAAATTAAAGAATTTAAATTTTCAAAGTCTGCTTTCTTGAAGCAGCGCACGCGATTACACGGCCTTTCATTTTTATCCACAATACTAATACCCAAGTCGAAATTCACTTCGAAAGTGGGATAATAAGGATCTTCCGGAAGGGAAGGGGGTGTACCCTGTCTACAATCACCTTGGAAGGATCAGAGGTGAAACATAAATCAAGCAATCTATTCAGAGAGTTTTTGACATGATTGACCTGCGACAAAGACATGTCAAACAAACCGTCAAATAGGTCATGTTGCCGGGAAGGCAAAAGGAAGTTTCCTTCAGCACTAGATGTCCAATCACATTCTGGAATATTAAAGTCGCCCAGGACTATGAAGTGATCTCTGTCTGATAACAGGTTAAAAATAGTCTTAATTGCAGACTAGTGTTGCAAGTAGACTGATAATTCCGATGACGGCGGAATATAGGAGCAGGTTATATACATGAAAAAAACCGGAAAAGTGTAGTTTTACATAAATTATTTCAATGTCAAATTGAAACTTCGGTTGTAAAAGGTCCGACTCAATGTTGGAGTCTACTGCAATCAGTACTCCACCACCTCGTCGGTCAGGTCGATCAAGCCTATATGTTGTCTACCTATCTGGAAAGACTTCAGAGCTTAGATTCTTTGGTTTTAACCAGGTTTCGGTAAAAGCAATAATTTGGGAAGAAAAGGCAAGACTATTAAGATAAAGACTAGATATTTTACTACAGAGACCTCTAACATTTTGATAGGAAAGAATTAAAGAGTAAAGTTTATTTATAGGACACGAACTTAGTTTTTTGTCGTCGTCTAGGCGCAGTGGTCTGGTTCGGCAAAGTAAGTCTAATCGGATGCCGATTCTTTTTCTTCTTTGCCTCGAATTCTTTAACCATAATATGAGCTGGCCAAAAATCTGCCGTGCATATGAGGTTAAAGCAACATGAAATGCTAGGTTGAGCGCACGTAATCTCGCTTCGACAGGTTTTAATAGCACAGACAAGTTTTCCTTCCATTATATTCAGACACCACTGTAAAAGAGTAGCCAAATAAAACGTTCAAAAAACTAAGAGCAAACTACGTGAGAAAAGAGAGCAAACGCTAAGTAGGCGAGAGCACTAGCTGTCGTTACAGTAACTGCAACAACAAATGCACAGTGCAAACGAAAGTAGGAGAGAGAGAGCAAACTGACAAGAGTAAGCGCGCTCGCGACAGAATCTAAAAATAGACTTAGCTACCAAGCAATACAACAACAAAACTAAGAAGAGTTGATGTAAACAAAGAAGCCAATAGCAAACCAATTACCAAATTACCAAACAAAAATGTTTGACTAATTTAAAAGAAAGCACTCGCGTGTGAACAGATTTATATAGTAAAATAATAGGAGAAAACACTATAGGAAGTATTAGTACACTTTTGTTACGTGGTTAATCAAAAGATATCTAATGAAGTTCGGAGAGCAAAAGAAAAACACGTCTGTTCACTTGAAGAGCTAGCGTTAGGCGAGTTTGTTGCATTTGTTTCACTTCTCGGCGACGGTAAGAAAAGTCAAAAAAATTTTTCGCGAGGTATGTGTGCCGTGTGTTACTGTATCTCTGCCGTCGATAGTTCACGATATTAAATGTTCGTAGGATGCGCACAGGGTATAAAAGTTTTTCAATTTTGTCGATGTTGATGACTGGGTGTACCGGACGCGACTGAGTGCTAGAAATTGTTCACTTTTGGGCCACGATCAACGATGTTTGCACCAGAAATGTCCTCGCGATGGCAGGATCAAAGAATTAAATTCTTCGCAAATAATCGTTTGCGAAGGAGCGCACAGGGTGTCAAAGTTTTCAATGTTGTCGATGTTGACCATTGGGAGTACCGGACGCGACTGAGTTTTATAGAAGCTCACTTCAGAAAATAATTGTTCTCGCTTGGCAGGATCAGAGAGTTTATCGTTCGAAGGACGCGCACAGGGTATAAAAGTTTTCACTGTTGTCGATGTTGACTACTTGGAGTACCGGGGCGACTGACATACATACCTCGGTGTACGGTACCGAGTCGTATGTACGAGTCGCCTGAGCGCTCAGGCCGCTCAGGCTGCGCCGGCGCAGGGAGAATGGTTAAGCAATGAAAAAAAAATTAAAATCAGAAGGTACAAATTTGCGCCTACGTCGCGGTGCGCAGTAGTCGTAGACACGTGTGGAACCTATCCTACGACTAACTACGTAAGAACTATGCCTCGTATGCCTGAAGTGGTGTACCTGCGTACGCTTGCTACTGATGCTCTACGTGAAACTTGATAATCCTAGACAGGTGTGGAACCTGTCCTACGATTTATATGAAAAACCTGTGGACAATATACATGTATCGATGTATATTGTTTGCTACTGATGCCCTGGGTCTCGTGCTCCCCTACTATCCCCCTGTAAAATATTAGTTAGGTGGTCTTTAGTCCACGAAAAGATGTTAAAAATTCTCAAGCTAATGTCTAGTCATAGTAGTCCCTGCTCGGGCGCCATCTGTAAGGATGCTTTCTCAGGCTGGGGTACATATCTCAGTCTCGCCAGGGTCTTTACAGAAAATTTATATAAAACTAGGACTATTATGACCTTAACAAGAGAAAAGCTACTAGAGGGTCATACCCCTACTGAGATATTACAGGGTATCAGAGGACACACGTGGTACACGTCACGCACATGTACTCGCTGGCCACGTGGATTTCAACGTGGGTTCTACTACCACGTAGTTCGTTGGAGAACCTACGCGCACGTGTCGCGTGTCACGCGTGCCTGGCTGGCTAACTATCGTGAGGAACGCACGTGACCGCGGGTGCTTTCGATTGGTGTATTCCACCATTCGCAACCAGGTAAAATGCACGCTCACTCACCACACTGGGCAGCTATCGCTCACTCACGACGCCTCTCACGGTCGGTCGTTGGTCGTGCAGAACACCCGTGACCACAGGTGTTCTCGCATGTACTCCCACAAGTCGCTCGATGGTGTACTGCACCACGCCAACTGACGCCTCACTCACGACTCACGATCCGCCGCCGGTCGTGCAGAAATGTCCGTGGCCGCAGGTACTTTCGCCTGTACTTCCACAAGTCGCTCTGCGGTGTATTCCACCACGCCGCAACTTGTTAAAGCACATGCTCATGCACCCGCTTGCCAACTGACGTTTCACTCACGACACAAATCACGTGTATTGCACCACGCCGCAACTCGTTAGAGTACACGCACACGCACCCACTCGTCACTAACGTTCACTCACGACACGGACTGTGCGTGTGTTCACCAGAGTCGCCTACTGGTCAGCGGAGCACCGACATACCAGACAGCACTACTCTGCGAATACACACTCACACAGGCACACACAGACACTACACTTTTCGCACTGCGCTAGAGGGGAAGAATGTTTCACAGGGTATATTGTAGTATGCGCCTATGTAATATTAAGAGCATTTAAGTAAAATAGTATTTACAGCATACAAACACATAGCAGCACTTTGTTGATATGTTTATGCAACCAATAAAGCCCAAGGGGGGATGTAACATGATCGTCCACTTGAAGGCTACAAAGTAAAAGTGCATGGTCAGCATTCCCACGCCGACCAAATGCCTAATACATAAGTGCATAACTCGCTCTCTCGATAAGCATAGATATATAAGATATACATAAGAGAGCCGCTCCGCTGCTGGCGTATCCGGCAGCGCAGCTACGCTGCTTAGCCTTCGTCGAAATATATTTAAGAATCAGAACTTAGACACTTGTAAAAAGTTGAAATGGCAGAACCATTTCTGCCAAACAAGTATTGAATCTAAATAAAAACTTAAATCAGCCTGACGGCTAAAAGAACAAACGTGTGTTATCAACTGGAAAGTCTACACATTTCAATATTTTGAATAATCACTGTGGGCGGGTTTCATTTAAATATTTAACAATATGCTTTTTAATTTTCTGTTTTCCTAGCGCTGGTTTCTTAAGTTTTGGTAGGCCCTGCCTTCCTGCCTACTTCGCACGATCTACGTGAGATTATAATCTTCGCACTCGATATTTTATTGTTTTCTTTCAGGCTCACCTTTCTCCTCCTGCGACAGGATTCATCTTATTGGTGAGGTCCTTGGTCCTTGATTTACACTGTGTTGCACTTGACTGGCCCTTAGTTTTTATTATCCCACGTGGGAGAACTTTCGCTTCTTCTCGTTTGTACTGCGCTCGATCGACTGCCCTTGGCCTAATTTCGGCAGCTTGCATTTCGCTGCTACGCACATGTCGCCGCTGCTGCGTACATGTCGTCCCTGCTTGCCTGACGCCGCTGCTTGCATGTCGCCGCTGCCTTCGGCCGATCGTGCATGCACGGCGCCGTTCGTACTGCGCTGCATGTCCCACGTAGCCGCTGATTTACCGTCGCGGCCGGCTGGGCGTCGCTGCGGGCTGAGCGTCGCTGCTGGCTTAGCGTCGCTTCTTGCTGGGCGTCGCTACTCACTTAGCGTCGCCGTTTGTCTGGCGCCGCAGCCCAAAATTTGGTCGCGGTGCCGTTGCGTGTGCCGTTGTCTAGCGCACGAGTTTTCGCTGTTTGTTGTTGTTGTTTGTGCAAAAATGTGCAAATGCGGGAGCTCTGGGTACCGAGGCACCGTTATGTGTGCAAGTATTCGAAGTCTGGGTACCGAGGTACCGTAACTTGTAACTTGTGCGCTGGGCATGGGCGTCGAATGTCTGGTGTTTTGCTCTGTTGTGTATCCTGTTTCCTTGTTCCTGCCTATGTCCCTGTCTTTGCCTATGCTTCTCTTTCTACTCAAGAACTGTTACCGGGTATATTGGGCTTAAATATAACTTATAATTTATTTAATAATAATAATAATATAAACTAACAAAATGAGGCGTCGCTTCAATGCGGCGTCACACTGTCGTCTGACTTATAACTAAATAACTATTTCTATAACTTCATTTGATGGCTTTATTCTAACTCTATCTAACTTATAACTAGATAACTACTATTGCTATTTGTTGGCTCCATTGCCCATTTGGTTGCTTCATTGCTCTATCTAACTTATAACTAGATAACTACTATTGCTATGTCTTTGTTTGTTGGCTCCATTATCCTAATCTATTTCCCTCCATTGGGTTCCATTTCCTTATGATAACTTAGATCTAGGCACAAATTTTTGGGACTCACACCCCCCCTTACTATGCCAGTGGAAGACCACTGACACACGTCCTCCTGTGCCCATCATGACCCGGAACGTCGCAACGTCCTCGTGCAGCACAAACCGGATTCGGCGGTGGACCCCTAATGTCTGCCGGTATCGGATTTGCTCCATGAGCGTGTCGGGCAGCCGACGCCCGGGGGTTGTTACCCGCCAGTCTGGTGGGGCTTCTTGCCAATCCTCCTCGGGTGACGGCTGTACCCACCGGAGTGCTCGGCCGGGCTGGGTCGTGGATATCCCGTTCTCGTCGGACAGCACCTGTAGTTGTGCGAGTTGTGGTGGCGTGGTGGGTCCATGGTTACGGGGAATACCTCAGTGCTCACGTCGTCTTCGTCGATCTCGTCCTCCTGCCGGCTCACTGTTTCCTCGTTATCGGAGTCACTGACCATGATAACGTCAGGCTGTTCCTCTTGCAGTGGGACGCGCTGCCCGTCGTTTAACCTCAGCTCGTTGAGCCACTCTTCCACCCTGCTGCTGGCGCTGGTGTCGGGGTAGTCGGCCTTCGTTCTCCATTTCTGTGGGGTATAAACACGGTCAAGTTGGGGGATCTTGTTTTTATGCTAGCCCTCTATGCCCCACGAAACAGTGTTTGCGGTTAACTATGTGTAGGCTTTAAATCAAACTGGCAAATCTGCCTTATTTTTAGGTTTCTCCTCGTCGTCCTCGGCCGGCTGGAACGGTTTGAGGTCGGCGATGTTGGCTGTGCGTCGTTCCTGGGTCCCTTGCAGCTGCAGTCGGGCTATGTTGTGCGAGAGGAAACGCACCAGCTTGTACGGGCCCTCGTATTTTGGAGCCAGTTTCGCTGCGAAGCCCTCAGCTGCATTGGATAGCACATGCTGTCGTAATAGCACAAAGTCTCCCGGGGAAGGTCTCCAGTCCCTCCGGCGAAGATTTTAATGGCGGCTCTGATCGTCTGAAGCCCGTTGTGCGTTTTCTCTCGCCAACTGGTAAAGCTGCTGCAGTTGCTTTGCTCTGCTCGCCGGGTCCTGGTCTTCTTTGCCCGTTCCTGGCGTTACTTCTTCACATAGGCCTGCGGGTAAGCGAGGCTCGCGACCCTGTGTCAAGAACGCCGGGCTGAATCCAGTGGTGTCGGAGACACTGCTGTTGATTGCCAAGGAGACCTCTGAAAACAGGGCATCCCACGTATGCTGGGGCCCCTCGATGAATTGGGCGATCATCGTTTTCACCGTCCTATTGTGCGTGGAACTCCGAACCGACTGAGGATCCTCTCGCGAAATGCTTTCTCCAAGTGTGTGATCGTAGCCTTTCGTAGTGGTACCAACTCCACCCACTTAGAAAAGAGGTCGAAGAACACGAAAAGCTCGTGTTGCCTTGTTTTGACTTTGGCAGCGGGCCCACGAAATCGGCGCAGAGGGTGTCAAACGGTTGGGGCGTCCTTCGTGTTAACATCCTTCCCGTCGGTCTGCGTTGTTCCGTATTGTACTTTTGAAAGGTGGTACATCGTTTCACGTAACGTGCGACGTCACGAAACATCCCTGGCCAGTAATACCGCTGTGCTTCCCTCGTTGTGGCCTTGCGGATCCCCAAGTGTCCGGCGGTTGGAGCATCGTGGCACTCCTGTAGCACTCTGCGTCGTGACTCGCTCCCTACGCACAATTTCCAGGGTACGTACACCTCGCCGTCCTGTCTCAGCCCTGTGTGTCGATATAATTGTCCGTTCTAGATGGTGTGATCTGGGTATTTCTCAGGGTTCTCCTGTATTTCCCGCCTTCGCCTTTATAACCACAAACACCCAGGTGACTCCTCCAGTACGTGACACAGAGCCTCCGCTGGCTGCCTGGAAAGTGCGTCTGCCACGATATTCTGGTTTCCCATCCGGTAATGAACTTCAAACTGGTATTGTTGGAGCTCCAATGCCCAACGAGCGATCCTCCCAGTTGGGTTTTCGATCGTATTTAGCCATTTTAAGGCTAAATGATCTACGTCGAACCGATACCCCTCCAGGTAGCATCGCAGCTTACGGATGGCCCAGATGATAGCCAGGCACTCCTTCTCTGTTGCGGAGTAGTTTTCCTCCGCCTTGATGAGTCGTCGGCTCACGTATGCTATAACCCGCTCTCCTTCGTCGGTGTCTTGGGTTAGGACTCCTCCAATCCCATAGTCGCTCGCATCTGTCTGGTGAAGTCGGGGCACGCCAGGACAGGCGCTTCCGTTAGCAACGCTTTCAGCTACTCAAACGCCTTCTGCTGCTCGCTCGTCCACTCCCATCGTCGACCCTTCCGTAATAGCTGCGACATTGGTAGCACTACGGTTGTGAAGTTTGGGACGAAACGACGATACCAGGACGCTATCCCTAGGCAGCCTCGTAACTCCTTGGTGCTTGTAGGAGGTTTCCAAGTTACGGACGGCCACCACTTTGTCCGGATCGGTGTGTATCCCCTGCTCACTGACCACGTGGCCGAGGTACACGATGTTTCGTTGGAAGAAATGGCACTTCTTCCTGTTTAGGTTAGCCTCCCTCAACCTCCGAAATACCTCGCGTAGGTTACGGACGTGTTCCTCCAGCGAAGTTCCGATGACAATGATGTCATCTAGATCTATGACGCTATCCAAAGCGCGTTGAAACGTCGCTGGCGCCGAATGTAGGCCAAAAGGCATTACTTTCCATTGGAACAGTCCTCGCCCAGGTACGGTGAAAGCCGTGCACTCGGAGCTCTGTTTTGCCATCGGGATCTGCCAGTAACCGCTTTTGAGGTCCAAGGTGCTGATGAACTTGGCGTTCCTCAGTCTCTCAAAAATCGAGTTGATCCGAGGAAGTGGGTAAGCATCGGGTGTCGAGCGCGCGTGTAGCTGGCGGAAATCGACGCACATCCGAGTCTCCCCGGTCTTCTTTCCAACCAACACGATTGGAGCGCTGTGCGGGCTCTTTGCTGGTTCGATACACCCTTCTCGCAGCAACTCGTCGACCTGCTCGTTGATGATCTTGAGCATGGCCGGGTTCTTTGGGTAGTAGCGCTGTTTGATAGGCCGGTCATCTTTCAAAACGATCACATGTTCGGTGATTCGTGAGACACCGGACAAGCCATCAATCAGCGCCAGCTCGTTTTCCAGGAACTTGTTGACCCATGGTGCGAGTCCCAACCGTAGCGAGTCCCGTCACGGGGGTGCACTCCCTGAGTTTGAGTGTCGTCCTCTTCTGTCGAAAGGGGTGCTTCTCGATCGCCTCTTCCACCTTCGGGTCCAAGAACCTGGCCATGTTATCCTCGTAACCTTCCGGTGTTGTTTGTCGTTCTACCGTGGTTTCCTGGGATGACGTTAGGGGTCTCCTTAATGGAAGTCACAGTCGCGCGGTTGCGGACTGTACTTCGTTATGCTGCCGTAGGGGTCTCCTTGATGGAAGTCACAGTCGCGCGTTTGCCGACTGCACTTCGAAATGCTGCCGTAGGGGTCTCCTTTGCCGTAGGGGTATTTGTATCCGGTGAGCCTGCTGATGCCTCCTTTGCCGTAGGGATATCCTTGAGTGAAGTCACAGTCGCGCGTTTGCCGACTGTGTTCTTGTTCGGACGCTTACGATCGACGTTGCAAGCAAATTTTCCTGACACATGCATAGAATGCATAATGGAAGGGTGATGTTGGCTTGGAGAATGAGAAATATTATCGAAAGGTGGTGGTAGCGCTAAGCTATTTTCAGTCACTGTGTATCTATGCAATAAATGATGATGCGAGCGACCACAAACTCGACATTTTTTAGATTTGCATTTTATAAGAATGTAACCAGACTTTACAAACTCAAATCTCCGCATGACGGAGAGACGAGCGAATAGACTACAAGTTTCTTTTAAGTGGTAATTTGAATTGCAGTAACTGCAGGTCTGATTGGTGCTAGTTGAAGAACAGGCAAGTGAACTTTGATTATGCTGACTGTTTGAAACTACTTTTTCCGATTTTGGCATTGTCGATTCTTCAGAGTTAGATGCTGGTATCAACGGATCAATAGCTTTTCACAATCGGCCCAAATCTTCTGATTTTTGTTTGGTCACATGATCTACTCTATTTAATACCAAATGAATCAGCATTACATTCGCTATTTTAGTGTCATCACCTATCGATAACAATGAACCATTATATCATATCTACCCTACCAATATAGTAAATGATTGGGTATAACTTAGCGTCAATACATTGTGACACTTTGTCATAATAAATTCAAATATACAAATACCCAAAAGATCAATAACCACATAAGCATTCCAGCGCCCAAGTAATACGATCTAACGCTTATACATAAGCCGATCGCGGAGCGTGAGAATGCTGAGCATTTTTGCAGCTCAAGTGGTCAAGCAATACATAACATTTGCATGCCTTTGCATACATATGTGTATGTATATATGTAATTAAGAATACATAGATATAAGTATTGTATGTGCGGGTTGGCATTCAAACAAATGAAGCTCTTCGCTCTTAAACAACTAAATGCATTTTTATCAACTAACACTCGCTACACCATATTTAGATGACACAGTATCGATTAGGCTTCTAAGAGTGGATGCAGATTACTGATTCTTTTTAAGAAAGACTAAACAATGATGAGATATTGTTCAGAAAGATAAGGCATTCGTTATCGTAGACTCTCCTTAGGCTTTCCATAGCCTTTTCATAGTTGCTTTCGGTAACCTGGAATGCCTTAATCGTTCCTAAGGCATTACCAGAGAGACAGGAGATTAGATGGTTTTCGATAACTGGAATGATCTTATCATTATGAACAAGAGTCTGGAATAATCCCATAAAATTCTTAAATTCAGAATAATTGCCGCTATATTTAGGTAATGCCTAATTAGGGAGTCGAGGTCGAGTTGATGCCATCGAAGCCGAAACCTTTTCTTTTGTTTCGCTCGATGACTTCACGGCTGAAAGAAGCGACATAATTCTCGCTTTGGTCGTAATTAACAATTCCTCCAACTTGGCTTCAAACTCATCGTTTTCATCAAGTGTTCGTGAAGTCCGGTTGCCTGCACTCAAGCTCGGAGATGTCTAGTGGTATAGTACCAGTTTCTAGACGCTGTTCTACCCGGCGAATGCTCTTTACATATACTCGTAGCCTTTTTCTAGACGGACGACTCACTTTTGGCTTTTCTTGTTGCATTTTAGTGGACGAAAACGAGAAGGTATATTTTTTTCATTGTATAATACAATAAACGACGAAAACAAATATACTTTAATAATTGTAGAAGAACTAGTTATCAAAAAAATAATTCGATGCAAGTGATACCGAAAAAGAGTTATACCGGACCGAAGGTAGAGTATGCGTATCACTTGCCGTTTTGAGTTCAAGCGCGCAAACGATATTGACAACAACAAAGCTAGTGAGCGGGTGACGTGCGAAAGCGAAAACGAAAAAAAATCACCGCTGTAGTTCGCTGTGTAAATGTGCGTATGTATGTTGGAATTGGACCTAAGCAAACACTAGTTCATGAGACTCGGAGTGGTCAGCACTATTAAGAGCCAGAAACTAGTTCATAATAAAACATAACACAACACACTTGATGCCAGAATCTCGGTCGGTGAAACACGTTCTAAAAAGACACGCTATTAATTTAAAATATTGTTAATTATAAGACAAGTCAATATAAATATAATAAAAACTATTTGTTCGAACCACTAAAGCGGACCCTACAAATTTTTGGGGGCTCAACCGAGTGTGTGTAAAAATAATGGGCATGTGTTGAGCTTAACAGAAAGCACGAACATTGTGAAATTGAAGACAAAAATGGATTGAGAAGCCGAAAGAGGCACAATTTTAGAGAAACAAACTTTTGTGACAAAAAATTCAACAACGTTAATAAAATTTGTTGTGAAATTGGCTGATGAAAGTGGTAAAGCTGTTACGAGAGCACCAAGTCAATTACGGAGGGATTAATCTGTGAAGTCGGCACGGCAACTTTGGTGAGCAGGCAGCTAGGCAAAAATTGCAACGCGGCGCTGTGGGACACTGATAAAGTTTGGAGCGTGGGACAGTTTCATAGACGCGTCGTCAAAAATAACGCAGAATCTGGAGGACCGTGGTTAAGCGGTGTAAGGAACGGAGAATCTGAAACACCATGGTTAAGCGGAACAAACAACGCAGAATCTGAAAAACCGTATAATGCGGGAACAATGAGCAGAAGCAGAGTTTGGAGCATTGTGAATAATCAGAGTCAACGTTGGAGAGGTTGGGCAAAGGCATTTGGCGCCAAATTGTGGCAAAAATCAAACGGACAGCAGCGTCGGGAATTTTTTTTGGGAAATTTGTGCTGGTATTGGTGAGCGACAGATTTGTTTTGCATAGAAGAAGCTGTGAAAGACAAACGGACAAAAACGCCAGATTGGCAGTTAAAATTTAAAATTTTTCGGCTTCGGAATATTTAACGTAGTGTTAAGTTTGAGGGTCACTGTTAATAACAGCGAATGTGTACAGCTGTGAAAAGTTTGAAATTGACTAATGTTAAATAAGTTTAATTAAGCTGAACCGAAACAAATTTGATATTTCTGTTTTATGATTTATAAGTTTTAATACAGATAATTTAAATTTCAGAATATGGAGCGAAGCGAGATCTTGGCATTAAGAGTTGTGGAGTTGCGTGATAAGTTGGTGGCCTTAAACATTAATTCATCTGGATTAAAGGCAGACTTGCAGAAAAAGTTACTGGCTCATTATGGTTTGCAATTTATCGAAGAGCTTAGTGGGCCAGCGAAGTTATTCATATGCATTCAGCGTGATATTCGCAATTGGAATATTTTAAAAAAGGTCGCTAGTTGAAGAATTCGGGGTCAAAGTTTCATCTGCTGAAATTCAGTCAGACGCAGTCAGAAAAAGAATGAAACATTACAAGAGTATAGCTAAGTGAATAGACTTGGAGGATGAGAGTTTAATTGAATATTTTGTAAATGGATTTCCAGATTCTAGGACGAATAAGGCATTACTTTTTTCAGGCAATGACTATGAGACAATTAAAGGTTAAAATTGTCGCATATGAGAAGGTGCGAGGTTCGTCTAAGCAGTTTAATAAGTATGGATTGTCAGGAGTAAAAGCTGAGACAAATGAAGAGAGGTCAGGAAATTATGTAAGGAAATGTTTCAAGTGCCGTGAACAGACCAATATAAAGAAAGAATGTCCAATGATTAGCAAGGATCTTAAGTGCTTTAAATGCAATAAACCTGGGAATAGAGCTGCTCAGTGTAAAGTTGCTGTTCCTGAAAAGGGAGAGAAGGCAGCTAATCTCGTTCAAGAAGAGGTTCGTGCAAAGTCTGGAAGCATGTTTACTAATTCAGGACTTGAATAAAAGAGTGTGACATGTGATCAGTTCGTTTTTCAAGGTCTTGTAGATACAGGTGCAGATTTGTGTTTGGTTCGTAGAAACGTGTTTCTTAAGCTTCGTAATGCAAAGTTGACAGGTGCAAAAAAATGTTTGATAGGTATAGGCGAAAATAAAATTGTGACTTTGGGCAGCTTTGTAGCTTGTGTACACATTGATGGAATAGAAATACAAGTAGAATTCCATGTAGTTGCCGATGAAGATATAGCTTTTGACTCAATTTTGGGCAGAACTATTCTTGACAGCGTGGATATGAATGTTACTAAGTTTGGTACCAAATTGGTTAGCCATAAAGTTGACAAAGATAAAGGTATGCACAATATAGGAAAATAAATGGACCGTGCACAGATTTATTGAAAGAGTTTGCAGTCTTGTGTATTAATTTTAAACAACAAAATACAGCTGAGGAAATTGTTTTAACCTATTTATCTCAAGAGCAGGCTAGTAAAGTCAAAGCTATGGTTAACAATTATACTTTTTTATTTAATTAGTTTATAGTCGGACTAAGGTCAGTCGACTGTTTAAAAATAAAAAGAAAACAATTAATAGTTATAATTAATAATTATAAATTAAATGTAAAATGTAAAATCTTGACTTGAAAAGAAAGAAAAAGAAATTAATTGAATAAAATTTGACTCTGGGATAAAAAAATTAAAGAGCCGATCCAACATTTGTTGCAGAGGATTGGGAAAACCCAGAAAAACCCAATCAGATCGGGAGAGTTAGTGTTAGTAAACAAAGCCTAATCAAAATAGCGATTAGAATGTTCTAAGCATGCAGTTAGTTAATAAGTGCTACTGTTACTAGGAAGGAGATAAGGGTTACTACTAAGGTAGGTGAGGAGGTGAGTTACTAGAAAGGTAGGTGAGGATTAGTGATTTTAAGCAAGATACAGAATTATTGTTGTTGTTAGATACAATGTAATATAATTTATTATAATCCGAACATAATACCCTGAAAGGCTCATGCAGGGCATAATTATACCCTTCGACTGGCTCAGGATCACAAGCCGAATCGATTGAGCCATGTCTGTCTGTCTGTCTGTCTGTCTGTCTGTCTGTCTGTCTGTCTGTCTGTCTGTCTGTCTGTCTGTCTGTCTGTCCGTCTGTCCGTCTGTCTGTGTGAACGCACAGATCTCAGCTATTAGAAAAGCTAGAGATACCAAATTTGGCAGGAAGACTCCTGTGTACTATAAGCAGATCAAGTTTATTTCAAATGTTAGGTGCCACGCCCACCGCCCCCACAAATCAATAATATAATTTTTGAACTCAATTTGTAAGCGCTGTATAAAAGATACAACTTTCTGACTTTAACATATACTAAGCTGAATGAAATATCTACGTAGTCTCCAAATTACAATCCTATCGGACAATAATCACAGAAGTTATTGAAGAAAGTATGAGCATAAAACCAAGTGCTTCTGTCAGCCAACAAGGGAGGCGGGCGAGAGCGAAGCGCGAGCGCCATCTGTCGGGATTAATTTCAAAGCATGTGTATATGCATATGTGTATGAATTTAACAAATTAAACTATACGGGAACATAGGTCGAAGGGTATCCCACTGTCGCGTTTTGCGCGACTGTTGCTTTTCTTACTGGTTCGAGCTACAATAGATACAATAGTTACGGGTGATTCTACCAGGGCCAGAGAAGTGTAGTCGACTAAGCAAGTCGTTACTATCTATGTCCCCTTGTATAAAGTTATTAATAAATATAACACCAAGCATAGTTCTACGATTGGCTAGGGAAGGCAGATTTAGTAACAAGAGTCTACTAGGATAGGAAGGAAGTCTTGAATTTACATCCCAGTTAATTGTTTACTAATTCAGGACTTGAATTAAAGAGTGTGACATGTGATCAGTTCGATTTTCAAGGTCTAGTAGATACTGGTGCAAATTTGTGTTTGGTTCGTAGAAATGTGTTTCTTAAGCTTCGCAATGCAAAGTTGACAGGTGCAGAAAAATGTTTGATAGGTATAGGCGAAAGTCAAATTGTGACTTTGGGCAGCTTTGTAGCTTGTGTACACATTGATGGAATAGAAATACAAGTAGAATTCCATGTAGTTGCCGATGAAGATATAGCTTTTGACTCAATTTTGGGCAGAACTATTCTTGACAGCGTGGATATGAATGTTACTAAGTTTGGTACCAAATTGGTTAGCCATAAAGTTGACAAAGATAAAGGTATGCACAATATAGGAAAATAAATGGACCGTGCACAGATTTATTGAAAGAGTTTGCAGTCTTGTGTATTAATTTTAAACAACAAAATACAGCTGAGGAAATTGTTTTAACCTATTTATCTCAAGAGCAGGCTAGTAAAGTCAAAGCTATGGTTAACAATTATACTTTTTTATTTAATTAGTTTATAGTCGGACTAAGGTCAGTCGACTGTTTAAAAATAAAAAGAAAACAATTAATAGTTATAATTAATAATTATAAATTAAATGTAAAATGTAAAATCTTGACTTGAAAAGAAAGAAAAAGAAATTAATTGAATAAAATTTGACTCTGGGATAAAAAAAATTGAAGAGCCGATCCAACATTTGTTGCAGAGGATTGGGAAAACCCAGAAAAACCCAATCAGATCGGGAGAGTTAGTGTTAGTAAACAAAGCCTAATCAAAATAGCGATTAGAATGTTCTAAGCATGCAGTTAGTTAATAAGTGCTACTGTTACTAGGAAGGAGATAAGTGTTACTACTAAGGTAGGTGAGGAGGTGAGTTACTAGAAAGGTAGGTGAGGATTAGTGATTTTAAGCAAGATACAGAATTATTGTTGTTGTTAGATACAATGTAATATAATTTATTATAATCCGAACATAATACCCTGAAAGGCTCATGCAGGGCATAATTATACCCTTCGACTGGCTCAGGATCACAAGCCGAATCGATTGAGCCATGTCTGTCTGTCTGTCTGTCTGTCTGTCTGTCTGTCTGTCTGTCTGTCTGTCTGTCTGTCTGTCCGTCTGTCCGTCTGTCTGTGTGAACGCACAGATCTCAGCTATTAGAAAAGCTAGAGATACCAAATTTGGCAGGAAGACTCCTGTGTACTATAAGCAGATCAAGTTTATTTCAAATGTTAGGTGCCACGCCCACCGCCCCCACAAATCAATAATATAATTTTTGAACTCAATTTGTAAGCGCTGTATAAAAGATACAACTTTCTGACTTTAACATATACTAAGCTGAATGAAATATCTACGTAGTCTCCAAATTACAATCCTATCGGACAATAATCACAGAAGTTATTGAAGAAAGTATGAGCATAAAACCAAGTGCTTCTGTCAGCCAACAAGGGAGGCGGGCGAGAGCGAAGCGCGAGCGCCATCTGTCGGGATTAATTTCAAAGCATGTGTATATGCATATGTGTATGAATTTAACAAATTAAACTATACGGGAACATAGGTCGAAGGGTATCCCACTGTCGCGTTTTGCGCGACTGTTGCTTTTCTTACTGGTTCGAGCTACAATAGATACAATAGTTACGGGTGATTCTACCAGGGCCAGAGAAGTGTAGTCGACTAAGCAAGTCGTTACTATCTATGTCCCCTTGTATAAAGTTATTAATAAATATAACACCAAGCATAGTTCTACGATTGGCTAGGGAAGGCAGATTTAGTAACAAGAGTCTACTAGGATAGGAAGGAAGTCTTGAATTTACATCCCAGTTAAGGCCTCGCAAGGGAAATATCAAAAAGTTTTTCTGTACGGATTCTATGCGATCCTTGTGAACTGTGTACTGAGGACTCCAGACACATGATCCGTACTCCAGAATTGGACGAACAAGCGAGGTGAAAAGAGTCTTAGTTAGGTAAGGATGGTCAAACTCCTTAGACCATCTCTTAATAAAGCCGAGCACACCCATAGCTTTATTAACCATTGATGATATATGTTCGCAAAACTTGAGTTTGCGGTCCAAACGGACCCCTAGATCATCAACCAGGGAAATTATTTCCAGGGTACAACCACAGAGACAGTAAGATACGTGAGAATGTCATCAGCTTGCATTTGGAGCTGTTCAGATTAAGAAGATTTGCATGACACCAAAAGTAGAAACAGTCTAATTCAGATTGAAGGCGAGAATGACAGGAGTCGTCTTTAAATTGAAAACATAGCTTGACATCATCAGCATACATGAGAGTACGGGAGATAAGTATGACCGTTGGTAGGTCATTGATGAAAAGTGTAAAAAGCAGGGGACCTAAATGGCTTCCCTGGGGAACACCAGATGTGGCATGAACAGGGTAAGAAAGATTATTCTTAAAGAGGACTCGTTGAGTTCTGTCACCCAACTAACTCACAATCCAACTAAGAAGTTTTGGTGAGAAACCGAGGAGATTCAGTTTATGTGCAAGAAGAGAATGGTTGACAGAGTCAAATGCCTTACTGAAATCAGTATAAATTACATCGGTTTGAAGATTTTTCTGAAATCCTTTTACCACAAAGGATGTCAGCTCGAGCAAATTTGTCGTGGTAGTGATAGGGGATATAACGGATCTACTAAAATGTTGCAAGTGAGGAGTTATAACATTCTCGAAGAATTTCGGTAAAGCCGATAATTTAGAGATACCTCTATAATTACTTGCATCAGTTTTGCTGCCCTTTTTGAGTAAAGGAATAATGAATGATTCCTTCCATATGGAAGGAAAGGAGGCTGTGTCTAAGGACAGCGAAAATAATTTGTGCAATGGCTTACATAAGGAGTTGGCACACTATCTAAGTACACAGGCGGGAATACCATCGGGACCTGGTGAAAAGACTGGTTTAACTAAGCTAAGATCCTTAAAAAGTGAACTTTCGTTCAGTAACGGTGTGAAGATGCCATTTGAACTTGGTACACTATATGGATAAGAATGAATGCTCGGCGTAGAAGAAGAATAAGTTGTTTGAAAAACTTTGCAAAAAAAAACAAAAGTTTAGAAGGAAAGACCGCTGACCTACTCTTCATGTTAACAAAAGTATAGAACTTTTTAGGATTCTGAAAAAACTGAAACCTACATCTGGTCAAATAGCACGGTACAATTGGCCCGAGCAGTTAGGTAGCGGGAAAAGACAAGCGGGGATTTTTTTTGTTTATATTTCTTAAATAAGCTACTCTTTAAGTTTTTTAAGCGAGACAGCTCTTTTGTAAACCAAGGGGGTTTGCTTGAGCATATCGGATAAGATAACGGAACATATCAGTTGATGTTATAAAAATCAGACCAACCACAATGTGAAATTAAAGAATTTAAATTTTCAAAGTCTGCTTTCTTGAAGCAGCGCACGCGATTACACGGCCTTTCATTTTTATCCACAATACTAATACCCAAGTCGAAATTCACTTCGAAAGTGGGATGATAAGGATCTTCCGGAAGGGAAAGGGGGTGTACCCTGTCTACAATCACCTTGGAAGGATCAGAGGTGAAACATAAATCAAGAGAGAGTTTTTGACATGATTGACCTGCGACCAAAGACATCTCAAACAAACCGTCAAATAGGTCATGTTGCCGGGAAGGCAAAAGGAAGTTTCCTTCAGCACTAGATGTCCAATCACATTCTGGAATATTAAAGTCGCCCAGGACTATGAAGTGATCTCTGTCTGATAACAGGTTAAAAATAGTCTTAATTGCAGACTAGTATTGCAAGTAGACTGATAATTCCGATGACGGCGGAATATAGGAGCAGGTTATATACATGAAAAAACCGGGAAAGTGTAGTTTTACACAAATTATTTCAATGTCAAAATGAAACTCCGGTTGTAAAAGGTCCGACTCAATGTTGGAGTCTACTGCAATCAGTACTCTACCACCTCGTTGGTCAGGTCGATCAAGCCTGTATGTTGTATACCTATCTGGAAAGACTTCAGAGCTTAGATTCTTTGGTTTTAACCAGGTTTCGGTAAAAGCAATAATTTGGGAAGAAAAGGCAAGACTATTAAGATAAAGACTAGATATTTTACTACAGAGACCTCTAACATTTTGATAGGAAAGAATTAAAGAGTAAAGTTTATTTATAGGACACGAACTTAGTTTTTTGTCGTCGTCTTATTAGGCGCAGTGGTCTGGTTCGGCAAAGTAAGTCTAATCGGCTGCCGATTCTTTTTCTTGTTTGCCTCGAATTCTTTAACCATAATATGAGCTGGCCAAAAATCTGCCGTGCATATGAGGTTAAAGCATTCATTGGGTACACAAAGTTTAAAGGATGATATGTCCCGTTCATAAGAAAATTTAAATTTTTCCACCTTTATCTTAGTGGCTTGTATTTTAGCTTGAATATAAGCCATGACATCATCAGATGTGAGATCAGGGGCAAGCCTGGAAACAAAGATTTGCTTCCTCGGGGGAATCCCTACAATAGGCTTGGGCACCACTGATAAAGAATCAGTGGTTGTAGCCCTGGGTAAAGTAAACACAGGTATCGAGACTATGACAGGAGATGACGTAGAGGGCACGTTTGGCGTCATTGGCTGCAGAGACTCGTTGTTGACCGATTCGGGAACCGAATTCTTCTGAGCCGCCGATCTCGTTACCACAGATGTGGTGATCGGTTTCAACGGCTGTGTCAACGGAGTACCATGCTGAGCGGAGGCGGTCGAAGGCAAAATAGCAGCAGACAGGGTTTCTTCTTTGCGCGTAGATTTTTTTTGCGCTTCGGGGACTCACTCAACAGCTGAAGGCCATTAAATTCTGAGTCCAGCTTAGAGAACTGTTGAGATAGCGTACGAAAACTATTAAACAATTCCCTAAAGCCTTTCCGTGTCTGCCGCATGAAAGATCTCATTTCATTTTGCACCTCACGACAGTCCTCACAGCAATAGTGCAGCCCAATGCGCTTGGTCAAAGCATCAGCAGTTGTGCCATTGACATTGACACATTTGGCATGTACAACATTGTCACAACGCCAACATGAAATGCTAGGTTGAGCGCACGTAATCTCGCTCCGACAGGTTTTAATAGCACAGATTAGATTTCCTTCCATTATATTAAGACAACACTGTAAAAGAGTAGCCAAATAAAACGTTCAAAAAACTAAGAGCAAACTACGTAAAAAAAGAGAGCAAATGCTAAGTAGGCAAGAACAATAGCTGTCGTTACAGTAACTGCAACAACAAATGCACAGCGCAAACGAAAGTAGGAGAGAGAGACCAAACTGAAAAGAGTAAGCGCGCTCGCGACAGAATCTAAAAAATAGACTTATCTACCAAGCAATACAACAACAAAACTATGAAGAGTTGATGTAAACAAAGAAACCAATAGCAAACCAATTACCAAATTACCAAACAAAAATGTTTGACTAATTTAATAGAAAGCACTCGCGAGTGAACAGATTTATATAGCAAAATAATAGCAGAAAACACTATAGGAAGTATTAGTACACTTTTGTTACGTGGAACACCGGTTAATCAAAAGATATCTAATGAAGTTCGGAGAGCAAAAGAAAAACACGTCTGTTCACTTGACGCTAGCGATGTAGAGAGCACTGTAGCTAATTGTGAGCAGAAGGTGGTTGATGATCAAGTTAATGAGTGGCTTGAGGAAAACATCATAAAA
This sequence comes from Zaprionus nigranus, assembly GCA_018903425.1. Lineage (NCBI taxonomy): Eukaryota > Metazoa > Arthropoda > Insecta > Diptera > Drosophilidae > Zaprionus > Zaprionus nigranus. The sequence continues at coordinate 38,644 of JAEIGD010000235.1, forward strand.
CCGAGTACCTCAGAATATGCTTCTCCAGTTGTCCTAGTGACAAAAAAGAATGGAAAGAAACGTCTCTATTGTGATAATAGAAAGCTGAATGAGAAAATAGTGAATGACAATTTTCCTATGGTAAAAATGGATAGTGTGATTGAAAAGTTGCAGGGATTTAAGGTTTTCACTACATTAGATTTGACCAATGGATACTTTCATGTACCAGTTGAGAAGGAGTCGCAAAAGTATACATCTTTTGTTCAGGTCATCGAGTTTTTATATGTACCTTTTGGAATTAAAAAACTCCCCAGTAGTGTTTACTCGTTTTATTCAATCTGTAATGCGAGATTTAATTAAGAGTGGTGATGCTGTTGTGAATATGGACGATATTGTAATTGCCAGTAAAGATGTTGAGGACGCTTTGAAAAAATTAGAAAGAGTTTTGGAAGTTGCGGCGAAAAATGGGTTACGAATAAATTGGAGCAAGTGTCAGATTGTGCAGAGCAAGGTGAAATCTCTGGAATATGTGGTTGAGAATGGTACTATAAGACCCAGTAATAAGAAAACAGAAGCAGTATCTAATTTTCCTTTACCAGGCGATTAGAAAGCAGTACAGCGATTTCTGGGCATAACATCGTATTTCAGGAAGTTTGTTGATGGATATGCATTAATTGCGAAACCATTGACAGGTATGCTTCGGAAAGATTGTCAGTTTCAGTTTAAAGAATTGCAGAAAATTGCATTTGAGCAGTTAAAAGTAGCATTGGTTAGTAAGCCTGTTTGGCAGTTGTATGATCATGGTGTGAGTACAGAAATTCACACAGATGCATCTAAGTTTGGGTTTGGAGGCATGTTGATGCGCACAGCAGAGTATTTTGCTATATGTTGACTGAGAGTGCGGTAAAAACAAAGGTTAAAAAGAAGCACAATTGCAGACGATTCGATTAAAGTGGTTAAGAATCTAGTTGAAAGTAAAGGATATGAGGATTTTTATTTTTACAATTTTTTAAGGATTAGAGGAAGTGGAATATCAAACGCAAAGCAAGGCCACTTCACGGCAAAGAGAACTCAGGAACTGAGGAGAAATCTTATTAGAAAACTCGTACTATATTCCTAAAAGTAAGGAGAAAGTAGATAGAGTTGTTGGTAGTTGCGTTGAGTGTATTTTGGTAAAGCAAAAGCAGGTCGTTTGGAAGGATTTCTTTATCCCATTGATAAGGGAGATACACCATTGGTTACCTATCACATCGATCATGTGGGTCCAATGGAGATCACTCAGAAGCGATACAATCACATTCTGGTTATCGTAGATTCATTTTCTAAGTACCAAGATATATATTTCTATGGTATAACCAAACATATCCAACTCGAAGTACAGGAGTTGAAGAAGTCATCAATTGTTTGGAAAAGCAGGAAGTAAATTTCGGAAATCCATGTAGAATTGTGTCGGACAGGGGAACAGCTTTTACAGCAAATGCTTTTAAAGCATATTGCGAAAAACAAAACATACAACATTTGTTGATAACTACAGGTGTTCCACGAGGAAACGGACAGGTAGAGAGGATGCATAGGATTGTTGTGCCCATGTTGTCCAAATTGAGTATAGAGCAAATACATATACAACTGATTAACTGATCAACTGATTAACAATACTGAACCACGTAGTACGAAAATCACTCCATTCAAGCTATTGACAGGTATTGATATGCGGTACTCTGAGGATCCTGAGATGACACAGTTAGTACAGGAGTTATTGTTTAAAGAACTAAATAAATATCGCCAGGAGCTACGAACGCTGGCTAGGAATAATATCACAGAGTTTCAAAATGAAAATCAAAAAGCATTTAATCAAAAACGTAAGGCAGAAAAAATCTATAAAGTGAACGATCTGGTAGCTATTAAGCGTACACAATATGGGGTAGGATTGAAGTTAAAAGGAAAATATCTTGGACCGTATAAGGTAGTGAAAGTCCACAAACACGGAAGGTATGATGTTGAGAAGATAGGCGAGAGAGATGGCCCATTCCAACCATCAACTGTGGCAGAATATATGAAGATATTCGGGACGAATATAGCGTCAGGAGGGCCGAATGTTGGAATTGGATCTGAGCAAACACTAGTTCATGAGACTCTGAGTGGTCAGCGCTATTAAGAGCCAGAAACTAGTTCATAATAAAACATATGGGCTAACCAACTATCGATTCGCTAATAATTATCGATAAGGTGGACACTTGATGCCAGAATCTCGATCGGTGAAACACGTTCTAAAAAAGACACGCCATTAAAATATTGCCAATTATAAGACAAGTCAATATAAATATTATAAAAACTATTTGTTCGAACCACTAAAGCGGACCCTACAAGTATGTATGCAGCTAGAAGCGCAGCTGGCGGACGAATGAATAGGGAAAGCAAGAAACGAAAAATTCGCCGCTGCAGCTGGTATACACGTAGGTGTGTATGTATGTGTATACGTAAATACAATTGCTTGAACTTAGCAAATTATTATTTGCAATCGAAATATGGACGATAGTTTGTGAGAGGGGGAACATAAATGATTCAGTGGAACATAAACAAACAACAAACAATTGCATCCAATAGCAGTTCAAAAGATATATGTATAAGGATTAAACTACGATGAATTGCCCAGCAATTGCAGGGTATCCCTAGATGAAATTGCAGGAACACAAATTGTAGGATTTACGCGCGACGCATAATTTGTTATTGATCCACCCACGAACCGAAGGCAATTTAATTTAGGCTTGGTAAATGCACTTAAGCACTGTGCAATTTCTATACAATTGTCGTACACAATTGTTGTTTTAATTTGCACTTTGTATATGTCACTGTCACTTTTCTTTAAACTTCACAATGCCTTTTAATTATAGTCCAACCGGGAATCCATGAAAAATCAGATGAGTTTATTTAAATAATTTGTTGTTACCGTAAAACAGCGGTGGCTGTAATTTGGCCGAAAAACGAAAGATGGTTGCGTTCGATTTCAAGTATATTTTACAAGTGGTTCATTGCTTAGCCTATCTTAACTACGGCGGCGAAACGGGGCGAATTCAAAACAATGAAGAGAGAACTTTATTACGCTCCCGCTCCGCCCTAAACTAATTTACAGTATGCTCCATGTTTTTTCTTTTTATTAACTAACAATTTAACAATGGTAACAGAATTGGTTCACAATGCAGCTTTGTCGATGGGCCAAGGAGTGGGGCAATGTCCGAGGGGTTAGAGTGGCGGATGGAAAATCCAAAAGACTGTGAGAGAGTGCGTGTGTTCAGCTCTCGGTTGAGGCGGGTGCGAATTCACTTTTATTAATTATTTATTATTTTATTTTGTTTATTTATTTTATTCTAATAAACTAAAAGAAAAGTGACAGTCAACAGGGACAGGGAACGAGTAGAGCGACGAACATCGTGGAGCATCATGGACACAAGGGAATGCGGCTTCGCACCCCAACCACAACACTCAAGCGGGCCCTACGACTTCGGGGGAGCAGCCACCGATTAACGTACGCAAAGCTTGCCGTAATGGGTTGCCATAGACATTTATAGGTATGCATTTCTAGCGCGTACCAAATTTCATTACATGTGCTTCTTCTTGATTTTTTTGGCTAAGAATGTTAAGAATGCATATTGCGTCTTGTCGTTTTGTGTAATATCTCACCATTTTCCACGACTATGAGAAATGTTTAGTGGCTGAGTGGACTATGTCCCAGACTCTTGCCAATGATGTTGAGCGTGTTCGAGGTCCGATTGCTGCCGCGATTGACATGTGAAATTCCTTTGTTTTTCATATTTTTAATTTAAATAAATTAAAAGTTCAATAACATTAAAGAGGGGCGGCGACGGTAGTCAATTTTTAAGGTTTAGTTAGTGCAATTTATGTCATTAGAACTTAGTTTTCTTTCGTCGGTACACAACAGCAACTGTAAATCTAATTGTACATATGTATGTATATACATTCGTGCAATAATGTGTGTTGAAGTGATACGCCAATACATACATGTGGATGTTCAGACATGTATGTATGGGTGTCCAACTCGCACATTCATAACTTTACAACGGCTTATGATCTCTGTTATTTTCTAGCATTCTAAATGTAAAATATTGAGATCAAAACAAAATATGAAACATCCTATCGGAGTTAAATAATATAAATACGATGCGTTTATAATTAACAGATAATTTTATTTTATTAACAATAAGCAGAAATGCTAAAGTCGACAGCTTATGTATAATGGCGTCTGTTCTATAACTGATAGTGATGCTTCGTCACTTATCGATAGGGCTTCTATCGAGTCGATAAATGGCTGGGGCTGGTATACTGTTATTAGTACCAGTTTGCTGGTGCGCTGATATATAAGTCCGCCACAGAGCTTCCCCTCTAGATAGACCCCTATCGAAATCGTGCTGGGATCCTCACAGTTCGTCCTGACCGGGTCGCTTCCACTAATGGGGTGTGCGACTCCACTTGCACTGGGACGAAAACTTCTTCTTCGGGACTCGTGGCTAAGGTCGGCGTTGACGATGGTGATTCTAAAATGTCACATGTCTCATTCGCAGTTTGAAGAATTTATCTTGTCTGTCTAAAACAGAAAACGGCCCTTCATAAGGTGGTTCTAATGGGGCTCTCACTCGATCCACGCGTACAAATACATGTGACGCTTCTTGCAATGCTGGTTGTAAAAAACTTCTTTCGCACTGTAAGGATGCTTTCTCAGGCTGGGGTACATATGTCAGTCTCGCCAGGGTCTTTACAGAAAATTTATATAAAACTAGGACTATTATGACCTTAACAAGAGAACAAGAGAAAAGCTACTAGAGGGTCATACCCTACTGAGATATTACAGGGTATCAGAGGACACACATGGTACACGTCACGCACATGTACTCGCTGGCCACGATAAACGTGCTAAGCACTCTCTGACTTATGGTCCGAAGGGCAAAGGACCATAAGGCTTTTTTAGTTTTTTGCCGCTGCTACAAAGGTGCATGGTGGTTTGCACTTGCCCTCACTCCCAAATCTGGCGTGATAGCAGCACACAGATGATGATGAATTCCCTTCTCTCTGCTCCTCAGACTTGCGTTTTTCAAGGCTCCGCTCCATCACCTCGTTTATACCTGCTAGTGGCGGCGAGGTTGCTGAGTACACTGCGTTATTGGGCCCACCTGCTTCAAGAATGTTATCTGCCAGCTTCGCTAAACCCAGCAGATCCTCCCTCGATGATTGTAAAATGGCGCGCATTCTGCAACTTCAGCTCACTTTCCCCAAAACATTCATTAATTATGCGTTTGAGATGTTGTTTCGGGATGGGTTAATTACGGCATCCGCAATTTGAGCCACGATATTTGATTCGATTGCTGCTACTACTGTGTGGAATTTGGTGATCAGCAGTGACGCCAGCCACACAGAATTGAGATTCCACCTGGGCAAACCAAATCTCTGGACGTTCCGACTGAGCTCACCTCAGCCAAAAACACTATTATACACATACATTTTCAAAATGCCATTTTTGGACATTTTCAATGGTCGAAGGGGATTCTGCACCATTGTATATTAATAGTAACAATTAGAGGTTAATATTGTAGAACTTTCGGCATGCCGTAGATAGCCTTCATTCTCGATTTTTATGTATTATAAACGTTTTTTAAAGCTGGGGAAAGGGTAATATGGAGTATGCCTTCTCAAAAGTTCATAAGAAACAACTGTAGACTTTATCTGGTTAAACTATAATAGTGTATGCTCAACTTTTATAAAACCGCCAAAATATCAATTTAATTTAAAATTTAAAATTAATAGTTTAAAAATAATAATACTAATAGTCTATATTTTACTACTTAGCTTATAATTCGCTTAAACCGTTGGCTGCTTGGTCTCGAGATCTTATATTTCGCATAGCGCATTTCAACAACTGGGCTAAGACTCTTCGCTCTCCAACACTATTTTGGCTGGCGGCTTACACATTTCCTACCGGATTTCTAACAGCCGTTCTTCAAACTTCTGCTCGGTCAACTAAGACTCCAATTGATGAACTTACTTGGGATTTTTATGCTTTTGTTGAGGAAGATGCAAATGCAGCTAGAATTATACGTGAAGGTGGTGGTGCATATGTTCATAATTTATATCTTGAAGGAGCTGGTTGGTTACGAAAAAATCAATGTCTTCAAGATGCCCTACCCATGGAATTGATATGCAATTTACCAGTAATACACTTCAAGCCTGTTGAAAATTTAAAAAAAAAAAAAAAAGTGGAATTTATAATTGCCCATCTTATTATTATCCAATACGATCAAATTCATTTGTTATAGCTGTTGACTTAAAAAGTGGAATGGAAAAGGCTGAATATTGGATCAAGCGCGGAACAGCAATATTATTAAGTTTGTCAAATTAGCTGTCATATTTTATTTTTGTTAATTGATAAGATATAATAATATAAATGTTAATTTAAAATATAATAAATAATAGATAATGTCTATCATATTGTTTGGGAGCAACACGTTGGATAGATTAAAGAAGGTCAAAGTATGCGAAAAAATAATTGAGGAGGAATATAAGTACAGTTATTATAAATTAGAATTTAATACAATTTGAAATTGTATTTAAGTAATATTCTTTATTGAAACTTATTCATAAAGGTCATTCTATATAGCTATAGGAACACTATCTCCTGTTCGTAATAAACAATCACATCTTAAGGATGTGTACTTATAAGAGATAATTGAGCAATTTGCTCCTTAATGTTTCAACCAAGAATATTATTAACCGGTAATCAAATATTCACAATTTACAAACAACTTAAGCTTACAGCTAAAGGCTCCAGCCTTTTTTGAAACCTAGAAACAAATAAAGAAAGAACTGAAATACATATGTACATACATATAATTACAAATTCTCGGTGTAAAGTTAAAAAGTAAATATAATTTTTATTGAACCAAACAAACTTAAGCAAACCTCGGAGACAATTCGCATAGTACATTTTTGAAAGCTGAATAAAATGTAAATTTAAGCTACAAAAACTTGTGCGCTTAGCTGACACAAGGCTCTCCCTTATTATAACCTTTAACCTTTGAAATGGTCAAAAAAGGATATGTAACAGGCAGAAGGAGATGGGGGAGACCTGATCAGGGTCACTAGCCGAGTCGATTGAACCATGTCTGTCTGTCTCACATCTCAGCTTTTATAATGCTAGAGTTACCAAATTTAGCACTGACCAAGATTATTTCAAATCTAGGTGACACGCTCACCGCCCTCGCAAATTAATAATTTAATATTTGAGCTCAATTTGTAAGCGCTGTTTAATATATACAACTTTATGACTTAACCATATATATACTAAGCTGAAAAAATTATCTACGTATTCTTCAAATTGCAATCCGATCGGACAATTAACACGGAAGGTATTAAAGAAATTATGAGCATAAAACCAAGTCAGCTAACAACGGAGGCGGGCTAGCGCCATCTGCTGGGAATAATTTTAAATCATGTGCATATGTAACACATATGTAAAAAAAAAAATACAAACGCTACAGTCAGGAGCTGACAGTATAAGGCCATGGATTATCATAGTATACCGTAGGCAATAGATATAGGTATGCATTTCTAGCGCGTACCAAATTTCATTACATGTGCTTCTTCTTGATTTTAATTTGTTTGACTGTAACTTTTCTTTTAGTTTATTAGAATAAAAAAAAAAAAATAAAATAAGAAATAATTAATTATTAATTAATAAATGAAAATTCGCACCCGCCTCAACCGGGAGTTGAACACACGCACTCTGTCGCAGCCGTCCGCCACTCTAACCACTCGGCCATTGCCTTACTCCCTTGCCCATCGGCAAAGCTACATTGTGAACCAATTCTGTTCCCATACAATGCAAATAAAAAGTTAAATAAAATGCTGTGTGTCTGACGCTAGATTTGAACTTCGGTATGCTTGCGTAAATTAGGTCTGCATAATTATTATATATGCATGTTCAAAGTGAGTTTAATTCGTATCATATCTCACTTATTTATAGTCCGATATTTATGAAATTTTCACATAACGCCCGTGGCAAGGTATTTCTCATGTAAGATATACAACTTTGGTTGTTGAGTTAATATTGTAGTTTTTAAATAGTTATTACTGATTTACAGAGGCGGGAAGGGGCGTGTCCAAATTTTAAAAAAACTTTGAGACACTGCAATATATACGTATGTTGTCACAAAATTTGATGACTCTAGCTCTTATAGTTTCTGAGATCCAGGTGTTCATACAGACAGACAGACAGACAGACAGACAGACAGACAGACAGACAGACGGACAGACAGGCATGACTCAATCGACTCGGCTACTTATACTGATTTAGAATATATATAGTTTATGGGGTCGGAGCTGCCTCCTTCTGCCTGTTACGCACATTTCCGTTCCGACAAACACAATAGACCATGAATTTTTTTAAAATCCATGGCCTAAAAATATAAGAAAATTACGAATTTATCGAGTCATTTCATTTTTGTGCGGGTTTGTTTGTTGTTTATTTATTTATTTATTTATTTAATTAGTTTAAAGTCGGACTAAGGTCAGTCGACTGTTTAAAAGTAAAAAAGAAAACAATTAATAGTTATAATTAATAATTATAAATTAAATGTAAAATGTAAAATCTTGAAATCTTAAAAAGAAAGAAAAGAAATTAATTGAATAAAATATTTGACTCTGGGATAAAAAAATTAAAGAGCCGATCCAACATTTGTTGCAGAGGATTGGGGAAAACCCAGAAAAACCCAATCAGATCGGGAGAGTTAGTGTTAGTAAACAAAGCTCGGCTATGAGGTGTTCCTGGGAGGTGGTGAGGTTAGGATTTTACAGTCATTGTTGTTGTTTCTGTAAAGTTTATTTTCGACATCCCTGAAGGCTCATGGGGCATAATTGAGCTACAATAGGAAAGATTTAGAGGAAGATAGTTACGGGTGATTCTACCAGGGACAGAGAAGTGTAGTCGACTAAGCAAGTCGTTACTATCTATGTCCCCTTGTATAAGGTTATTAATAAATATAACACCAAGCATAGTTCTACGATTGGCTAGGGAAGGCAGATTTAATAACAAGAGTCTACTAGGATAGGAAGGAAGTCTTGAATTTACATCCCAGTTGAGGCCTCGTAAGGCAAATATTAAAAAAGTTTTTCTGTACGGATTCTATGCGATCCTTGTGAACTGTGTACTGAGGACTCCAGACACATGATCCGTACTCCAGAATTGGACGAACAAGCGAGGTGAAAAGAGTCTTAGTTAGGTAAGGATCGTCAAACTCCTTAGACCATCTCTTAATAAAGCCGAGCACACCCATAGCTTTATTAACCATTGATGATATATGTTCGCAAAACTTGAGTTTGCGGTCCAAACGGACCCCAAGATCATCAACCAGGGAAATTCTTTCCAGGGTACAACCACAGAGAGAGTAAGATACGTACTTAGGACAGGCTCGTGAGAATGTCATCAGCTTGCATTTGGAGCTGTTCAGATTAAGAAGATTTGCACGACACCAAGAGTAGAAAAAGTCTAAGTCGGATTGAAGGCGAGAATGACAGGAGTCGTCTTTAAATTGAAAACATAGCTTGACATCATCAGCATACATGAGAGTATGGGAGTTAAGTATGACCGTTGGGAGGTCATTGATGAAAAGTGTAAAAAGCAGGGGACCTAAATGGCTTCCCTGGGGAACACCAGATGTGGCATGAACAGGGTAAGAAAGATTATTCTTAAAGAGGACTCGTTGAGTTCTGTCACCCAAATAACTCACAATCCAACTAAGAAGTTTTGGTGAGAAACCGAGGAGATTCAGTTTATGTGCAAGAAGAGAATGGTTGACTGAGTCAAATGCCTTACTGAAATCAGTATAAATGACATCGGTTTGAAGATTTTTCTGAAATCCTTTTACCACAAAGGATGTCAGCTCAAGCAAATTTGTCGTGGTAGAACGACGTTTCACGAATCCGTGTTGAAAAGGGGATATAACGGATCTACTAAAATGTTGCAAGTGAGGAGTTATAACATTCTCGAAGAATTTCGGTATAGCCGATAATTTAGAGATACCTCTATAATTACTTGCATCAGTTTTGCTGCCCTTTTTGAGTAAAGGGATAATGAATGATTCCTTCCATATGGAAGGAAAGGAGGCTGTGTCTAAGGACAGCGAAAATAATTTGTGCAATGGCTTACATAAGGAGTTGGCACAATATCTAAGTACACAGGCGGGAATACCATCGGGACCTGGTGAAAAGACTGGTTTAACTAAGCTAAGATCCTTAAAAAGTGAACTTTCGTTCAGTAACGGTGTGAAGATGCCATTTGAACTTGGTACACTATATGGATAAGAATGAATGCTCGGCGTAGAAGAAGAATAAGTTGTTTGAAAAAACTTAGCAAACATATCGGCCATGGCCTGATCTGTGTCCGCCTCAGCGTTATCAAACAAAAGTTTAGAAGGAAAGACCGCTGACCTACGCTTCATGTTAACAAAACTATAGAACTTTTTAGGATTCTGAAAAAACTGAAACCTACATCTGGTCAAATAGTTTTTATAACATTTCGCGTTAAGCACGGTAAAATTTGCCCGAGCAGTTAGGTAGCGGGAAAAGACAAGCGGTGAGTTTTTTTGTTTATATTTCTTAAATAAGCTACTCTTTAAGTTTTTTAAGCGAGACAGCTCTTTTGTAAACCAAGGGGGTTTGCTTGAGCATATCGGATAGGAAAACGGAACACAGATATCAAAAGCAGAGTTTAGGGTGTTATAAAATATATTAGTTGCAACTGACATATCAGTTGATGCATAAAAATCAGACCAATCACAATGTGAAATTAAAGAATTTAAATTTTCAAAGTCTGCTTTCTTAAAGCAGCGAACGCGATTACACGGCCTTTCATTTTTATCCACAATACTAATACCCAAGTCGAAATTCACTTCGAAAGTGGGATGATAAGGATCTTCCGGAAGGGAAAGGGGGTGTACCCTGTCTACAATCACCTTGGAAGGATCAGAGGTGAAACATAAATCAAGCAATCTATTCAGAGAGTTTTTGACATGATTGACCTGCGACAAAGACATGTCAAACAAACCGTCAAATAGGTCATGTTGCCGGGAAGGCAAAAGGAAGTTTCCTTCAGCACTAGAAGTCCAATCACATTCTGGGATATTAAAGTCGCCCAGGACTATGCAGTGATCTCTGTCTGATAACAGGTTAAAAATAGTCTTAATTGCAGACAAGTGTTGCAAGTAGACTGATAATTCCGATGACGGCGGAATATAGGAGCAGGTTATATACATGAAAAAACCGGGAAAGTGTAGTTTTACACAAATTATTTCAATGTCAAATAGAAACTTCGGTTGTGAAAGGTCCGACTCAATGTTGGAGTCTACTGCAATCAGTACTCCACCACCTCGTCGGTCAGGTCGATCAAGCCTATATGTTGTATACCTATCTGGAAAGACTTCAGAGCTTATAATCTCAGGTTTTAACCAGGTTTCGGTAAAAGCAATAATTTGGGAAGAAAAGCCAAGACTATTAAGATAAAGACTAGATAATTTACTACAGAGACCTCTAACATTTTGATAGGAAAGAATTAAAGAGTAAAGTTTATTTATCGGACACGAACTTAGTTTTTTGTCGTCGTCTTATTAGGCGCAGTGGTCTGGTTCGGCAAAGTAAGTCTAATCGGATGCCGATTCTTTTTCTTCTTTGCCTCGAATTCTTTAACCATAATATGAGCTGGCCAAAAATCTGCCGTGCATATGAGGTTAAAGCATTCATTGGGTACACAAAGTTTAAAGGATGATATGTCCCGTTCATAAGAGAACTTAAATTTTTCCACCTTTATCTCAGTGGCTTGTATTTTAGCTTGAATATAAGCCATGACATCATCAGATGTTAGATCAGGGGCAAGCCTGGAAACAAAGATTTGCTTCCTCGGGGGAATCCCTACAATAGGCTTGGGCACCACTGATAAAGAATCAGTGGTTGTAGCCCTGGGTAAAGCAGACACAGGTATCGAGACTATGACAGGAGATGACGTAGAGGGCACGTTTGGCGTCATTGGCTGCAGAGACTCGTTGTTGACCGATTCGGGAACCGAATTCTTCTGAGCCGCCGATCTCGTTACCACAGATGTGGTGATCGGTTTCAACGGCTGTGTCAACGGAGTACCATGCTGAGCGGAGGCGGTCGAAGGCAAAATAGCAGCAGACAGGGTTTCTTCTTTGCGCGTAGATTTTTTTTTGCGCTTCGGGGACTCACTCAACAGCTGAAGGCCATTAAATTCTGAGTCCAGCTTAGAGAACTGTTGAGATAGCGTACGAAAACCACTAAACAATTCCCTAAAGCCTTTCCGTGTCTGCCGCATGAAAGATCTCATTTCATTTTGCACATCACGACACTCCTCACAGCAATAGTGCAGCCCAATGCGCTTAGCTAAAGCATCAGCAGTTGTACCATTGACATTGGCACATTTGGCATGTACAACATTATCACACAGCCAACATGAAATGCTAGGTTGAGCGCACGTAATCTCGCTTCGACAGGTTTTAATAGCACAGACAAGTTTTCCTTCCATTATATTCAGACGCCACTGTAAAAGAGTAGTCAAATAAAACGTTCAAAAAAACTAAGAGCAAACTACGTGAGAAAAGAGAGCAAACGCTAAGTAGGCGAGAGCACTAGCTGTCGTTACAGTAACTGCAACAACAAATGCACAGCGCAAACGAAAGTAGGAGAGAGAGAGCAAACTGAAAAGAGTAAGCGCGCTCGCGACAGAATCTAAAAATAGACTTAGCTACCAAGCAATACAACAACAAAACTAAGAAGAGTTGATGTAAACAAAGAAGCCAATAGCAAACCAATTACCAAATTACCAAACAAAAATGTTTGACTAATTTAAAAGAAAGCACTCGCGAGTGAACAGATTTATATAGTAAAATAATAGGAGAAAACACTATAGGAAGTATTAGTACACTTTTGTTACGTGGAACACCGGTTAATCAAAAGATATCTAATGAAGTTCGGAGAGCAAAAGAAAACACGTCTGTTCACTTGAAGAGCTAGCGAATGTTTACAAATAAAGATTGATCAGAAATAGGTGTGCCAAGTGCTTCAGTTTCAAATTTCTGCTTGTAAGCACTATGACCAGTTGTCCCATCAAATCCGTAGCTGCAAATTAATTTGATTTTGATAATATCTGGAAATTGCTTGAAAACATCCGATTGCAACTTAATTAATCTTTGATCTGTATGATCTAAGAGATTTTGTAATAGCACTTGAGCAGTATTTTCCATTACTTCTATACCCTCTGGTCGGCACTGTAATTTTGCTTCGATCAATTCATTATAGGGCGGATATATGTCGCTGTTATGGCTTTTATTTAATAGCCTGGTGTTTATATATTGCTGTTTTGTCAGCGTGTTTTCCAGGAGCTAGAGCTTCATCTGGTGAAAGAGGAGTTGGTTTTTGCCATTGAATTTGCATCCTCGATTCGCTTGGAAATTCTGGTGTTTTTAAAGTTTCTTTAAGAACAAAGGCAACGTCCCTTTTGCATTCTTTTCTAGCAGAAACAGTTGCTGCATGAATCAAAAGATTTGTGTCGTTATCACTTTCACTTGCCAGATTGGATGCCAGTTTCCTTTTTAATCTTGCTCCTGCATTTTGGTAAGATAAGTTTCGGCGTCCCATTTGCTGTGGTGTCTTGGAGTTTTCAAAATCACTAGCAAAAATTGTTATCTTAGACGCCATCCATTTAATATGTTTGGAAATAAATCGGTCTAGTTGTCTGTTACACTCGGGCAGTTTTCTTTTAATGAATAATTCAAAATTGACTATTTTTTTGTCAATCTCTTCTTTATTTTTTGATTCCAGATTATTGTTGTTGATTGCGGAATAAACGTAATCTGAAACATAACTTATTTGCCGATTGTTACGCCTTCAAATGTCCAGGAGGTCGCTATGTTTGAACTCGAACTTGCCTATTTAAATCAAATTCTTAGAGAACGAGCAAAAATGGGCAGAAGATATTACTTTACCGTCAAAGACAATAGTTAAAGGTACAAACTGACGTTTTTAACTTTTGTCAGAAATTGTCAGAAAATTAGTTATACTCCACGAAACACAGGGGACACGTTAGAATTTTCTATTAAAATACACATAAATTGAATGTTACACAACACAAAAACAGTACAACTAGACATATATTAAATACATACGTTAAAAACAACATACCTTGGCTTTTATTTTCCATATTTTACTATAATTTATCGATGCGTATTAACAATCGTACAAAAGTAAGCAAATAATTTGGCGGGAATTGCCTTCTCTCAATCAGCTGTTTAACACGGCACCCCTAAAAGCTCATTAAAAGCTTTAGTAAAGCTTTCGGTCAGTTTTGCTTTTGTCTTTTATTTATTTGATCAATTTTCTTTTAGAAAATAATTTATAAAGGACGATATATTGACATAAAAATTTTGACTTAATGACAAAAAAAAAGAGTTCTGGACCATAGTGCAATGTGGCGTGCATTCTGACACGAATATGGAGTGTCCGTCCCCTGTCATTGAAACAGATAGTACAGTTCTAGACCCAGAGAATCCTATGCTACTTGAATACGGTTTCCTTATGGACAATGTGCTGCGTGTGCAGAATCTTTCCAAGAAGCACAACAATTATTTTGAGCTCTATCCAAATCCTGAATACTTTACATTCGAAGAACGCGTCAAGTACTTTAAAAACGAATATCTAACTATAAATGTACGTAATCTTGATGCGTGCTAAATATGTTATAATAAAATAGTAAACTATATTTATAAATAATTAATAGTATTTATAACTATCATAATTTTATTGTCTTTCATATTGCATAATAAATATATATGAAAACATAATAATGAAAAACTATTTTTAATAGAAATTTAATTAAATAATTTAATTTGTATGTAGCGGCCCGATTGACTGTAACTTTTCTTTTAGTTTATTACAATAAAATAAATAAACAAAATAACGAAATGAAAATTTTTCACCCCTCTTTGGACTGAGAATCGAACACACGTACTCCTCTCAAATTTTTTAAGAATCGCCGTCCGCGACTCTAACCACTCGGTCATTGCCTCACTCCTTGAACCTTCGGCAAAACTGCATTGTGAAGCAATTCTGTTACCATACAATGCAAATAAAAAGTTAAATAAAATGCTGTGTGACTGACGCTAGATTTGAACTTCGGTATGCTTGCGTAAATTAGGTCTGCTTAAGTATATATGTTCAAAGTGAATTTAATTCGTATCATATCTTACTTATCTATAGTCCGATTTAAATTAAATGTGGCAAGGTATTTGTCATGTAAGATATACAAGTTTGGTTGTTGAGTTAATATACTTATTTTAGTTTTTAAATAGCTATTACTAATTTACAGAGGCCGGAAGGGGCGTGTCCAAATTTTAACAAAACTTTGAGAAGCCCGCATATACATGTATGTTGTCACAAAATTTGATTGCTATAGCTCTTATAGTTTCTGAGATCTAGGTGTTCATACAGACGGACAGATAGACATGGCTCAATCGACTCGGCTGTTGATACTGATTCAGAATATATGCCTCCTTCTGCCTGTTACGCACATTTCCGTTCCGACAAACACAATGGACCATGAATTTTTTTAAAATCCTGAGCCTTAAAATAAGTGCCTAAAAATTGGTGAGACAGCCTGTTCGTGTCGCGAAAAAACTTGCAAGGCGTGAGGTGCTGCTTCATAATCACGGTATACAATTAATGTTCAAAAGTTTGCGAGGTAAAAAAACAGTGCACAGTGACCGATGAAAAAAAGTCCGATACACGGAACATTTTTAACGACGTTTTGGAAGAGTAAGTACGCTGCTTGAGTGAAATGAGATCTGCTCCTCCACCGTACGCAGTATGAAATCTCTGTGAAGTGTACTCTTGCTGAGTGAGTGAGTTCCTGCTGCAGTACCCCATATTTGTATGCCATATCTCCAAGTCGGTGCAATTACTTGTTGGTAGATTAGACGTTTGCACCGAAGTGCCAACCTGCTCCTTTTATTGAGCAGCCAGTAGAGCCTGGTCCTTTTTGGGGTGCACATTGCGACTGTGTTGGATATGTGGTCGCGAAAAGAGACGGGAGTCTAATGTCAAGCCAGGGTATTAGGCTTTTGTAGCCTGCTCGATTGGAGTGCCGTTGATGAATACTTCTGGTGTCGTACTGCAACGTTGGGTGAAGCAGACGTTTGCACTTTTTTGGGCATTGATGCCCTTGTTCCATCTTCTGGCCCATTCTTGAAATGAATTGAGGTACTCCTGAATATCGTCGGAAACCCCATATTTACTGGTTGCCGAGTAGAGTATGCAGGCGTCATCAGCGAATGTGGCTAGCAGCATCTTTTCCCTATTTCTTTCCATTTCTGGAGCATTTAGAGTTGCAATGTCTGCTGTAAATATGGAGTACAGCAGCGGTCCTAGGACACTTTCTTGGGGAACACCGACATTTAGAGGTCGACTGGAAGATATTGAGTCTCGGCATTGAACTTCGAATTCTCTTTCGAAAAGAAACAAGCGGATAAGGCTGTAGTGATTGGCTGGCAGCGCTAGCTTGACTTTTGCCAGTAGTCCCGGATGCGAAACTCTGTCAAAGGTTTGCTGGATGTCGAGAAATACTCCATTGCAATACTCTCTTCGGTCGAATGCCTTAAGTAAATGGTTAACCACCCGATGCAGTTGCTCCACGGTGCTGTGACCAGACCGGAATCCAAACTGATGGAGCGGAATTGTTTTATTGGCATCCATATACTCAAAAAGCCGGGAGATGTACAGTCTTTCGAATACTTTCGATAGAGAAGGTAGGAGACTTATCGGCCGGTAGGAACTAGGGTCCTGTTCCGGCTTCCCTGGCTTGAGGATCATTGAGATCCTCGCATTCTTCCATTGCTTAGGAAAGTATTCTATCCTTAAGATCGCATTGAATATCAATGTAATTATAATTTATTTAATTTTATTTTCTTCTTTATTTTTACAACGCCACAATTCACGTGTTCTTCCCTTTTTTCCGCTTTTTTTTACAATGTGACCAACTTATGATATTTATTTAATACTAGACATACGATATATATATGTCGATATGTACATATTATTATCGCTTTTAATTTGGTATTTACATAATCAAGAGGAGAGCTCGCTTTGGGAGAATTAAAATGTTGTTTGTTATCATATCCTTACCAGATATCTTGGTGAAAGTTTAAAAGCTATCTGCGTCAATTTCGTTTAATTTTTTTTAACAAATATAATAGTTTGTTTTGGCCAGGAGTTTGCAACGCACTCGAGAGGATATCTCTGACCACGTAAAGTACATATATTTTTAATCACAATCACCACGTCACGTCGACTTCCCGACAAAAATGCGTTTATAAAGGCTGTTGTTGGGGCAATTACCTGACGGGTGACAATGTTATATATTATCCGGCTCAAACGACCGCTCTGACGATGTATTGTCGGTGGAACACAGCATTAGCTCCTACCGTCATGAAATAGTTGTTAAAACACTTTTATTTTAATATTTATTTATTAAATGAAGATTAACTCAAATTACCGCGTCTGCTGCGTCGTTACGTTTTTAGGCCATGGATTTTAAAAAAATTCATGGTCTATTGTGTTTGTCGGAACGGAAATGTGCGTAACAGGCAGAAGGAGGCATCTCCGACCCCATGAACTATATATATTCTGGATCAGTATCAGTAGCCGAGTCGATTGAGCCATGTCTGTCTGTCCGTCTGTCTGTCTGTTAGTCCGTCTGTCTGTCTGTCTGTCCGTCTGTCTGTCTGTCTGTCATCTGTCTGTCTGTCTGTCTGTCTGTCTGTCTGTATGAACACCTGGATCTCAGAAACTGTAAGAGCTAGAGTCATATAATATTGTGACAACATACATATATATTGCAGTGTCTCAAAGTTTTTTTTTAAAATTTTGACACGCCCCCCCCCTCTATAAATCAGTAATACCTATTTAAAAACTACAATATTAACTCAACAACCAAAGATGTATATCTTACATGACAAATACCACGGGCGTTATGTGAAAATTTCATTTAAATCGGACTATAAATAAGTGAGATATGATACGAATTAAACTGACTTTGAACATATATACTTAAGCATACCTAATTTACGCAAGCATACCGAAGTTCAAATCTAGCGTCAGACACAGTATTTTATTAAACTTTTTATTTGCATTGAATGGTAGCAGAATTGATTCACAATGCAGCTTTGCCGATGGGCCAAGGAGTGAGCCAATGGCCGAGTGGTTAGAGAGGCGGACGGCTGCGAGAGAGTCCGTGTGTTCAACTCTCCCGGTTGAGACGGGTGCGAATTTTCGTTTATTAATTTCTTATTTTGTTTATTTATTTTATTCTAATAAACTAAAAGAAAAGTTGCAGTCAAACAAATTAAATTATTTAAATTTCAATAAAAATAAAAAAAAAATTTCATTACTTTGTTTTCATATGAAAGACAATCAAATTATAATAGTTAAGTATTTTTGTATTATTTAGCACGCATCAGAAGAACGCGAATTAATGCGTTCTTCAATGCAGTCACTCTCCGTATTTTGTCTGTTATGACTTTACAAGATCAGTACGATTCCAATTGGATGTTTCCTATTTTGTTTTGCTCTCAATATTATGCAGAGTGCTAGAATATAACAGAGATCATAAGCCCTTGTAAAGTTATGAATGTGCGAGTAGGACGCCCATACATACATGTTTGCATATCCACATGTATGTATTGGCGTTCCACTTCTGCATACATTATTGCACGATTGTACATATGTACAATTAGATTTGCAGTTGCTGTTGTGTACAGACGAAAGAAAACTAAGTTCTAATTACATACGAGTATATTGCGTAACTAAAACTTAAAACAAATTATGAAATACATAAGAATTTCACATGTTGATCGGATCGCGGCAGCAATCGAACCTCGAACACCGCTCAATATCATTGGGCCTTAGAGTCCGGGACATAGTCCACTCAGCCACTGAACATCTCCCGCAGTCGTCGAAAATGGTGAGACATTAGACAAAATGATAAGACGCAATATGCATTCTTAGTTCGTGCCAAAAAAATCATGAAGAAGCACATATAATGAAATTTGTTACGCGCTAGAAATGCTTACCTATACTTATTGCCTACGGTATACTACGATAATCCATGGCCTTATACAGTCAGCTCCTGACTGTAACGTTTGTGTTTTTACAAAAGCTTATGATCAGAGGTGGACAAACAATAAAATCGAATTCATATCGATAACTTATTCAAATAGTTTTAGCGATGATTCTTAAGTAATATTTTTGATGCGTTCCGCAAAATCCTCCTCCCAAGTATTGAGGTCGGCAGTAATTACGGGCAATGTCAATACTTTAACAATTTTTTTTACGTCAAGCTTAATTAATTTAGCAACTGGTCTCTTATAAATATTATTCTTAATTTTTACGTCGATAATTCGTACACGTCCATCTTTTGATGGATAAGTCTTTATAATAAAGCGGCCTACTGTTAATCATAAATTTAATTTCATAAAATAGTGTTTTTAAAGTAAATTCTTTGGGATATTTTTCTTTCAGCAAGACACTTAAATATTTCTTAAAAGATTGTATAAGCCTTTCTTATGTTCCTCCCATATGAGGGGATAACGGCGGATTAAAATACCAAGAGCAACGTTCTGTTGTTAAAAACTGTGTAAGATCACTAACTGACCAATTTTCAATTATTTCTCTGTTAGTTGGACGTCTAAGTTGATTAAGAAGTTCAGAGTGTGACTTGGAAAATTTTAAATTGTAGTAGAATATATTTATCATAATTCCATAGTCCCAATACTCGGTCTTCGGTCAGGTTTTTAATTTTATTGTCGTCTGATATTCTAGAATTTGTCTGGTTTAAAACTTCTGGAGAATTCGATATCCAATTACGCTTATCAAATCCATGCTGCCTTGTGTATGTATGTCACATCCCTAATTAATTATACCGCTCTGATAATGTCGTTTGCTCCACCAAGATAATATAGTGTTTGGAAATTATGTCCTTATAAGCTTCTTCAAAGTTCTTCTGAAGCTCTAAAGCGTTTCTGTTTCTAACTTGTTGAGCAATGCCAGGACTGTATTTAACACCAAAAAAAATACCTGTTTTTCGTCTGGTTCGGACAGTCGGTCACTACCTCGCCCTAAAATTGTTTGCACACAACGGTCTGATTCATGAACTTTAATTTGGAGGAACATCTCTTCAAAGTCTCCTACAAAGGCAATTTTATGTTCTCGAAAATTCATAAGAACTGAAGACAATTGGCTGTACAAGTCTGGACCTGGCAATAAAACGACATTGAGACAATAACCAGTTCATGTTGTTCTGTTCCCGGTGAAACCGGACGTGATTTTTGCCGCTGCGCGAAGTTTAACTATTTCTAGCGACGTCGCCGTCAGAAATAGTCGAAGAGTGTGCAAAGTTGCACCCCGCGATTGCTGCACGATCACAGGTAGAAAAAAGACGTGAATTCAACACTTTCTTTTCCTTTTTTCGCTCAATTGCGGAAATATAAACAATTGTTGCGGGAGGTCCGGCTAACTAAACAGCTGATAGTGCTGCCAACCGATCGCACAAACCCTGTGGCGTTGCCAGATCAATTGTGATGCTAGACTTTGTCCGTTTGGCGCAAATCGTACAAAATTCAAATCAAAACAAAAAAAAAAAACCGGAGTGATGCTCACGGCAACAAATATCGTATAACTTTTCTTCTTTCTTATTATAAATTTATTCCAAATAATAAAAAAAAAACCGTTTCAATAACAACAAATAATAAAAAAAATGAGTCAGAAAGACCTTTGGGCCCAGCGCCAATTTGAGGAAGACCAACGTCGCCTCTCTTTGCAACGAAACAACGCGAACTTAGTCATACGGTCAATTACCACCGACCCAATCAAAATCCTCAACTAGAGTACCAACAACAAGCGAAAGAGCGAGGTCTTGCTCTCCATCAACCTTTAAAGGGATCGTTAAAATGCCAGAGCAAGTGCAAGCTAAACATCTTTGCTTATCAACTGGCTCTGTTACACCTGCTGTGATAAAAACAACAACTCCACCGGTACACGCCCGATCAACGATGACTGCAAGCTCTGCTGAGCAAGCACCAAAAAACAAATTCACTGTGTGCTGCACCCTCAGCAAAAAGTTCCTCGACCATACAGACTGGTATAGATCGATATATACAAATAAAGCGAAAACTAAGCCCGCAAAATTCTTCAATGGGTAATAAACCAAAAATAAATTGTGACATAACAAGGCAACAGAAAACTAACATGCCCAACAATGATAACCGATTTGCCATTTTGGCCGATGATTTAGACGATCTGCCAAATTCTGACAAAGACATTAAGAAGACCCCTAAGCCGCCTCCAATCTACATCAGAGAAAAAGTTCCAGGCGCCCTCGTAAACAAAATAATGGACCTTATTGGGAAAGACAGTTTCCACATAATTCCCCTGACCAAGGGCAACATTCATGAAACAAAAGTGCAAGTCAAAACGGAAGTAAACTTCAGAGCGCTTACCAAATACCTCAACGATGCCAAGAAAAACTTTTATACTGTAAGGTAGTGTTCTAGGGCTGAGGTGAGCTCAATCGCGCCAGGGCTACCGTTACAAGATATTTGTATCGGTACCAAATACCTCAACGATGCCAAGAAAAACTTTTATACTGTAAGGTAGTTTTCTAGGGCTGAGGTGAGCTCAATCGCGCCGGGGTACCGTTACAAGATATTTGTATTTGTGCTGAGACCCAGGAAGAGGGGCGGTAATGTTTGGGTGACGAGGGGGGGAAGGGTAGGGCTTTTCAAGTGGCGACGCCGACTCGAGGGTGAGGTACAGAGTGGTGTGGTCCGTCAGCAGCCAGTAGCAGGGAAAATACCGCATACCAAATGTTCTCTATACAGTTTGAGAGTCTCAGGGCCGGGATGTTGACCGTCAGCTTTGCGACTTTCGCCCTGCGGCTGTAGTAGAAGATTCACTATATGCGATGGGTGTTGACCGTCGTCGCACCAGTGAAACTTCAGCACAGTGAGAACACACAGATGTGCGTTACTCTCCTGCACTGATACTGCCGACTTTTCACACCTACACACACCTATACACGCCTAAAATAATATGCAGAACAAAACTCACAGCCAATACTATGCTAATATCCACGGTTGGGCGACATAAAAAGTCACCCTGTATGCGAGCGCCTCCAGTTTGAGTGGTTTTTGCCTCTCTAAACTGGGGCTCTCGCACCAAGTACCGTGGCCTTTTTTTTCACTCACAACAAACATTTATTACAAACTGCACTTCGCGTTCGTTTTCATTTCGTTTATTTTTCTTTTTGTTTTTTTTTTTCTTCGGTTTCTTAAACTTATTTACAATTTCATAACCTGGCTAGCACCGCACACTGTTTTACCTAATTTCCCTAGATCTTCGTTTCCCCGCTTTTGTGCCATGGTGTGGCTCGCTCACCTTGTTTGTTTCGTCGGCTTGATGTGTGATTTATGGTGTTCCTCTGGCTGTGTTCTTCCTTTTGGTCGTCGATGATCCTGTTCCAACTTGTATTTTTCTTCCCCGCGGCTTGGAACTTTCCTGTTTCCTCGTTGGCACTTGCACGCCTCGAGTTGCACTTTTCACATCTGTTTCCTTTCAGGGTCACTGCTCGACTCCTTTTGGCACTCATCTCCTTTGCCGGTGCTCAGCTGCATTTTGCCGGTTTTCACTCAAAGTTGCTTCCTCTGCCTTTCGTTCTGAGTGCGTCAGCGACTGCTCTGCCGTTTGAGTGACCTACTTTCGCTCTCTCTCAGTCGACTCATTCGCTGGCTTCTGTTTGCGTATGAGTGCGTGTCCTCTCTCGTTGAGTGTGTCGCTCATGCGCGAATGGCTTTGCGTTGGGAGCGCCGCTCTTGATTTTGCTCACGTGCGTACTCTCTCTCCAGCTGTTGCGTGTTCCGCTCAAGTGTGCGCTTATGTCTGTGTGCGTTCCCTCTCTCGTTTGTTTGTGATGCTGCGTTGAGAACGCCGCTCTTGAGTGCACTCAAGTGAGATCTCTCCAGCTGTTGCGTGGGCCGCTCAAGTGTGCGCTTGTGTGTGTGTGTGAGAGCGCCGCTTTTTTGCGTGCGCTCACTGTTGCTGCTCCGTTCGCACTGGTTGGCCGGTCGCTGCTATCTCGCTTGCTCCCGTCTCAAGTATGTAAACGGTGGTGCACTGCGCAGTTTGAGAGTGATTTTGCGGACCGAGTACCCCAGAGAAGAAGAAGAACAGAGGCAGACGTCAGCTGATCGCCCGACCGGGCTACTACGCTGTTCGGCTGTTCGGGCTGAACGCCCGACCGGGGTACTGACAGTGCATAGCATCAAAACTGCTTCAGTCGCACAACGATAGCGGAACGATAAGCATGCGTGTACTTCTTTGCGCTATGCGACCGTTTCAATGTGTGTGTTTATGTATGCACATGCTGGCGTGTGAATGTATGTGTGAATAGTGAAGTTTGGCAACTCATTATTGCATGGCCTGCGAGAAGTCAATTTTGTCTTTCAGCATCGAGACCAAGCAGCCTAGAGAGACTTCGCATGTGTGTGTCTGTGTGTGCATGTTGGCAAGGGAGTGCTTTGTTGTTGCCGAAGCAGTGGTAGGCACGCGCCCATTAATTGTTTTGTTTTGATTGCTTGTTTGTCCTTTGTTTTGATTCATGTCGCGCATCTTCTAGCGTATTTGTTAATTATTTGCTGATTACCTTATTTCATATTAAATAATTTTTTATTGTTTTATTACTAGCAGAAAATTTACAATATACTAATTTTAATATCTATTATTTTTATTATTACTCCCCTTGAACATATAGAGAAACAAAATAAATCATTAAAATCAAATGAAATGCATTTTTATTTATTTCAGTAATTTTGTATTTATATAATGATACAAAAGCTAATTTTGAAACCTGTTAGCAGGTTGCAATTTACAACTTGTCTTATCAAATTATTTGTTTTGGTTTTGGGGTAGGTTTCGCTGCTGATATGCGTTTATGTATATGCGTGCATGCATTCACAAATGAGTGTGCGTGTATGTGCATATGCAGAGAACTTTGTTGTTGCCAAAGCAAGTGCTTTTGTTTTTTGCTTTCGCCGCTCGAATTTTGTTGTTGTTTTTCTATGATGTGTTGTTTTGTTTTGATTTCGCTATTTTCATTTTCCTATGCATCGTCTTTGACCGCGCTTTTGACCAACGCGCGTTTACGCGCTTTTTTAATTCTTTTTCACTTGACTGCAAGCGAGACGAGTTCGTTACTTTTTTGGTGAGAAAGTTTTAATCAATTTGATTGAATAAATAAGTATTTTTTAATACTAAAATGGCAACAAAAAATAGTTCAGATTGTAGGAGCTCTGGGAGACAATGTGTAGTTAGTTCCTGCCGGCGTTGCTATAGGGATAGCACTGACCTTTCCCCTGTCCGTCTGTTTAGGTTTCCGAAAGAATTAATTGCACGTGAATTGTGGGTCTCAAAATGCAAATTGCAAAGTGATGTCAATATTGACAAAGCATTTATTTGCAATTTACATTTTGAATATAAGTATTTAGGTGAGAAACAACTAAAAAAAAGGGGCTATGCCGACTCTGGGTTTGGTAGAGGAGCCAATTTTAAATTTGAATATGACAGTTAACTCTAACATTAACATGTAGATTGAAGAAGGTCAAATATTTTAAACAAAAAAAAAGATAGCAATATACATGAGAAAAATGGACTTTCTGAAAGTTCAAACACGTTTTTGCAAAATGTTGATAAGAAAAAAGCAATCGTGGAAAGAAGAAGATAAAGTTATTGCTCAAAGTATAAACTTTTACTCTGCCAAGGCCTATTCTTTTATGAGAGATACTCTTCATTTTAATCTACCTTCAAAGTCTTCATTGCTGAGATGGGCACCTATAAAAAATTTGACACCAGGGTTCAATGAAAGTGTGCTTAATAATTTAAAAGCAATATTTTCAAAAATGGACAATAAAAGTAAACAAGCCGTTCTGGTATTTGATGAAATATCAATAAGAAAAGGCCTCCAATATAGTTCCCACCATGACGAAGTGGAGGGATTTGCAGATGACGGATTTGAAAAAACCATGGACTTATGCAAACAGATTTGCGTCTTTATGGTTCGTGGGCTCTACGATAATTGGAAATTCGTATTGAGCTATATTGGATCATCAACTGCACTCCCGTCCTCAAAACTTAAAGAGACGATTATTAAAAATATTACAGTCGCCCAAAACTGTGGCCTAAATATAAGATCCATTGTTTGCGATCAGGACCCAAATAACAGAGGAGCGTTTGCCAAAAATGAAGTTAATTTGGAAACGCCATATTATCTTGTAAATGATAAAAAAATATTTACAATTTATGATGTTCCACACCTAATAAATTCAATTAGAAATACCCTAATGAATGGTATGATTGATACGCCAGATGGTAAAGTGTCATGGAAAATAATAGTTAAACTATTTGAAATTGATACAATGAACACTTCGGCAAGATTATGCCCAAAGCTTACAAGAAAGCACATCCACCCCAATTCATTTGAAAAAATGAAGGTTAATTATGCAACTCAAGTATTTAGCCACACCGTATCATCTGCAATAAAGACCCTTATTCTGAATGGGACATATAAAGATTGCGAAGATGTTGCAATCTCTACGGCCAAATTCGTAGAAAAAATTAATAAGTTGTTTGATTGCTTAAACAGCAACAACTTATATGATCGAAACCCATTCAAATCAGCACTAAAACAAAATAGCGAAATAGAAGTCTATATGATTGAAATGAAGGACTATTTAATGAAGTGTCAGCCTCAATCAAACAAAGTTTATTGTATTGATGGATTAGTTCATACGATAAATTCAATATTGATGCTTGCACAAGATGTATGGACTGAAAATGATTAACAGTTCCTAATAATGTCGCGACTTAATCAAGATGCTCTGGAGCACTTATTTTATTTAATAAGAAGCAGAGGTGGTACAAATTATAATCCCATGCTCTTCGAGTTCAACGCAATTATATCCAAGATGTTGTCAATGAAGATCATCACTTCAAAAAAGAGCACTGGAAATTGTGAGCCAGATGATGACTTGCTAATAAATGTTGTAGAAGAAACAAAGCAAGAACTGGCAAACATTGCGAATGACCCAGATCAGAAAGATTGCGATAATTTTGAATTTAACATAGATAATTATGCAGATATGGACGTAGCCCAGGTTGACGAAGTTCAGCCAACTCTGAGCTACGCAAATGAAAACGCATTGCGATACTTCACAGAGTATGTGCTATTTAAATCACAAAATAAATATAATTGTGAACAATGTAGTCTACTTCTGAAGGAAGATCTTGCAATTTGCGAAGAGTCGGAGTTGTTTTTGTTCAATAAGAACTTTAAAACCATAAACAACAATTTTAAACTAAAAGCTCCACAAGAAGATATCTTTAATTTAATGAAATTTCACTACTGGATATTCCACAAATGTTTTCAGAATTATCCGTACGTGAAGAAAATAAAGAAAACAATTGTAAATGAGTGCATTGCGCAAGCGAAAGCATTGAAAAGTACTCAGATTGGTACTGTGAACGGCATGATTGTCATGAGCACCGACTCCATATTCTGCATTTCTTCATACTAGTCCTCCTCCGCAAAAATACAATTTGGCTGTCAGAAAAACTATTCGCTGATAAACAAAAAACTAAGCGGAAAATAGACATTTTAAAATCATAAAGACGAAGTCGACATAGCCCTTGTTCATTCGGCTTGCCGAAGGTTTCTTGTTATTGTCTTCAGTACTTCTGTGAGTTGCAATGTATGTACATACGTCTCTCCAAAATCGAGTTAATCGGAGGAAGTGGGTGTCGGGTGTCGAGCGCGCGTGTAGCTGGCGGAAATCGACGCACATCCGAGTCTCCCCGGTCTTCTTTCCAACCAACACGATTGGAGCGCTGTGCGGGCTCTTTGATGGTTCGATGCACCCTTCTCGCAGCAACTCGTCGGGCATGGCCGGGTTCTTTGGGTAGAAGCGCTGTTTGATAGGCCGGTCATCTTTCAGAACGAACACATATTCGGTGATTCGTGAGACACCGGACAAGCCATCAAACAGCGCCAGCTCGTTTTCCAGGAACTTGTTTACCCATGGTGCGATGGGTGGTACATTTAGTTGGTCCCCTCCTCCTGTTGCGGCCGGCATCATCCCAACCGTAGCGAGTCCCGTCACGGGGTGCACGCCCTGAGCTTGGGTGTCGTCCTCTTCTGTCGAAAGGGGTGCTTCTCGATCGCTTCTTCAACCTTCGGGTCCAAGAACCTGGCCATCTTATCCTTGTAACCTTCCGCGTGTGTTGTCTGTCGTTCTACCGTGGTTTCCTGGGATGAAGTCACAGTCGCACGTCTGCCGACTGTACTTCGTGGTGCTGCCGTAGGGGGTCTCCTTAATGGAAGTCACAGTCGCGCGGTTGCCGACTGTACTTCGTAATGCTGCCGTAGGGGTCTCCTTGATGGAAGTCACAGTCCCGCGTTTGCCGACAGTACTTCGTAATGCTGCCGTAGGGGTCTCCTTGATGGAAGTCACAGTCGCGCGTTTGCCGACTGTACTTCGAAATGCTGCCGTAGGGGTCTCCTTTGCCGTAGGGGTATTTGTGTCCGGTGAATCTGCAGATGCCTTCTTTGCCGTAGGGATATCCTTGAGTGAAGTCACAGTCGCGCGGTTGCCGACTGTGCTTCGTAATGTTTCCTGAGGGGTACTCGTGTCCTGTGCGCCTGCTGATGCCTCCTTTGCCGTGTCTTTGGAATCCGGTGTTGTTGCCAACGCCCTGGGTGGAACGTGGCTTGCCACTCGTGTGCCTAGGTGTAAGGACACTCTCCCACATATGAGCACGGCGTCGATAGCCCCCAGGAAGTCCAAACCGAGCAGTACGTCGTCCAACACGACGGGAAACTCCAACATTTGGAATTTTGTACAGGAGGATCCGATCTGTACATCCATCCAGAGAGCTTGCGCGAGCTCTTTCCGAATGATGATGCGGGCGGTAGTGCGGCCACCCTGAAAGTTGTAGAACTCCCGCTACTTCCGGACATTCTTTCCCGGCGCCCCCGCTGCGTCTGGCTTCAGGGAGGGCGGCACCCGAAGTGCACCCGCATATTGCGGCACTCTCTGGAGAAATGTCCGGTCATTCCGCAGTTTCGGCAGGCGTCACGCACGTTGATCCTCGGCTGCTCTGGACATGGCTGGACGTCGTTGTTCCGTTGGGATGACGGTGCTCCGGTTGCTCGGGTGTCTTGATTCCTTGGCCTCGGGATGAGTTGTTGTCGCTGTGCCTGGTAGGAGTTCCACTGGTCCCTCTCTCGCTCTCGTAATTTACGGCAAGGGCGGTCAGTTCTTGCAACGTTCGGAAGTCATTTCGTCTCACGAACAATTGGTACTCTGGCAGCAGGTTCTCGTACACTCGTTCTAGCTCCTGGGTCTCCGAATATCCCGCTCGACGCATCATGAGCCTGATGTCCACCATATACACTTTGTATGATTCCCCCGACTTCTGGTATCTAAGCCTTATCTCGTCTTCGAGCCTCTGGAAGTAACGTGGCGGCAGGAAGAAGCCCAGAAATTCTCTCCGGAATACCGTTCATGTTTCTCCTTGTAGCCCGCTCGTCCGGAACCAGTCTTCGGCTGACCCCAGAAGTAGTTCGGGTATAGCTTGCGGCATGTCCCTCGGGTCGATACGGTAGCTGGTAGCCCGCTCCTCCAGGAGCTCGATGAACCGTAGTGGGTCGGAGGTTCCGTCAAATGTTACTCCCCCAGCGTCGCATGCGTTCTGCCGTGTGAGCAAAAGCAGCTCTATCTTGCCTCTCAAATCCGGGGTGGTATCCTGGCCGCTCGATGCTAGATGTACGCTGTTGGCAGGTTGTTTGTTGCTGGGTGGTGACGTGACTCCGAGGCGCCCTAGGCTGGGGCACTGTGAGCGTCTGTGTTGTCATCGCTGGTTTGACTTCGGAGGCAGATTGTGTACTCGGCTGTTCTCGACCTTCCTCTCCTTCGGCAGGGCTCTGTAACTGGTCGAAGACTGGGAGCCTTCTCTCTGGGCTTGCGACGGTACCGAAGTTTGCCTCGTGAGCTTGCAGGCGGGCGATAACGTCGGAGGTGTGGTCTTTTCGGTTGATAAAAGTCGAGAACCGGGCTCGCAACTCCTCCACGGTGCCCTTCCGTTTGAATCCAAAGTCGTCTGCCATCGCTTCCAGCTCGGCCTTCCGGCGAAAAGCGACCCATCGAAGTCCTATCATGGCTTGTTGTTTGTTGTCTGCTTGCTTGATGGTTGCTGTTTGTTGATACTTCTTGGCTCGTAAATCCTTGTTGCTTGTCCTATGATCGTTGTATCCTTGCTCGTATATCCTTGTTGCTTTGCTGTTGGTTGTGCCTCTTAGATCGTTGTATCCTTGCTCGTATATCCTTATTGCTTGTCCTATGATCGTTGTATCATTGGTCTTATATCCTTGTTGCTTGTCCTATGATCGTTGTATCCTTGCTCGTATGTCTTCGCTCGTTGATCGTTCACTTGATCCTTGCTGGTTGCTTATTGATCCTTGTTTTAAAACTAACTTTAAACTTAACTTTAAACTTTATTAATAAAGCTCAACTTTCACGCTTGAGCTGTGCTTGCCAGGAAGGCCGGCAGCTGACTGATTCTCCTGCTGTTGCCCGTCGGCCTTTTATATCCGAGTCGGGCAACGGTACTCGGCTTCTGCTGCAGCGCAGTCGACGCACGCGGCTCTGCTCACCTCACCGATGGCGACTCAGCATTTCCCCGCACCCCTCGGTCGTTAGGGCGACAGTCTAACGGTGCTCTTACTTGTCTCTGTCCCTGTACTCGTCTCGTCCTTTGCCCCTCTTGCCGAGCTACGTCTTGCAACCTTGCAAAGTTTTGCATGCCCGACCTATAGAGAGTGCATAAAGGAAGCTAAGAGCCGTCCTAATGCAGGACGAAATTAAATTTATCCAGCTCAATGCGCAGTTGCTCAGAGCCTCCTGGCTCAAACTGCGGCGTAGCGCAATGTCGATATCATGCTTCTGAGCGAACCCTACTCTCCTGCGGTGGGAAATAATTCGATGTTTACGGACGAGTCCGGCAAAGCAGCCATCAAATGTTGCAGCTCTCTACACGTGCAGGAACTGGCTGCCTCTCCGATGCGGGGTATCGCTTATGCGAAGATAAAAGGCGTGCATATGTACAGCTGCTATCCTCCGCCTAGCGGCAGCCCGGAACACTTGGAGGAGATGCTAGAGCTGATGGTGAGGCATGCGAGAGGGCGTAGTCCGAAGATAATCGCTGGTGACTAATGCCTGGGCAGTAGAATGGGGCAGCAGGGTATCCAATCCCAGAGGCCGAGCTGTGATAGACGCGATGGAAATGCTGGACCTGATATTGTTGAACGACGGTCTCAAGCCACGTTCAACAATGATAGGGGAACGTCGTTTATTGACATTACCTTTGTCAGCAGAGGACTAGTGGCCAACTCTAACGCTAGCTGGATGGTTCATGATGATGCTGTAACTTGAAGCGATCACGCATTGATCTCCTTCAGCCTCCTACCGGTGGCAACGTCTTGGAGACGGCAGAGGAGAACAGTCGGGCAAGCATGGGACACCAGGAAGATCGATGAAGTTATGCTGGCATACCAAATCGACTCCCTGGCAATCACAAACGACCATGCAGAGTCTATGGCGGCTGACCTCATGAAGAAGCTTGCAGCAACGTGCGACGCAATCATGCCAAGGAGAACTAAGGCGCAGCGCAAGCCACCTGTGTACTGGTGGAGCGCCACGTTAAGTCAACTTCGTTCTGAATGCCTTAGGGCAAGGAGAAAGGCGCAAAGAGCCAGAGGTAGCACCCAGCATGCGGAACTCCTGGAGGTTTTTAAAAGGAAAAGACTAGAATTCAAGCATGGCATATCGGCTGCCAAGTCGCATGCCTATAGGGATCTGCTTGATAGTGTTGACAAAGATCCCATATAAGCTAGTATCCAACAAGCTACGGAAGAGAGAGGCAACGCCATCGGATCCCGATGTCCTGGCTAGCATTGTTGCGGAACTTTTCCCAATGCAGACCACGGCATGGCAACCAACAGCAGCAGTCCCTTCTCCTGATTTTTTTTTGGAAAAGCCAAAAACTAGTGCTGCTACCGAAAGGCAAAGGACCTGCACATGCTGCAAGCAGCTATCGCCCATTATGCCTACTTGAAATTTTGGGTAAATTGCTGGAGCGAATTCTGTATTCCCGAATAGAGGCAATCACCGAGAGCATCAACGGCCTTGGAAGCGGCTTTCGGAAGGGCAAGAGCACCCTGGACGCACTCACGGCGGTAAGAAATATTGCCAAGAACGCCCTCGAGGGTGACAGATGGTTAGGAGGAACGAAGGAGTACTGTGCAATCGCTACGTTGGATGTAAAGAACGCCTTTAATACCGCTAGATGGCCCGTAATCCTGAGCGCCATGCACAGAATGGGTATCCCGGAGTACTTAAGGACCGTCGTTGGCAGTTACTTCAGGGATCGCGTCCTTTGGTACGATACGGAGGCTGGCCCGAAAAGGTACCGTGTGTCGGCAGGTGTTCCACAAGGATCTGTACTTGGACCGATCCTGTGGAACATCATGTACTATGGTATCCTGGCCATCAACAGGCCATTAGGAGCGGAACTGCATTGCTTTGCGGACGACGTGGCCATAACAGCAGTACCCAAAACCGTTGCAGAGCTTCAAGGGAAATGCAACGCGACAATAAGTGCGGCCATTGGCTGGCTGGAGAAAGCCGGCTTAACAATTGCGGCTCACAAGATCGAGGTCGTAATGCTTAGTAGCAGAAAAAAGGTGGAGAGAATTCTGGTTTCGGTTAACGGAACACCGGTGGCCTCTCAAGCGTCCCTAAAGTACTTGGGTGTGCTGATAGACCACAGGCTATCATTTAAGGACCCTGCCATTTACGCAAGCAGGAAGGCAGCAATGACATCTGCTGCCCTTTCTAGACTGATGCCCAACGTAGGAGGTCCCAGATATCCGGCCAGGAAACTGCTAGTGGCGGTAGCAAAGTCTACGCTAACCTATGCGGCACCAATTTGGTGCAACGCCACCATAAGAAGCTCATATATGAGAGGTGCGCGCTCGGTGCTTCGTTCTATAGCCCTTAGGCTTATAAGAGGCTTCAGGACAGTTTCCGAAGACGCAGCTTTAGCTCTGGCAGGTTTGCCACCATTGACCTTGAGATCAAGGCCCTGAGTCAAATTCGTGAAAGTGCTACCCGACAAGAGGCTCACGAGCGGCTGATGGGAGAGTGGCAGAGCCGATGGCAAACGTCGCAACGTGGGAGGTGGTCTTACCAGCTCATCCCCGAGCTAGCGGGTTGGCTTATGTATACGGCAGGAAAAATGAAATCTTCTAAAGATACCATCTACCGTCCGTAGATGGCATGCACGATTAATAACCCTCCAAGTAGAGTTATGCCTACGTACTAAACTAAAAACCTCCGCTCTCTCTCTCCTGTCCTGTCATGGTCACCGGGACTGCCAGTCAATGTATTTCATCGGTGAGCAGGATATGATGCCAATTCGCCTTCCCTCTCATTAAGCTTTGTACTGCAGTATGACGCTCCATCCTTGACTCTTTAGTCGCCTCCCTTTTAGTCGACTCTTTAGTCGCCTTTTACGACAAGCCGAGCACACTGTCACAGTATTCTTACCCCGCCACCACACGGGGGTACTCCTCATCCTCCATCTCTGTTGGCCGTCTCGTCCTTGCGGACACGTTTCATCATGTTGACGATGATCTCGTGTGCCCCAGCCCAAACGTCTTTGTCAGGCATCATAGCGAGAATCAGGCTTCGCGGGCTGAGAGGGGCCCCGGCGAGTGACTCTAGCTGGGCCTTCTCCTCACGACGAACCTGCAGCAGTGCAGAAGAATGTGCTCTGATGTTTCCATTGCGTCGGTGCAGTAAATGCATTGGGCTGTATTCGCATGGTGGAACCTAAATAGTTACCCTCGGAAACATCCATGGTTTGTTAGGAACTGTGTCACATGGCGCTAGATATTGGCCCTTAATCACCAGGTCAATGGGTGTAGTTCCTGAAAGAGCATGCGCTGCGTCATCCGATATTATTTTAAAGATTCTGATGAGTCTCAGTGCCATTGTCCGTGATACTGCACGCGCACATCCAGATACGAGGCTTTACTGGTAACACAGCTCCAGATGGGGGCAGCGTATAGCAGCGTTGCCTTTGTGACCGCCGCAAGTAGTCTCCTAGCCGGCAATCTGGGTCCACCCACGTTGGACATGATTCTTGCTAGAGCTGCGCCTGTCATTGCCGCTTTTCTGCTAGCATACATAGCGTGGTCCTTAAAGGAGAGCCTACGGTCTATTAAGACTCTCAAATACTTCAGCGTTCCTGCTGAGACTATTTCAGCTCCCTTGACTACGACCTGCATGCTCTTAATAGTCTTCCTGCTGCTCAATAGGACTACTTCAGTCTTGTACACAGCAATTTCCAGGCCGACTTTCTCGAGCCACTCAATGATCGCCCTGATGGCCACATTGCTGTTGTCTTGGAGCTCCGGTATCGTCTTGGCAACCGCTGTTACCGCAACATCGTCGGCAAAGCAGTGCAGCTCTACGCCTCTGGGTTTGCTGATGCTCAATATTCCATCATACATTATGTTCCACAGTAGCGGTCCAAGTACCGACCCTTGTGGAACTCCTGCAGAGACTTGGTGGCTTCTTGTACCAGCGTCTGTTTCATACCATAGCACGCGGTCCCTGAAGTTATTGCCAATCACAGTTCTTAGGTAACCGGGTATACCCATGTTGCGCATTGCGCCGAGGATATTGGGCCATCTCGCTGTGTTAAAAGCGTTCTTCACGTCAAGCGTGATGATGGCACAATACTCTTTGCTGCCGCCTAGCCAACGATCACCGTCGAGAGCGTTCTTGGCTACTTCTGTTGAAATTCTGTGTTAAAATGTGTCCCTGAATACCTCAGGTCTTGCAGTGGCAGCTGCTTTGACAATTACACCCGGGATACCATCAATGCCAGGAGCTTTGTTTATCTTAATCCTCTTCGCTGCTTCGGTGACTTCACATGATGTGATACTCGGAAAGTCGGATGCGGGGGTTCAAGAGCAGGTTGCCATAGCGTGTCGTGACTTGGGAATAACTCCGACACGATGCTGGCCAAAACGGCTGAATCTTGGGGTTCCTCCGCCAGTAGGGTTGAGTTTTTTCGTAACGACTTTGTAAGCGATACCCCAGGGGTCGTCGTCCACGCTTGCAGGCAGGTCCTTAAGTGCATTCGCTTTTGCTGCAGATATGGCGTTCTTGAACTTAGCTCGCTTAACTCTGTATGTATCGATGCATTGGGCGTGGTGCGGTTGTCCTCTGGCACGCTGCGCTTGCATCCTTGCCCTTAGGCATTCCGTTTGGAGCTGTTGTAAAGCGGCACTCCACCAGTGGAGGGGGGCCTGCGTTTCGCATTCGTTCTCCTCGGCCAGCACTATGCCAGCATATCCTCATCCAGTTTCCTGATGTTCCATACTGGCCCTAGTGCATATCTTCACTGTCTGGGCATCGACCTCGTCGTTCGTACGCTGAACGAGATCAGGTTATGGTCGCTCAAAGTTATGTCCTCATGCACCATCCATTTCGCGTTGGCCACTAAGCTACTGCTAATAAATGTGACATCGATGAACGACGAACCTCTGGCGATATTAAACGTCGGCTTGAGCCCGTCGTTTAACAGCACCAGGTCGAGCAGGTTTATGGCATCGATCACTGCTCGTCCTCTTAGATTAGAGGTCCGACTGCCCCATTCTGTAGCCCAGGCGTTGAGATTATCACCAATGACTGCTGGTCTGCGCCCACTTGCGTGGTTAACAAGCTTTCCAAGCATGTCTTCGAATTGCTCCGGGCTGTCGCTAGGTGGAGCATAGCAGCTGTAGAAGTGAACCCCTTTCATTTTCTCGTATGCAATGCCGCGCATTGGTATGGTTTCCTCCTCCATGGATATACTCCTCCATGGATATACTAGTGTGACATTTGATAGCCGCTTTTCCTGATTCGTCGAGGAGCACCTCTGATTTCCCTACACCTGGAAGGTATGGTTTACTCAGGAGCATTACATCCGCATTACGCTCCATCGCTGTCTGAGCCAAAAGGTTCTGTGCAGCTGCGCAATGGTTGACGTTGAGCTGGATGATGTTAATTTTGTTTAGCATCATTGTGGCAGATATTAGCGCCTAGTTTGATGCTCGCTTTATAGGTGGGGCATGCGAAACCACCTGTTGCATGGTTCTTATCCACTTCACTGCTGTATAGTAGACATCTTGGCGGCGCTACGCAGCCCTTTGCCATGCTCGCCGCACCGTAGGCAGCAGCCCGAGCGATCGACTGACTTGCAATTGAAGGCCCGGTGGCCATATTCTAGGCACCTGAAGCATCTTATTGGCCGTATGTCCTGGACGATGCGGCACTGAGGAGCTCCACCGCTGTTGTTGCCTCATCCATTCCACTGCATATTAGCGCCATTCTCTGCGCCCCTATGCGTACCGCAGTCTTTCCTTTAAGGGTCTCCTCTAACACTCCTCTGAATGCGGGGACGCTTTCAGAAGCTGTGGCCAGTAACTCGAGCAGTAGGTCTCCCTGTTGGGTCCTTCTGATCTTATTGACCTGTTTGCCGAAGTCGCTTAGGTTGGGATCGGCTTTCAGCATACCGAGCATATCAGCGTATGAAGCTTCGCCAGTCCTTTTAATGATGATGCTTCCGGCTTCTTGTGCAAGCGCTTAGGCTTTGCCTTAGTCCACGCCTCCCTCGTACTCGCTTCCTTGGCAACAGTCCCGTAGCTCACTGGCTTTGGCTCCATCGCCATGTACTTAGCCGTTTGGACGGGCTTGGATGGATCCGCGGAATGTGGCCTCACTAGGACGTCTTTTGTCGCCGCCGCTTTGCGGTCCATTGTCTGCCGAGCCTTCGTCTGGGTGAAAGTGTTCCGGGAGGAGACCTCTTTACCAGCGCCCTCCTGTAGCTGAATCGCTCCAGAGTTGAGTGCAGCCAGCTTCGCAATTACGCCTTTGGTTTCTTTCGTCACGTGGCGATGGACTTCGAAAGCGGTCGAGAGCATATTAATTTTGGCATTCATCATGCCCAGTATGCTCCGCAGATCCTCGTTTTTTAACGCCGATTGGTCCAACGGACGAACTGGCGAACCAATCGGCGATTTTATCGTTATTTTTTGTGTTGGTACGCGGATTAGGTGCGCAATTTTCTTCTGACCTGGTGTCGAAGAGGCCAAATTTTCCTTCACAGCAATTCCGTCAGGTTGCACGCCCGTCGTCTACACGGTTTCAGCTCCTTGCACAGTGATTCCCATCCTGGTTGGAGATCTCGACATACGAGTGCTCCTCCTGAAGGAGCCGTAGGGGGCAGTGCCCCTGTTTGATTATCCATTTGCGGCCTAGCAGCACCGGATTATGTTGTGCAGGACGTGGTGCGACTTAATAGAAAGTTGGTTCTCACGTAGGCCACAGATTTCCCCTAGGCGTTGCCTGATGGGGGTTATTTCGCCCCGTTTCAGACACCAAAGCCTCTACTTAGGCACCAGGAAGGTGTGAGGATGATAATCGGTCTGTCCGTGACCTTTGAGCCGAATCCACTTCTATAAGTAGGTCCACGAATTTATATAATTTAAATTCAAATTTGCATTCAGCACCAAATTCAAATTTATATTGAATCAAACTTAGGCAAATTTAAATACACAATTCAAGATTAACCCCAAATTTGATTTAAATAAACTTAAATAAAATTAAATTCAAATTCAGAATCAACCTCAAATTAATTTTTATATTCAAGTTTAAATTTAACTTTAAACCCAAATTTAACTTCAAACTTAAACCCGAATTTAAATCAAACTTAAATTATAATTCAAATTTAACTTTGCATTCAAATTTAAATCCAACTCAGATTCAAGTTTGCAGATTTTATCGCTTTTCTTGCTCAGAATGGCGCCACTGTAAATCAGATTCTAATTGAATTCGAATTTGAATTTGAATTGTATCGAGCCCTAACCGATCAGTCACGCAGATCTGGCAACGCCGATTGTCTGGCAACGCCGCGCGATCCAGATCGCATACGGGTATAGGTTCGCACCGCAGCGATAGGTTCGCAGTACTAACAGCTGCTAAAAGGGCTGGCCACCCATAACAGAAAATTGCAAAATTGCAAAATTAGTTTAATTGTTGTTATTCGTTTCGATTTCGCGCTAAGTGATTATGCGCGAACAACGATTGCTCTGGCCAGGTTGGCACAAGGATAAGCAAAAATTCCGCGCAGCATATATCAACACGTCCGTATCGGAAAAAACAGGCTTACGACTACCCGCTCAAGTGTGCTCTTGTGTGTATGTGCGCTCATGTTCGGACGTCTGTGTGCGTTCCCCTCTCTCGTTTGTTTGTGATGCTGCGTTGAAAACGCCGCTCTTGAGTGCACTCAAGTGAGATCTCTCTAGCTGTTGCGTGGGCCGCTCAAGTGTGCGCTTGTGTGTGTGTGTGAGAGCGCCGCTCTTTTGCGTGCGCTCACTGTTGCTGCTCCGTTCGCACTGGTTGGCCGGTCGCTGCTATCTCGCTTGCTCCCGTCTCAAGTATGTAAACGGTGGTGGGTACGAGTACCCAAATAAATGGTTATATATTCTACGGCACCAACCACCCTGATGGAAGAGCACATGGAGGCACTGGAGTCCTGATTAGAAACCGCATAAAACATACTTTCCGCAACGACTTTGGGATAAACTACTTACAGGCAACATCTTTAAATATACAGCTTGGTAACGGACAAATAACACTTGCTGCTGTATACTGCCCACCTCGCTTTACGATATCCGAAAACCAATTTTTGGATTTTTTCAATACACTAGGGGATCGCTTCATAGCTGCTGGTGACTACAATGCTAAGCATACCCACTGGGGATCTCGTCTTGTAACCCGTAAGGGAAAACAATTGTATAATACAATTATTAAATAAGCAACAAGCTTAGTTGCGCCTCTCCGGGCACACCTACATATTGTCCAACGGACCCCAGAAAGATACCACACTTGATTGACTTTGCTGTTACAAGAAACATCTCACATAATCATATAAACGCCGAATCCCTCCCAGACCTATCTTCTGATCACTCGCCGGTGCTCCTTAATTATCTTCAATATCCAGATCTGAAAAATTCACCCTATCGATTGACATCCCATAAAACTAACTGGCTAAAATACAAGAAATTCGTAAGTTCGCACATCGAACTGACCCCAAGAATCATCAATAAGGCTAACATAGAAAGCACTACTAAACTTTTGGAGTATGTCCTTGTTGCAGCAGCCCATGCCTCAGCCCCAGAAAAACAAACTGTAGAGTATATGCAACGTAAGACAAATGTTCAAATTGAGCAGCTTGTCTTGGAAAAGCGCCGCTTACAACGAGAATGGTAATCTTATAGATCGCCATTTGCAAAACAAAGGCTCAAAAACGCAACTGGTAGATTAAGAAAGGAGCTAATCAATGAGCAGGAATGCGCACAACGCCGCTACATAGAGTAATTATCACCTTTTAGTACAAAATACCCATTATGGAGAGCGCACCCATTTCTAAGCCCCCTGGTAGAATCTATTGTGCCAATAAGATATTCTGCACGTAAATGGGTCCGCAGCGATAATCATAGAGCTTCTACTTTCGCGGAACACCTTCAAAACGTGTTTCAACCAAACCCAGCAACGAATAATTTCGTATTACAAGAGCAAACAGTTGTAAGCCAAACGACACAGGATCCAATAGAATTTCGACCAACTAAAATTGCCAAAATCATTAAGGAATTAAAACCTAATAAGAGCCCCGGCGGCGATCTAATAAGATGATCATCGAACTTCTTTTTTGTGCGGTCCAAACTATTTGCCAGCTCTTCAATGCAATAAATACAATAGGTCACTACCCTTCGTTATGGAAAAAGTCGATCATCATTATGACCATGTATGTCAAAACTCTTCGAAAAATTTCTGCTGACCTTTGTTATACCCTATCTGCGAACTTTTAACAAAAAACCGGACCATCAATTCGGTTTTCAGGAGAAACATGGAACGATCAAACAAGTCAATCAAATCACATCTGAAATTCGAACTGCATTCGAAAAGAGAGAGTACTGCACTGCCATTTTTCTCGACGTGGCCCAAGCATTTGACAGAGTCTAATGCATAAAATTCAGTCAATACTCCCCACAAGCTTTTAAAGTCGTACCTGCACAATAGAGTGTTCTCAGTTAGATGCGGTACTGTTACGTCTGAGGATCACATCATAGAAGGTGGGGTTCCTCAACCCAGCGTACTTGGCCTAACACTATATCAACTATATACAGCCGATGTACCAACATCGAGGCAGCTAACAATATCTACATTTGCCGATGACACTGCAATCCTGAGCCGCTCCAAATGTCCACGCAAAGCTACTGCACAACTTGCTATCTACCTGGCACATATTGAAAAATGGCTTTCTGACTGGAGAATAAAAGTCAATGAACACAAATGTAAACACGAAACTTTTACCATCAACACACAAGATTGCCCTTCGCTCATACTAAATAACACTGTTATTCTAAAATCAAATGAACTCAAGTATCTAGGTATTCATCTTGACAGAGACATCGAGGCAAAAAGAACACACTTCAAACTAAAAGCCAATAGTCTACATTGGCTTCTTAGTATACGCTCTCCCCCAAGACTAGAATATAAGGTCTTACTCTACAACTCCGTCCTAAAACCGACATGGACCTATGGCTCCCAGCTATGGGGGAACGCCAGTAACAGCAGCGTAGAAATCATCCAACGAACCCAATCGAAAATCCTGAGAACCATCACCGGCGGACCGTGGTACGTTCGAAGTGATAACTTACAGAGGGATTTATTTATAGTTCCGGTCAGAGATGAAATAGCCAAGCAAGTGAAAAAATATCGCAACAAACTACGCGCCCATCCGGAACAGGCTTACGAGAGACTTTACTCGGCTATCTATCTGCCAACCCAACGTTAATTATTAGGGCCACACAAACTCATATCAGTTGCAATATTGACTATTAGTTAAGTACTTTTTAAGATTTGTAAACTTATTATTAGTCTCAAAAAAAAAAAAATGTTTTATTCCTATAGCAAAGGGTCAGAAAATGTTTTGACATTGATCTACATTAATATTATCAATGTAAATATTTCATAGTTACAAGAGTTTTCGTAACTATTTGGAAAAATATAATTTTTCGATTGGTTAGGAATTTATGGATATGCCTAAGTTATTTTGTTTCGAAAAAAAAGGTTTTATATGCTTTTCAGAGTTTTGTTAAATTAAAACCAGTAAGAAAAGCAACAGTCGCGCAGCACGCGACAGTGGGATACCCTTCGACCTATGTATGTATGTTCCTATGTATGTATGTACCCATATACATATGCACATGCTTTGAAATTAATCCCCACAGATGGCGCTCGCCCTTCGCGCTCGCCCGCCTCCCTTGTTAGCTGACAGAAGCACTTGGTTTAATGCTCATACTTTCTTAAATAACTTCTGCGATTAATGTCCGATCGGATTGTAATTTGGAGAATACGTAGATATTTCATTCAGCTTAGAATATGTTAAAGTCAGAAAGTTGTATCTTTTATACAGCGCTTACAAATTGAGTTCAAAAATTTAATTATTGATTTGTGGGGGCGGTGGGCGTGGCACCTAACATTTGTAATAAACTTGATCTGCGCCGAGTACATAGGAACCTTCATTCCAAATTTGGTGTCTCTAGCATTTATAATAGCTGAGATCTGTGTGTTCATCTGGTCAGACGGACATCCGGACATCCAGACAGACAGACAGATATAGCTTAATCGACTCGGCTAGTGATCCTGAGCAAGAATATATATACTTTGTGGGGTCTGCCACGCCTCCTTCTGCCTGTTACATACATTTGCACAAAGTTAGTATACCCTTTTTTGACCATTTTCAATGGTCGAAGGGTATACAAAAAATTGTGTTTCTTATATTTTTCTGCAAATTTGTTTGATCAAATGTTTTCTATTTTAAATCAATTTTTTAGGCCATGGATTTTAAAAAAAAATTCATGGTCTATTGTGTTTGTCGGAACGGAAATGTGCGTAACAGGCAGAAGGAGGCATCTCCGACCCCATAAACTTCTGAATCAGTATCAGTAGCCGAGTCGATTGAGCTATGTCTGTCTGTCCGTCTGTCCGTCTGTCTGTCTGTCTGTATGAACACCTGGATCTCAGAAACTATAAGAGCTAGAGTCATCAAATTTTGTGACAACATACATATATATTGCAGTGTCTCAAAGTTTTTTTAAAATTTGGACACGCCCATTCCCGCCTCTGTAAATCAGAAATAACTACTTAAAACCTACAATATTAACTCAACAACCAAAGTTGTATATCATACATGACAAATACCTTGCCACGGGCATTATGTGAAAATTTCATTAAAATCGGACTATAAATAAGTGAGATATGATACGAATTAAACTCACTTTGAACATACATGTATATAATTAAGCAGACCTAATTTACGCAAGCATACCGAAGTTCAAATCTAGCGTCAGACACACAGCATTTTATTAAACTTTTTATTTGCATTATATGGGAACAGAATTGGTTCACAATGCAGCTTTGCCGATGCGCGAAGAAATGAGGCAATGGCCGAGTGGTTAGAGTGGCGGACGGCTGTGCGAGAGTGCGTGCGTTCAACTCCCGGTTGAGGCGGGTGCGAATTTTCGTTTATTAATTATTTCTTATTTTGTTTTTTTATTTTTTTTATTCTAATAAACTAAAAGAAAAGTTACAGTCAAAAAAATTAAAATCAAGAAGAAACAACTGTAATGAAATTTGGTACGCGCTAGAAGTGCATACCTATACCTATTGCCTACGGTATACTATGATAATCCATGGCCTTATACAGTCAGCACCTGACTGTAGCGTTTGTATTTTTTCAATTCAATTTATGTAGCACTCATTTGCTTTCAGGTTTGTGTTTAAATGGCTTGAAATGAGGCTTACAATTTATAGAGTTTAAGTTAACATTTAAATTTGCTTGAAAACTTGATGTACTTTCTTTTTATT
Source organism: Zaprionus nigranus (assembly GCA_018903425.1). NCBI lineage: Eukaryota > Metazoa > Arthropoda > Insecta > Diptera > Drosophilidae > Zaprionus > Zaprionus nigranus. The sequence goes on from JAEIGD010000235.1 coordinate 80,895, forward strand.
CAACATTATTGGTTTTTTCTTTCATTGTGTGTATCAATTTGCAACTGTTTTGGTATTTAAATGTGTTTATAATACAGGATTTTTTTTTTTTTTTTCTTTTGTTTTTACAGCATATAATTCTTGAAAAGTGCGCTTAAGAATGTTTAGGAATAATAGAAAGCAACTACACAGTTATTGCTGGTTTAAAACAGCTGTTAACATTGTTTCGTTTTGGTATTTGTTTTCTTTATTTTTTAAATTGTTTGGTGTTGTTCGTAAAAATATTGTTTGGGTGATCAGAAGGAAAGAATATAAAAAAGAATATAAAATTTACATATATCACAAGCCTACGGACATGCACAATTGTAGTTGTTTACTCACTAGTTTATTTGTCCAGCGTTGAAAGGCCTTCCAGCGTGATGGTGATGCAGATCGTTTTGAGGAAACTAAAGCTTGATGATAAGTTCATTTCAAATTCTCTTTTTACAATTTTAACTTGTTTATAAATCTAGTTTGTTTTGACAAGTGTTTTCTTTTTATATATTTTTTTATAATAATAAGCGTGGCTTACGACCTTCATTTGTTAATAACATTTTAGCTGACTCGTCAATATCGGTTCGATTTTTGCATCATAGCTTATCTAGCCGATATTTTTGCCAAACACAACAAGAACACTTTTCAAAAAATAAGGAGCGGGCTTGAATATACAATTGTTTCACGAAGTAGCCAACTTCGATCATCAGCATTCATCGCTGACTAAATTGGTGATCGAAGCCAGTTTCATCTCCACACTGCTAGAACTCGTTGGGAATTCTAGTGGTGCCGAGGTGGAAACCAATTCAAAAACCAAGTTTTTCTCTGAGTTTTGTTTGGACTAACTTGTCCATTAAATTCTTCTTCGAGAATTCCTGATTGCAGTTGCACTTAGTTAAAAGGTGCATTAAGCTCTATCTGTGTAGATCCATAAAGCTCTATCGGTATAGAGCATTGTCCGGAGTGTCTACCGTTCTTTTTTAATAAGCGTGGCTTACGACCTTCATTTGCTAATAACATTTTAGCTGACTCGAGGTCAATATCGGTTCGATTTTTGCATCATAGCTTATCTAGCCGATATTTTTGCCAAACACAACAAGAACACTTGTCAAAAGACAAGGAGCGGGCTTGAATGTACAATTGTTTCACGAAGTAGCCAACTTCGATCATCAACATTCATCGCTGACTAATATGTTGTTTTATAATATGTTGTTTTTGTTTTGTCCCTAGCGCACAGTCAAGAATTTAGTTTAATTTACAAATTTAATTTCCACTCTAGTATTTTTTTCTAAAAATTTTACACAAGAAAAAACACAAGCTAGTTATTTGATCTGTTGCCGAGTAAATTGGTGAAAGCAGCCCCAGATGATGAATAGGTAGGAGACAACGAGAGCAACAGTCGCGCAAAACGCGACAGTGGGATACCCTTCGACCTATGTTCCCGTGTAGTTTAATTTGTTAAATTCATACACATATGCATATGCATGTGTGCTAGCGGCCCTGTTGTACGGCAGTGAAGTAATTGTGAACAAATGCCTACGTAGAATAGTGGGAATCTTCTGGCCAGCCACCATCACCAACAGCCAGTTGTACCAGCAAACTAACTGCGAGCCACTTGAGCAAACAATAAAGAAAAAGAAGTAGAGTTGGATAGGTCACACATTGAGAAAACCACATGACTCAATATGCCGCCAAGCACTCGATTAGAACCCACAAGGCAACAGAAAAAGAGGCCGTCCGAAACAAACGTGGAGAAGAAGAGTTGACAATGAGCTAGTCGAAGCAGGAATCTCGTGGAACGATTGCAAGACAACAGCCAGCAATAGAAGAAGATGGAAAGCCTTATCTGAGGCCCTATGCTCCACTAGGAGTTAAAGGAAAAAAAAAAAAAAGTATAATTGATTCAAAAATTTAATTATTGATTTGTGGGGGCGGTGGGCGTGGCACCTAACATTTGAAATAAACTTGATCAGCTTGTAGTACACAGGAGTCTTCCTGCCAAATTTGGTAACTCTAGCTTTTATAATAGCTGAGATCTGTGCGTGCACACAGACAGAAGGACAGTCAGACAGACAGACAGACAGACAGACAGACAGACATGGCTCAATCGACTCGGCTTGTGATCCTGAGCAACAATATATATACTTTATGGGGTCTCCCACGCCTCCTTCTGCCTCTTACATACATTTGCACAAAGTTAGTATACCCTTTTTTGACCATTTTCAATGGTCGAAGGGTATAAATAAATCCAACGGTACAAATCCAAATGAAGAGTATGAATATTCCTTCCAAGTGCAGACTGCAAAGTCCAAAACGGAGACTGCGCATGCAACTGCAGAAGAATACTCCATAGCAAAAAAGAAGCAAAGCAAGGCTGCGTAAAGGTTGCGCAATGCTGTACGAAGGTCATGCAGCGCCATTGAGCTGAACCAACCCGATGCTAAAGTAAGCAGCACTGTCCTGAGCACATGGGCAGACTAAATTGTTACACAGGCTTGACAGGGAAGTGGATCAGCACAGTGCGTTCCACACAAGACCCGCAGGGCAATGGTAGAGCGGATTATATGCCGCAGTGCGATATAAAACGCATTTACCAACTGCCTGGACAGTGATCTCTTACTGGAAGAACTGGAAAGAATTGAACTGCAGCCTTTGGGCTTTGGGTGCCAAATGCCCTTCCTTTCCAAGAGTTACTTTTGCTACGCTGCCAATCAAAGGTCGCTAGTTTGGGGTGCACTTTTTCGAAGCCTCCAATAATCCCAACGTCGACGTCACTTCGGAATTTTTATATTTTTTTTTACACTGGAGCAAACGTACTTCAGTCCGTGTTTAATCATTTTATAACCAAGAAAAGATCCGCTGCAACCGCGTGTTGACCTTATATAGTGAAAAATTCCAGCCATCGCTAGCTTTCTGGAAGGTATTCGAAGTTGGCGAAGTTGGCTGTGATAGCACTCCAGCTGATTAGTAAAAGCTTTACTTGCTTTTACCGCAGCCTCGAAGTAGACACTAATTAGATAGGCAGGTAGAATGATAACATTTGCACTGCTTGCAAGGTCATCTTAACACAATGGACTTTTCAGAAAATTTGCACTGCTTTTTAGGCCATGGATTTTAAAAAAATTCATGGTCTATTGTGTTTGTCGGAACTGTGCGTAACAGGCAGAAGAAGGCATATCCGACCCCATAAACTATATATATTCTGAATCAGTATCAGTAGCCGAGTCGATTGAGCTATGTCTGTCTGTCCGTCTGTGTGTCTGTCTGTCTGTCTGTATGAACACCTGGATCTCAGAAACTATAAGAGCTAGAGTCATCAAATTTTGTGACAACATACGTATATATTGCAGTGTCTCAAATTTTTTTTTAAATTTGGACACGCCCCTTCCCGCCTCTCTAAATCAGTAATAACTATTTAAAAACTACAATATTAACTCAACAGCCAAAGTTGTACATCTTACATGTCAAATACCTTGCCACGGGCGTTATGTGAAAATTTCATTTAAATCTGACTATAAATAAGTGAGATATGATACGAATTAAACTCACTGTGAACATATATACTTAAGCAGACCTAATTTACGCAAGCATACCGAAGTTCAAATCCAGCGTCAGACACACAGCATTTTATTAAACTTTTTATTTGCATTATATGGTAGCAGAATTGATTCACAATGCAGCTTTACCGATGTGCCAAGGAGTCAGGCAATGGCCGAGTGGTTATTGAGGCGGACGGCTGCGAGAGAGTGCGTGTGTTCAACTCCCGGTTGAGGCGGTTGCGAATTTACATTTATTAATTATTTCTTATTCTGTTTATTTATTTTATTCTAATAAACTAAAAGAAAAGTTACAGTCAAACAAATTAAATTATTTAATTAAATTTCAATAAAAATAAAAAATATTTTCAATACTTTGTTTTTATATGAAAGACAATCATATTATAATACCTATAAATAATATTAATTATTTATAAATAAAGTTAAGTATTTTTATATTATTTAGCACGCATCAAAAAAACGCGAACTAATGCGTTCTTCAATGCAGTCACTCTTTCCGTATTTTGTCTGTTATGACTTTGCAAGTTCAGTCAGATTCCAATTGGATATTTCCTATTTTGTTTTGCTCTCAATATTTTGCAATTAGAATGCTAGAAAATAAAAGAGATCATAATCCCTTGTAAAGTTATGAATGTGCGAGTGGGACGCCTATACATACATGTCTGCATATCCACACGTATGTATTGGCCTCCCACTTCAACACACATTATTGCACGAATGCATATACATACATATGTACAATTAGATTTGCAGTTGCTGTTGTGTACCGACGAAAGAAAACTAAGTTCTAATTACATATGTATGTATGTTGCGTAACTAAAACTTAAATTAAAAAAACTTATAAAAAACAAAAGAATTTCACATGTCGATCACGGCAGCAATAGAACTTCGAACACGCTCAAAATATCATTGCGCTTAGAGTCCGGGACATAGTCCGCTCAGCCACTGAACATCTCCCACAGTCGTCGAAAATGGTGACACATTAGACAAAACGGCAATATGCATTCTTAGCTCGTGCCAAAAAAATCAAGAAGAAGCACATGTAATGAAATTTGGTACGCGCTAGAAATGCACACCTATACCTTGCCTACGGTATACTATGATAATCCATGGCCTTATACCGTCAGCACCTGACTGTAGCGTTCGTATTTTTAATATAAGCTTAGAAGTATTCCCTGATAAGAACCGGTGTTATCACAACTGCATTTCGTGTACTAATTTTAACACAGAGAAGGTCTTATCAGCGTTGCACTGCTTTACCTTTGGCTACAAGAAAGCCGAAGGTGTTATTTTTGCTATTTGCAATAAACCAATAATGGAACGCATTGCAAAGCGCAGGCCATCACCATAGGTCCAGATAGGTTTCAATACGGAAATATAGAGTAAGACCTTGTGGTCTAGGCTGAGGGGAGAGTCTGCGTTGATGAGCCAGTGTAAGTTTAAGTTGAATTTTTTTGGCTTGAATGCGCCTTGAGAGTCTTTTGTCAAGATGTACTCCTAAGTACGTTACCTCATCTGATCTCGGGAGTGGTATGTTGTTCAGCAAAAGTTTTGGGCAGGAGAGAGCTTAAAGGACTACATCCACCACATACAGAGACTTGCGTCGAAACTCAGCAAGCCCATGGCGGAGAGACATCTAGTTAAAATAATAAAAAAGGTCTCAAGGAGAGTATCGCACGCTATGTATACGCGATGGATATATGTACCGTGGAGGAGCTACGTGATGAGGCAGCGGAAGTGGAACGGAGTTTCCGGCGTCGAGGACGGACTCCTTAAACGCAACAGCCAGCGCCTCCCGCCAATTTCAGGCCACGTGTCCACGAGATGATCGTCCAAGATGCAGAAAAGCCGCAGACCCAGGACTTGGAAGAGCTGCGCAAATGGCAGCCGAAGGCTCCAGACAGGCCGTTGTGCTGGAACTGTGGCGTGGCTGACCACTTGTTCCGAGACTGCGAATCGGCAACACGACAGCTGTTTTGCTACCAATGTTGCAAGCCAGGGACGGTGACGCCAAAATGCTCAAACTGCACGGGAAACGGACGCCCGGGTGTGGCCAGAACAGGAGACACACGTCCGTAGAAGAGCTCCGTGAACAAAATCCCTCGCTAATTCTTAAGGATCCTGAAAATGTTAAAAAGGTATTAGTTGATAAAAAGCGGAACAGGCGAATAGCGAAAGTTCAATAACCGAATAAGCGAATTTGAAACTGCAATACAAATATAACCAGCAAATTCCGAAAATAGAATATCAATATGTAACGAATGTGCAGTTGCTTTATTTGTTTGTTTTAGTTCAAAGGCTTTAGTTAATTTATACATATCTATGCGCATTTACACATTTACACATATGTACGTATAGTTGTTCGTTGTAAGACTCACTGACCCCAATAATTGAGACACTTGTAAACTTTATGTAACTTTATATATATATGTACATATATATTAAGGTGCACAATCACACTACACAATAATTTGTGTGTGGCCAATAATTTAAGATTCTCGCACAATTGCGGGGCGACACAAAGAACTCAATTTATGGTGCAGATTATCTCGTAGCTTTTGGTGGATTCCATAGACACTTCCCTTGATGAGCGGCTTGACATCTCTTGGCACTTAAACACGCAAAACCCGAATTTACACCACCAATAATTTAAAACAAAAAACAAAAAAACGAATTTGACCCGGTATTAAAAGATTATTGGTGTGTATGTTTATCGTAGTTCATTTGCTCAACATCGAAATCAGACTAATTCTATTATACATTAGCTACTCTCTTTGGCCTCTTTGCAGCGGATTAAACAGCCGAAGCAAAGACGAGCGTTGACAGAGTATAAGAGTTTATTTATTTATTTATTTATTTAAAGTCAACTAAGAGCAGTCGACTGTAGGAAGAAAAAAATAAAAATTTATAAAAATTAATATTACATTTTTGATAAAAAAAAACCATTATATATTTGGTAAAATATAAAATTAAAGTAAAAATTTACGTTAAACAGTAAAATTACAAAAAAGAAATTAAATTTTAAATTTTGAAAATTTGAAATTTTTGAAACTGGGACTAACAAATTAGCCGAACCAACATTTGTTGCAGAGGATTGGGGAAACCCAGAGAAAACCCAATCAGATCGGTAGTGGTTAGTTAGGTTAGTTGTTAGGGTTAAAAGTTAATGAGTTAATGATGGCAGTTTTAATAGCTATTAGGGAACATTCCGAGTTAAATTTCTCCAAAAAGTTTGTTGTAATCAGAGCAGAGAATTCGGAAAGGCTCATGCAGACTTTAATTGTTATTGCAGAAATCAAGCAAAAGAGGTGCAAAATTTCTGGTTAATCTAGAAGGGATAGAGAAGTTAATTTGATTTAGCAAGATCGGGGAATCAATATCATACTTAATCAACTTAACAAGGAACATGACACCTAACATTATGCGACGGTTGGCAAGAGATGTTTAATTTATTTAAAGTAGTCTACTGGAATAAGAGGGTAAATCAACTCCAAAGACCCAGTTAAAACCACGAAGAGCAAAAAGTAAAAATTGTTTTTGCACAGACTCAATTCTGTCTTGGTGAACATGATATTGCGGTGACCAAATGCAAGAACCATATTCAAGAATCGGGCGAACAAGGGAAGTATAAAGCAACTTTGTTGTATAAGGGTCATTGAATTCCTTGGCCCACCTTTTAATGAAACCAAGGGTTCGAGAGGTCCTATTTACAATTTGCGTAATATGGGAATCAAATTTCAGTTTATGGTCAAAAAGAATACTAAGGTCATTGACATTTGATATTCTTAGAAGAGGGGATAGATAAAATGTATAGTTGACGACGTGGAAATTACTACTGTAAAATGTCATTACTTTACATTTAGAACAATTTAAACTTAAAATATTAAAGCTGCACCAATCACAAAAGAAGTCAATATCAACCTGTAGCGAACTCCAAGTCGGTTCCTTGTATGTAAAGCAGAGTTTCACATCGTCAGCATATATATAAATGTTAGAGAATTTCAAAATAGAGGGAAGATCGTTAATAAAGAGGTTAAAGAGTAAAGGACCCAAATGACTACCCTGAGGAACACCTGAGGTAACAAAGATTGGCTTAGATACAGAATGATTGTAAAGAACCCTTTGGGACCTATTTTTTAAATAACTTGAAACCCAAAGTAGTAATTTGTAAGGAAACCCAATAAGATCCAACTTATGAATCAGAAGTAAATGGTTTATAGAATCAAAAGCCTTACTAAAATCAGTGTAAAAAACATAAGTTTGCATCTTCTGAAACCCTTTTATAATAAGAGATGAGAATTCCAGAAGATTAGTTGTGGAGGATCTGGATTTCATGAAACCATGTTGACATGGTGAAATAACGGACCTACACATGTGGGTTAGCTGGGCCGTAACAAGTTTTTCAAATAATTTAGGAATAGAAGATAATTTAGAAATACACATGAAATTCTTCACTTCCGATTTAGATCCATTTTTGTGAAGAGGGATGAAATATGATTCTTTCCAGACTGAAGGAAAATTACTAGTAGCTACGGATAATTTGAATAACCTAAAAATAGGTCTATAGAAGGAGAAGGCACAATATCTAAGAACACATCCTGGTACTCCGTCAGGTCCAGGTGAGTTAATGAGTTTAACCAGGTGCAGGTTAGTAAGAAGAGAATCTTCATCGATACTAGGGCAAGAAATTGAATTAGAGTTATGAATAGGATAAGGATAAGAAAGATTAGAATCATAGGTATTAGATGAATAGGTTGATTGAAAAAAATTCGCAAAAAGATCAGCAGCGGCCTGGTCATTAGTTGCTTCATTATTTTCATTAGAGAGACGAGATGGGAATTCATTAGATCTACGTTTCAAGTTAACAAAATTATAAAACTGCTTAGGATCACGTGCAAATTGAAGCCGACAGCGATGTATATAGTCATCATAACATTTATTATTAAGAGCAACAAAGTTAGCCTTTGCAACAGTATAACGAGAAAAATCAGAAGGATTTCCCGCTTTTTTAAATTTTTTATAATACCGAGATTTTAAGTTTTTCACCCTGAGTAACTCACGAGTAAACCATGGAAGACTTTTAGTCTTGGCAGGATATACATGTGGAACACACTCGTCGAAAAATTTGTTCAAGGTATTATAAAAATAAGAAGTACAAGTAATTAAGTTCGTGCATGCATAAAAACAAGACCAATCGTGTTCTAGAATTAAATTATTAAGCCTCACAAAGTCAGTTTTGCGGAAGCAGCGTGATTTTAAAGCCCACTTAACAATTTCAGTTTGCACGGGGGACGGCAGTTCTAAAACAAGTTCTAAAGTAGGATAATAAGGATCTTCAGGAAAGACTAAGGGGTTAGTTCTTGAAATGTTATTAATGTGAGTATCAGGAGTGAAAATTAAGTCAAGGATTTTGCCTTTATGGTTATGAAAATTGTTAATTTGAAACAAGGATAGTTCAGAAAGACCATTGATAAATGGGTTAAAGATGGAGGGAATCAAAACATTTGAATGAGAGGACCAATTTATTTGAGGTAAATTGAAATCACCAAAAACTAATAGATAATCTCTATCCGAAAGTTTTGATTCTATAGATTTAATGCAAGACAGGTGTTCTGGATACAAAGAAGTTTATTTGATCCATGGGATTGGAGCCAGCTTGTGAATTGCTCTTTTAACGATGCCGGTTGGGGTTTGCGCCTCTGCCACTCGGACCTTGCGGTCGTCTCCCCGCGATGACTCGGGTGACGCGCCCTAGATGCCATTTCTGGGGCGGTGTGTTGTCCTCGTGTATCAACACCATGCGATCCACCTCTTAAGTTTTCGGCCTCTGTTGTCCATTGTGATCGCTGCTGAAGGCTGAGCACATAGTCCCAGGACCAGCTGTGCCAAAACCGCAGCTTGAGTTCCGAGAGCTGCCGCCACCGCTGTAAGGATGGATTGCCAGCCATGTTGCAAGGCATTCCTGGAGCGTATTCGCGCGGCTGCATGGTTAGAGCCTGACCCAGCAGCAAATGGCCTGGCATTAGTGGCTCGCCGTCATTGGGATTGCTGCTCTCGGCCGCCGGTGGCCTGGAGTTCAGCAGCGCTTCGACGTCGACTAGGTGTGTGTTGAGCTCGTCGTGTGTGAATTTGGCGTTGCCGGCCCCTCTCACCAGCCGATGCTTCGCGGCCTTCACTGCCGCCTCCCACAGTCCTCCGAAGTGTGGCGTTCTGGGTGGAATGAAGATCCACTCCACTCCTCTCTCCGCGGCATAGTCCTAAACCTCCTCCTTCTGCTTCTCGAACGCTGTTTGCAGATCCTTCAGTGCGTTGCTCGCTCCTACGAAACTGGTCGCATTGTCGCTGTATACCTTCTCCTCAGTCCTCGGCAGTCCTCGTCTGCCCGCGAACCTTTTAAATACATTTAAAAATGCGTCAGTGGATAAGTCAACTACAAGTTCAAGATGAACAGCCTTTGACGTGAAACAAACAAACACAGCGACATACGCCTTTACTGAGGGCCTACCGCGCAATCTGTGGCTTACATAAAAGGGTCCACAAAAATCAACACCGCAAACTCTGAATGGGCGACCTTGTCTCAAACGGTCTGCAGGCAAGTTGCCCATGATTTTTCCTAACAATTTTGGCTTATATCTAAAACAATGCACGCAGTTACGAACAACTGCTGAGCATATTTCTCGTGCGTTTATTAGCCAAATTTGCTGTCTCAAAAGTGCTATCAATACTTTTGGGTCAGCGTGTTAATTTTTAATGTGCAGATTACGCACAAATATCTTGACGAAAGTTTCGTCTCGAGGCAACAAAAAAGGAAATTTCGCATCGTAGGGAATGTTACTCTGCAGCAACCTGCCACCTACACGAATAACTTTGAAGTGTATGCCAGATTCATGGCCGTCAGCAGTCAGAGACAGTAAGGGGAAACAAATGTTTCAAAAACAAATGAATCCAAAAACCACAGCTTTGGCTGCGGTACGTGCCGTCCTTACTCCTACTGACGGAAGTGCGGCTATACTCTCCTCACGAGGGCGGCTGGAAGCAGGCCCCTAGTACGGTCATGTCTCTGCTAGGGGTGCTGACTAATTGTAGTCGGGCGAAGATCGTGAATCTATAAATCACCCCAATCCAAGGCGGAACAGCATACGCTAATGGATGCATGGCCGGGGGGTAGCCCGGTCTCTAGTATGCGGACTCTGGATACCTGTCGCCCTCCAGTTTTATTCAGACTTCCCACGGCACGCGGGCTATTCCGTGGGCGACCTTCCCTTCCCGCCTACTCGTGGGATCAAAATTCATGGATCTTTTTTACAAAAATAGAAAAGTGTGATGCGACTTCAACAGCATCAACCCAGGGTGAAGCTTTCACGGCCGACCCTAACATCAGCACTGCATGACCGCATGGGTGATGCCTCTCGCACTGCTATTGTTGTAAATAACAATGTGATACACTTACCAAATTTCATCCACAGGGACCTGGTGGCAACGGCTATTGAGGTAGCCACGGCTGAAGGTGTCCGGGAGGTAGTGATCGCCTCTGCCTACTTCCCGGGCGACGTGGATGAAGTCCCCCCATAGAGGTTCAAAGGTTAGTGGATTTCTGCCGCCTGCACAACAAGCCGCTCGTGATCGGCTGCGATGCCAATGCGCACCACACGATCTGGGGTAGCAGCGACACAAACAAACGTGGTGAGTCCCTTTTAGAGTATCTATTGTGTTGTCAATTAGATGTTGCTAATATAGGGTGTAAGCCAAAATTTATTAACGCCATTAGGGAAGAGGTTTTGGACCTTACCCTAGTCAGTAACTCTATTGGGAGTTCGCTGATTAACTGG